>PJEM01003014.1:160694-186747 GCA_004023845.1 Helogale parvula | reverse complement strand
ACACCGCCTTTGCGGTGGGAGGCCCTTCGGATTATTTCAGACTTTTCACTCGTTCGGCCTTCGCGGCCCCCCATCACCCTCCCTTGCTCCTTGGCGGCCCCCCATCACCCTCCCTTGCTCCGGCTAAACCGGCCACCTCATTAGATCTGCATACATGACCCCTCTCGACCGGACTCCTGGTGACTGCGCCTGCCTTATCTCTCGCCTCTCCTCCCTCACATTTTCCGCTCCAGCAAAGCCAAACACAGCCCAGTGGGGGCTTTCACGCTTCTGTGCTTCGGACACGCTGTTCCTTCTGCCTGGAAGGCCTGGAGCCTCGGGCCCTGACCCCCTCCTCGGCGAGCTCCCATGCATCCTTCAGAACCCAGCCCGGATGACCCCTTCGCCCAGGAAACCCCCGCTGCACCCTTCCGCCCCACCTCTGTCCGCAGCGCTCTAAGCAGCGGTTAGAACCGGCGGTTTCTCCCAATCTGCCCCTGCCCCGTTCCAGCCCCGGGCCTCCTCCCGCGCCCCGCACCCCGGAGCGCCGGGTCCCGGGCTCGGCTCACAGCGAGAGCCCCGCGGCTAGGCCCAGGCCGGCCCGAGCGGCCCCCGGCTTGCTCCGCGCCCCACCCCTCCGCCGCCTGTCCCGCGGCCCGGCGGGCGCCCGAGCTCCTCCTGCCTTCAGCGGGCGCGGGGCCGGCCCCCAGCGGGCCGCCCAGCCCCCCGACAGCCCCGGCCGGCGGCGCCCGAGCCGCGCGCGCGCGACTACAAGTCCCGGCACGCCCCGCCGCGGCCGCGCATGCCCAGCGGGCCGGCGTTTGAGTGGCAAGTTGTTTGTTACAGCGAACACCAGCTGCTCTCCGCGCCGGGCGCCGCGCGCCGCCGCTCCGCCAGCGCTGCCGCCCTCGCCCGCCGTCCGCCGCCCGCCCGCGGCCCCTCGCGGCTCGGCGGGCCTCCCCCTTTGTCCGTCCCGGGCCGCCCGGCGCCGAGCTCCCGGTCCCCGGGCCGGCCGCCCGCGGCGCTCGGTGCCGGCTGGGCGCGCAGGGGGCGGGGGCCGCGGCTCGCCCCCCGCTGATGAGCCGCCGCGGAGCGCGGGCGGACGATGGAACTCCACATCCTGGAGCACCGGCTGCAAGTTGCCAGCGTCGCCAAGGAGAGCATCCCGCTCTTCACCTACGGCCTGATCAAACTTGCCTTCCTGTCCTCCAAGACCAGGTGAGCGCGCGGGGACGCGGCGCCGGCCCGGCAGAGACAAAGAGGCGCACCCGGGCGGCTGTCCTCGCCGCCGCGGCTCGGAAAACAACTTCGAGCCCCGGGGAAGCGCCCCCGCCCCGCCGCCCGCCTTGTTTTCGACGCTGCCACCCGATCTGCCCTCGAGCGGGGTCCTTCCCCCCCTCCCCGAGCCCCGCCTCGACGCACCCCCGCCGCTGTCTCCCCCCCGCATCTAGGCCCCCTCCCGCCCAACCCCTCCCCGAGATCCGAAGGGCCCAGGAGGCTGCAGTGACGAATCCGTGAATGAATGAACGAACGAATGAATGAATGAAAAACAGGTGTGGGGACGCGGCAGTGGAAAAAACAAACTCACACCCCCATCCCCCAAACCCTCGGTTGGGCCGGCCCCAGTCGCCAGGGCCGGGGGAGGGATTCAGCTGAGCGCGGCTACCCGGAGAGGAGAAAATCATAAAATCATTAGTGGGTGTTTACCTCAAGGTGTCTGTGAGGGTTGCGGAAGGCGCGGGAGGCCAGGGGAGGGCCGAGGAGGGGCTGCGGAGGAGGGTCGCGGTGCTTCTTTCTCCTCCAGGTCCAGGAAGGTTGGGGGGGGGGGGGGTTGCCGAACCGTGGAAGGGGGAGGAGCAGGCGTGTTTATGGCTCAGCCTCGAGGCTGGGCTTGGATGCTGCAGGGGGAGACCTAGTTGAAGGCCTTGGGAGGTTGGGGAACAAACAAACAAAAAAACCAAGTTGGGTTCCCCCCCACCAGGTGAGGGTCTGACTTTGTGAGCCCCCGCGGGTGCTTGATGTGGGGTGTGTTTTTTAGGGAGCCCGAGCCCAGCGGAGTGTGAGGACCGAGCTGGCCGCTGTAACTTAAATCCCTTGTTTGTCCACCATTGTGACCGTTGAAAGCCGTGAAGTTGTTGCTGGTTGGGTTTTTTAGGGGTTAGGGCGGAGGCAAGTTTCCCCTGGCTGCAAAATGAATGAGTACATTACAGGTCAAGGTTAAGGTTAAAATGACAGGCCCCTAAGGCTGCCCCTCTTGGGCAGCTGAGCTCAAGGAAGCTCTGGGGATGCAGGGAAATAATTCAATCTGAGCCTCTTATCTGCCTTTTAAAGTTCTTGCCTGGAAATCTCACTTTGGGGTGTGTGTGTGTGTGTGTGTGTGTGTGTGTGTGAGAGAGAGAGAGAGAGAGAGAGAGAGAGTGTGTGTGAGCGAGCGGACAGCTCAGTCCCGCCATTGTTAGCGAGATGGAGTGAGATCTTGTTTACTTTCTTCCCCGGGCTGCTCGGTAGGGTATGGAGGATTGAAAGCCTCTTCTTTGCTGGGCCCTGGGCTCCTTTGGTTGCAAAGGTAATTATTAAACAGGTCATTTGAAAACAAAAGCCAACAGATGAAATTCTGAACCTCCCCCTCCCCCCCCCGCACCCCCCCTCTGGCTGTTGACACCCCCCCCAACCCTCCTCTATCTGGCCCCCACTCCCTAGCCTGTCTTGAGCTTCCTAGGCTGGAGGTAAGAGAACCCGGCCTTGTTTTTCCAACCCTTGGCCCTCAGCCCCAGGCAGCCCCCTGGCTGATGTGTCTGCCACCATTCAACCCAGGATGATGACTCAGGCTGCGGCTGTGTGGGGCCTGGGTGGGTGCTGGGAGGAGGGGGGCACTGGGGGCTTCTTAGAAAGGCAGCAGAGAGCCCCTCCCTCGCCCCGTCGCCTTTTGTTTAGGGACTAGCCCTCTTCAGCCCCCACCCTAGGGTTTAGTTTAGAGGACTCACAGACATGCTGGGGGGGGGGGGGTGGTGGGCAGAGCCCCTGCTGAGCTGTCTGACCACAGAACACCCACCCCTCGTTGAGGCCTGAGTCCTGCTTCTCTGTACCCTGCGGGAGGCCGCTGGTCTATGACCCAGGTGACCAGTCCGGGCTCAAGATGACTCAGAGGTCAAAGGTCATCTCCATGTGTCCAGGGTCCAGCTCCAGAAGGTGCTGGCCTCTTCTGCACTCTGGGTTGGAACACTGGCTTCAGGCTGTGGCTAGCCGCTCACTGCCTGGGTGACTGTGACCGTGACCATGACCGTGGCAGGGCCCCTTTCCTCCTCTGGCTCTCCCTCTGTCTGTCCGCAATGAAGACAGCACCATCTGGCCCCCTGCTTCTCCCAGGGCTGCTGTGTGCAGCATGGGGTGATTGTGACCATTGGCCTTTTCAGCAAGCAGACAGGGTAGTTGGGTGTGGATGTGTGATCGAAGCTATTTTCAGTCATCAGTCCTCCGGGGCAAATTTTTGCTCCGATGTGATTCTTCCAGCAGCCCCTGCCCCCAAGTGGTGGCCCACAGCCCTGTCATGTTCCCCACTCCGCTCCCAACCTAAGTTTAGCCCAAACTAGTGCACTGTAGACACATACACCCCACCCCCCCACCCCCCAATGTCTCTTCACAAGTTTTCCACTGCTTCCTGTAGGGTCATACCCTTGGCACGGCCTATGGGATCTAGACCCAGAATCCTCAATCTTTACCTATTCTGGCCAATCCTCTGGTGACCCACAGTTTCCTTTTCCTTCCCTTCACACCTCTGTGCTTTCGTATTTCCGATTCTGCCCAGAAACATGCTTCTCTCCCAGTAGATTTCTGTTTACGCCTCAAGATCTAGTGATACCATCCTGACAACACCACCCCCTCCCCACATTTCCTCATCCCTTTCAGACTTAAGACTTAATCACTTTTTCCCTCATTTCCACCTGGGTGCAGGGCTGGGGACAGACTTTGGTAGGTACCCGCGCTGGGAGGAGGAGGAGGGCAGTGCAGCTGCACCTAAGAAATGCTGAGATGCCCTCCCCCTTCCCCTTCCAAGCCCGGAGCCTGATGGGAGAGAAAGAAGACACAGTTACCACCGAGCCAGGCGGGGTAGCAGACAGCCCCCAGGGAAGCCTGGAAGGCTCCCTGTAGGAGGTGGCACTGGGATTGTAGGGCTTCAAAAGAGGACTTAGTTAGGTGGGAAGGGGATCCTAGTCCAAGTTCCTGCACACACCACTCTACCGCTCCGAGAATTGGGTTTTACACCTCCTTTGCAAAGGAGTCTGAGGCTCAAAGGTCCAGTGACTTGCTCAAGGTCACATGTTAAGTGGCAGAGGCAGGATTTGAAGCTGCACCTTTCTGCCCTAAGCTCAGAGATTTGCTGTTACAGGTTCAAACAGTGCCCATATTCAACAGTTAGGTCCAGCTCTTCCTGGCCACACACTGTCCCAGAGCCTTTAGGAGCACAGAGCCCAAGCCATAGGCTTCCTGTATTTCTTCCGCCCTGCCTCTGTGGGCCTTTTCTTCCCCAGAATGCCGGCCGCTCATCACCTGCCATCTACACCTCGTACTTCTGCACCACCCCGTTCAGATGCTCCCTGCCTGTTCAGCTGGGGTCCTGCACAGCATATCATTGGCTGCTTCTCCCATCCAGACGATAACCCTTCTCTACCCTCGGGAAGCTGTTTGAGCATCATTTTACCCACTACTTCCTCTCCACCCCCAACCAGTACCAGAGACAATAGAGCAGACCTTTGATTTCACCATCTCTTACCAGGAGGTACAGAGGCTGGGCCTGGAGAAGGAAGGTGGCTTGCTCAAGGTCACGCCGCTGGGAAGAGACAGAATTGGGATTTGAACCTTGGTCCTTTCTCCACTGTGCTTAGCACACCGCTTTGTAGGCAGTTAGTAACTGCCTGTTTGATGGATGTCCGACTCGTGCACAGAGTGACCCAGATTTCAGCCAGTCTCTTCTGAGCGCCCTGGGGGCTGGAAGAGGCACCTGGAGAAGTGAGGCCCAGGGCCCCCTGCCCCCTGCCAGCGTGTAGGGCAGCATCTGGGTGTGACCAGACCTTTCCAGGCACAAAGCGGAGAGCTAGCCCCTGAGCGAATAAAATCAAGGCCACCCACAGAACTTCTCTGCCTCGGGGGTCACCTGGGGCTCACTGCAGCCCTGCCCAGGCTCCCAGCCTCACAGATTATTTCTCCTGCATGCGCACACTTGCGCACGCGTGCACACACACACACACTCTCGCACGCGCTCTCGCGCGCTCTCTCTCTCTCTCTCTCTAGTATCTGCAGCCTCAGACCTTTGTTCTGTCTGCCTGGAATGTTATTCTTTGCCCTACCCCCTTTATCTGCCTGTGCATTCTTTTAGATTCCATATTAACCTCACCTCCTCCAGGAAGTCTTCCCTGCGCGCACAACCCGAGCTCAGACCCTTCCTTCCTTCCTTCGGGACGATGGGCTTAATCTCAAGAAAATGAAATGTGACCAGCCACGAGATATCAGGAGACTGCTTTGGGCTGCAAATAACAAAAAGCCTTGACTTTGCTGGCCTAAATAATGCTAAGTTTGTGTGATGAGAGGTTGCGAGTCAGGGCTGTTCTGAGGTTAGGAACAGAAAGGCTCGGTGATGTCCTCTAAGGTCTTTGTCTGTGGTCACCCGCGGGCTGCTGGTGTGGCGCCCTCTGGGACGGCTGGGGCAGCGGCAGGCGTTATTGGCAGTCAGGAGGAAAGGCCCCTTGTCCCCACACGGTCTCCGAGGAGCCTCCGGGAACACGCCAACCCCCCTCCCTCCCAGACTTCATCTCCTGGAGCTGAACTGGGTCACCTGAACAGGCCTGCACCAATCACTGGCACGGGGCATGAGCCCATCGCAGACCAATCAGGATCCAGTGATTTGTAAATAGTAAAAACCGTGACAGCTCCACCTTGGAGTTGGAATATTCCCATTCTACAGACAAGAAAAGCAAGGAACGTGAGTGCCCAAAGACACACGGAAGGGGCAGAGCTGGGATTTGAACCCAGGAAGTAAGGCAGTAAAAGCTGTCCCGATGACCAGTCAGCCAGGCCTCAGAGCCCACCAGCTTGGATGGCGTGACCCCAGGGGCCACTTAGCAGAGCTGTTGCTGGGAGGTCCTAGCAACAAGGGGAGGACAGGGGCAAGGTCATCATCCTAAGATGCACTGAGGTGGCAGGGAGCTGCAAGCTCCCCCCCCCCCTTTTTGTTTTTGCCCATAAAATGCTCTTATCTTTGATAAGACTTAGAAAGTCCATCTCATCTGATTGGCAGAGAAGGTGCACAGGCGAGGATGTGGTAAGCAGGTGCCCACAAAACCCGCACTGCCTGCTTGGGCCAGATCACCTCCAGCAGCTGTCTGGTGCGCTCAGACCTGCACGCTCATTCGTGCTGCTGCCTGTGGGCAGGAATCTTGCCAATTCCTGATGTCGGCTTACTCTCTCTCAAGATAAATAAATATGTTTAAAAAGGAGGCATTTCTAGGAGGCAAGTTCTAGATCGCAAAAAGTCCTTCCAAGGCCCTCATCCTTGTCCTGAGTGCACCGGGCTGAGGCCGCTGCTTGGTTGCAGTTTAGGGAACAGTAGGCTGGCAGCAGTATCGGGGCCGGGGACCCAGTGCCTCGGGTGGAAGCCCAGAACTGCTGCGTTCTGGCTGTGTGACCTTGGGCAAGTTGCTTGACGTCTCTGTGCTATCAATTTCTTACCTCTTAAACAGGGATCTGGATCATGCCTACCATCTGGGCTGTGGTGAAGCCTTAACAAGACATGACAAGCTCTTCAGTAGAGCCTGGTCCGCTGTAAGCTTCAATAAGCGTTAGCTGAGAGAAAAATGCCCTGGCTAAGCTGGCGAGTGCCAGGGTGGAGTTGGAAAAGCCCGAGGTTCGGAGACGTTTTACGGCTCTACACATGTGTGCGCTCTGATTCTAGCAAGGGGAAACTGTCACTGCCCTCCGGGAACCTACCTGAGGACCTAGGTCACGGGCCTCGGCAAGGGGCAGGCAGCAGGGAAAGCTTCCTGGAGGAGGTGGCACCTTTTGAGCTGAGGTGGGGCAGAATGGGAAGACTGCAGGAAGTGGAGGTGGGGAGGATGAGGGAAAACCGGTCAGGCGGGCAGCTGGAGGGGGTGGGCACAGGTGGGTGAGGGGAGGGTATGTGTGGAGAGCATGAGGTGAGCCCCAGGGCCATTTCTCACCCCCCGCTGCTACCCCAGAGGAAGGGGTTGGCTCAGCCCCAGCCAGGTATGGAGGGCAAGGCATTGTCCTTGACCTCCCCACATCCAGCTATTGAGCGTGGTCTGCCTGTCCTTGCCCGTGCCCACTGCACGCCCCCCCCCGCACCGGGTCCTTCCCCCTCCGGGGCTTTGCATGTGGCAGGCACAGCCAGGGCTCTCCGGGCGGCGGGGGGGGGGGGGGGGGGGGGCTGCACAACACGCGCAAAGGCCTGGAGACTGGACGGAGAGGTGGGTGCAGAGCGCAGGCCGTGACTTGTGGCCAGTGTGGCACAACTTGGGCTTGGTGCTGAAACCCAGGCAGTGTGCAGGGCCCGGCAGGATACAGATGGAGCCTCTGTGCAGTGGGAAGGAAAGGTGCGTTCTCCACCAGAGATCAAGGGTGAGAGGCCGGAGGAAGGGGGCAGTGGGTCACGCAGGGGCTGAGTGGAGGCCACGTGGCCCCACTGGAGTCTGGTGCTGTGGCAGACATTGCAGGTCACTCTGCTCTGCTCAAACCCTCTTCGGACCGTCCACCCCCTGCTTCCCACCTGGCATCGTGAACGCTCCTTAATCTGATTTCCTCTGTGCTGTCTGGTTCTGTCCCGTCTCTACACCACACATGCCCTATTTTAGAAGTGGTAGTTGTTCAGGGCGCCTGGGTGGCCCAGTCGGTTGAGTGTCTGATTTCGGCTCAGGTCATGAGCTCATGGTTCGTGGGTTCGAGCCCTGCGTTGGGCTCTGTGCTGACGGCTCAGAGCCTGGAGCCTGCTTTGGATTCTGTATCTCCCTCTCTCCGCCCTTCCCCTGCTCGTGCTCTGTCTCTCTATGCCTCTCAACAATAAATAAATGTAAAAAACAAAAAATTAGACGTGGTCATTGTTAAACATCCCAAATTCTCGACGCTCTTCCCTTCCAGAGTTAGGGCTCCCCTTGTTGAAGTGGGGCCTGGATTAGCGACTTTCTTCGAACAAGCAGAAGGGGACAGAAGTGATGGTGTAAGCCTGTGGCCCAGGGTCTAGACAGACAGCCTCTGCCAGGCCGTGTCTCTCTGTCTCTGTCTCCCGGTCTCCCTTGGATCCCTTGCTCTGTAGGGGGGGCAGCCCCGAGGACACAGAAGAGGCCGTGGGGGGGGGGGCGGGGGGCCCCCCCCCCCGACAGCGAGCCACCTGGAAAACAGACCCTGGTGCCCCAGGCAAGCCTTCCAGTGACCACAGCCTTCTAAGTGATTGTCAGCCACAAGCAGAACCTGCGAGAGACAGAAAAGTCGGATGTACTTTCAGGCCACTGAGTTTTTGGGCAATTTGTTGCGCAACAGGTTAACTCACACAGTGACTGCAATTTATCACCCGCACGGGGACACTTTTGAGGATGACAGGGAGCACTAAAAATAATTACCCTGGACAACAGGGCAGACCAGAACGTGCGGTCCCTGCAGCCTCAGTCCAGCCCGACAGCCCCCACCAGCCCTCAGACTGAACATGAGGACTCCTGGGGTTGGCGCCCATCACCTCCTCCAGGAAGCCACCCTGAGGCGGGGTGAGTGGTTTCCTGGGATTGCTCACACCTCAGGGTGCAGGCCAGGAGGACTGGCCCCCTCCGTGCTCACTCCAGGTGCACGTCCAAGCCTTAGGACCAGTGCTCGATGGTACTTTCGTCTCCCGTGGGGCCAGAGAGGCAGCTGGAAGGGACTGGACCAGTCTTCCCTGAGCATGCCGAGAGCTGGTGGGGGGTGTCCTCACGACGACCAGCCCCGGATGGACCCGCCTGGTCCCACCGGTGCTCGGGGCACATTCTGATTGTCCAGCACCCAGACAGGCCCGCCGAGATGTACGGCAGCTGACGGCACACCCGTCGTCATGAGCGTCTTGGATGAAAACATTTTGGGGAGGGGCACCTGGGTGGCTCAGTCCTTTGAGCATCCGGCTCTGGATTTCGGCTCAGGTCATGATTTCTCAGTTCCTGGGTTCAAGCCCTGCATCAGCTCTGCACTGACTGTGTGGAGCCTGCTCCGAATTCTCTCTCTCTCTCTGCTCCTCCCCAACTCTCTCTCTCTCTCTCTCAAATAAATAAACTTTAAAAAAAAAAACTTTTAAGGGGAAACTCACCTCTAGATGCCTTACACTCATCCTTGCCTTAAACGTAACCTATCGGACATGCTCTGACCTCTGAGATCTGTGCTTAAGAGCCTGCGGTCTCCCCTCTCCACCCATGTTTATAGGCTGCGGTATTCACAGTATGGCCCAGTGGCAAGAGCTACTTTGCTGTCCCTCCACAGGCCACATGTGGTGCCTACGTACAATGGAACACCCATCAGCCTTAGAAGGAAGGAGATTGACACCTGCCACACCGTAGGTGATCCCGGACGACGTCACACCGAGTGGAGTAATAAGCCTGTCACAAAAGGACACTCCCATGACGTACTCAGAGCTGCCAGATGTGTGGACACAGAAAGTAGAATGGCGGTTGGCAGGGCGGGGGGAGAATTTAGTGCATACTGAGTTTCTGTATTGCAAAATGAAGAGAGTTCTGGAGAGGACAGAACACTACTGAACTGCACGCTTAGAAACGGTTCACATGGTGCGTCTTAACATCATGTATGCTTTGCAAAAAATTTTTAGAAAGAAAAAAGCCCCAGGAGCCTGAGAAGGAGCGGGAACCAAAGGGCAGGGTGGCGGCGTGGTGGCGGCTTCAGGCCGAGGGGGAGAACTGACGCCTGGCGGGGCCACTGCTCGGAGCATGTTCTCTGTTGCCCACTTGGTCGTCCCCACAGCCCTTATCATGGAGGTGCAGTCGCTGGCCCCATTTCTCAGATGAGGAAACTGAGGTATTGCATGGGTCAGTTCTTGCCCAAGATCACAGAAGCCAATAAGGGAAGAGTAGGGGGTGTTTTGATTTTGTTTTGTCTTTTTAAAGTTTATTTTGAAGGACAGAGAGACAAGCAGGGGAGGGGCAGAGAGGATCTGAAGCAGGCTCTGGGCTGACAGCAGTGAGCCCCAGTCGGGGCTCAAACTCATGAACCATGAGATCACGACCTGAGCCAAAGTCAGACGCTCAACTGACTGAGCCACCCGGGTGCCCCAGAGGAGAGTTTTTTTTTTTTTAAATAATCGCTTTATTGAAATATAATTCACATACCATACAATTCGCTGTCTTCAAATTCACAATTCAGTGGCGTCTGGTGTGCTTACAGGGCTGTGTAAGCATCACTCCTGTGATTCCAACACGTTTTCATCGCCCGTAAGACACCACACCCTGTAAGCAGTGCCTCCCTCCCCCAGCCCCTGGCAACACGGGTCCACCTTCTGTCTCTGGATTTGCCTCTTCTGGACATCTCCTTTCAAAGCAGTCCCGCCACGTGGCTCTCTGTGACCAGCTCCTTTCACTCAGCGTCCTGTTTTCAAGGCTCCTTTGCGTCCCGGCTTGTGCCGGGACATCAGTCCTTTTCATAACTGAATAATACTCCACTGTATGGCCACGCCATCCTTTGTTTTCTCACCCGCCGATGGCCGTGTGGAACAGCAGGGTCTGGCTGTCATGACCGATGCTGCTGGGGACATCTGTGTGCAAGGTTGGTGTTGACGTGTGTTTTCATTGCTCTTGGGCGTATCCGTACGGGGGAGTGTATGTAGAGCACATACACTATCACGCAGTAACTCTGCGCCTGATGTGTTTTTAAACAGTTTTTTTTTAAGTTTCTTTATTTTGAGAGAGAGAGAGAAAGAGAGCAGGGGAGGGGCAGAGAGGGAGAGAGAATCCCAAGCAGGCTCTCTGCTGTCATTGCAGAGCCCAGCTTGAAGCTCAGACTCACGAACCGTGAGATCATAACCTGAGCCGAAATCCGGAGTTAGATGCTCAACTGACTGAGTCCCCCAGGCGGCCCCTGCATGGAACACTTGGAGGAACCACCAGGCTGTTGTCCACACCAGCCGCACCATGTAACATACCTGAGGTGTAGGGATTTGAACCTGGGGCTGCAGGCTGAGTCTCTGATGACCATGTTAGCTTAATGAAGGGAGGAGCCTGGAGGCCCTAAGTGGGTGACAGTGGTCAGGGCTCCTGGACCTCAGGGCCACTCTGTTGCTTTGTGGGCAAACAGGATTATGGGGAAATGATAGCCTGTAGCTGGCCTGTCCCACAGTCCTCCTGGTCTCAGGCTTGCAGGAAGTTGGTGTCACCTACGTAGTCACACCTGTGAGTGGAGGTGAGGACGTGTCCCATATGGGCTCCAGTGCCTCCTGGGGCCCTCAGAGACTACTCTGATTGTCCCCAGTCTTGAATAGGTGTTTGATGGAGTGGTGACCTTCGGGAGGGTCCATCGGTACTGGGGTGGCCACACTTGGGGGCCCCTGTGACATGTCCGTGGAGGGTGGCTCGCTCTCTGACCTAGCCTGGGCTGTAACCATCTGACCTGAATTGGGGGCTGCCGGGAGATGAGTGACCCAGCAGGGAGGGAGGGAGCCAAGGAGGAAGGGCGAGTGAGGTCAGCCCTGCGTCTGCACTGGCCGTGTCCTGGGCTGGACCAGGTGCTTATTTTCAAGGTAGGGTTGATCTTACCTCAAAGGCTGGCTGTCCCCTAAAGCCAGGCCAGGCCTCCTGGACAGAGCTCCCTGGACTTTCCCCTCCCCCCTCAGGGCCTCTGCCTTCCTTTGGATCCCCCACCCCCACCCCCACCCCCACCCCACGGCTGTCTCCCTTTCATGAGCAGCAGAGGTAGCGGGTTGAAATTTTTTCTCAAAGTTCAATGTTTTGCCTGCAGAGCTCAAAAGTCACCAGTACGGCGGCCGGTCTGGGGAATTCACAGCAGACAAAGCTGAACCTCTGAGATCTTTGTGAAGAGCCTACTATGCGCCAGGGGCTTTCCGCCATTCACCCTCGCTATGGCCCTGTGGGCAGGAGAGGGGCCACCCCAGTAACTCGCCCTGGGTCACACAGCCCATACGTAGCAGATTGGGGTTCAGGTGGGACCCCTGCTCCCCACCATTCCCCGCCTGGGCCCCACTTCACTCGTGGCCCCGCGGCACACGGAAGATCTCCCTCAAATGACTGTTTCCCAGGGAGGTGCCTGCCAAGGTCAAGAAAATGTGGTTTCACTCCCGAGGCCGTCGCTTAGCGACCACAGGCCAGCTGTTGGGAGCCGCCCACAGGCGTCAGTGTCCTCACCTTTAAAATGGGCAGCCCAGTAATCAACCTCTCCCGGGTTGTGGTGAGGATCTTGTGGAGATCGTAGGTGGAGGACCCGGGCACCCAGTGCGTGGTGAGCTGGTTGTTGGTGGGAATTCGGCAGGTGTTTATTGAGGACCCAGGTGCCCCGGGCTGCCGGGGCAAGGGGGTGGGCATACGGAAATCCAATCCCTTTCTGCACATGTGTCACCTGCTCTGGGGCTGAGTGTGGCCCTGCCCCGGGGTCCTCGTCTAGACTGTGGATCTGCGGCAACGCAGGACAGCCTGGACGGTGCAGCCCCAGTGAGGGCGAGTGTCACACGAGGCCCAGCCTGACATGAGCAGGGGCCATGTTTGCCGCCTCAGGTGGCCTTGAGCATAGGGACTTGGACATGCTCATCCCCTCAGGGGGTCCCCGCACGGCCTTGACCCTTCTCCATGGTCTTCAGGACACAGGGTCCTACGTGTCCCCACTGTGCCTTTGGGGGAGAGTCTAAACGTGACATCAGAGGCCTTGGGCGGGCACAGAACTGTCACCCGAGCCGTGGGAGCTGTGACAGTAGGGAGGAGCCCCATTGACTCCCGTTATTCTCAAGGGTCAGAATTTGGAGCCGGCGGAAGGATCTGGAACACTGCCATGGAGTGGGGGGAGGTTTCAGAAGGCTTCTTGAACTCTTACCTCCCCTAACTGCCTCGGGTTGAGACTGGGGCAGGGCGCTCAGAGACAGGAGATGGCCCCGGCCCTCCCATCCGGGAGCTGGGACCCATCCCCGATTCTCGTCTCCCTGTCCAACGGCTTGGCCCCGGGCAGGTGCAGCTCCGGGTGGGGGTGGGGGGGGCTCCCTGGTGAACTATCTGGGAGAACTCCTCTCTACCCACCATGGCTGGATGCAGCCCCCCAAGCTCAGCAGTTCTCTGGGGACAAGTTGCCCACCCAGAATGTCACAGTTGGGAGCGAGGGGACCAGACGGGCTGCAGGGGTCACGTGGAAATGGCAAGCTGCCGTATGAGCTCCTGGAGCCCGGCCTCCACAGGCCCCCAGTGGGTGGCCCAGATGTCAGGAGGACCCGTGCCTGAAGGCAGTGAGGCCACATTTCTTTTTTTATCTGTTCCTTTCTAAATACTCTTCAGAGTAGATCTATTCAGAGTGATCCCCGCCGCCCCCCCAGCTTCCCTCTGGCCACTTCCCTCCCCCAGCCCTTCAGTCCAAATTAGCCTGCTTTAACCGCCTGTAGTCAGGTTCCGCTGGAAAACACTAGAAGGTGCTAGCACCCGCGTCCTAGGGCTGCCGGTGGGATTGGTGCGATCACACAGATCAAGGGCTCTGATGGCACCTGGTCCCGGGTCCAGTGCAGTCAGGGTCCCGGGGAGCCTGGAGACAGTGGCATCTGTAAGATCGCACGTGTCCCCCATGCCATAGGCCTGCCTTGCAGCTGCGCGTGCCCCAGAAAAGTCACAGCGCTGGAAAAATGCCCTGTGTTAACGCGCCAAGGAGTCCTTGTTCCCAAAAGCCGGGACCCCTGAGTCCTCCCGTAGGATGAAGGTTCTCGCATTCCACCTGCCCCCATCCCACACAGCTGTCTGTCCTGGTGAGGGCACGTTCCCTCCACCGCCTCACCCCTGCTCCCGCAAAGGAGGGCCCCGTGGGAGCCGTTCGGGGGAGCCTGCGTCTGGGAGACCTCTTCTCCAGTTTCTGAGGGCTCATCGGTAACCCCAGAGGCTTCCCCCTTCCCCACCAGCTCACATGTGGGTCTGGTTCCATGGGACTCGGTCCCCAGCCCCGGAGTCAGGGAGAGCACTCTGCAAGCCCTCAGTCCCGCCGTAGTGGAGAGAAGGATGTCCTCGAGCGCAGGGGAAGAATGACATGTGCGAAAGCACAGAGGCCCAGGCCGTCAGCCCGCCGTGTGCTGGGGCAGCATGAGGGCTGGAGGGAAGCCAAGGGGGAGGCTGTGAGGGGAAGACCGGGCGGCCCCGGGAGCTGAGGGGCTCCGCCCGGACTCTTTGATTGGGGTCCATTCGTTGGCCTAATCCCAGGGCAAAGAAGAAGGTTCCGGGGAGGGGCAGGCAGACAAGGAAGAAGACAGCTGGGGAGGGCCCGGTGGAGAAGGAAGTGAGAGAGAATAAGGTGTGGAAACTAGAGGCTAGCACAACCTTGCTCCTGGCCGTCTACCCAGAAGAATTGAAAGCAGGGTCTCGAAGAACTCTTCATATACCTGTGTTCCTAGTAGCAGTGTTGACAGCAGCTGAAATACGGAGGGGACCGCGAGGCCACAGCTCCGGGAACAGATAAGCAGAATGGGGTCCGTGCACACGATGGAACATTACACGGCCTTGAAAAGGAAGGGGCCGCTTCCTTCCCGCCCGAGCACGACAGCTCCAGGACATTATGCTCCGCGGCGTCTGCCAGTCACGGAAGGACAAATGCCACATGGTCCCACCCCCGTGAGGTGCTTAGAATGCCCGGATTCATAGAGGCAGGAAGCAGGGCGATGGGTGCCAGGGCTGGGGGAGGGGGACCAGGGGCTTCCCGTTTCGGGGGTACAGAGTTTGAGTTGCAGCGAAATTGCATATGGGGGGTGGGGGGCGCCTGGGGGGCTTCGTCGGTTGGAGTCGAGACACATGTGAGTTTGACTCTTCTCTGTGCTGCCTGTATCCGTCTGCTCGGGCCGCGGTCACGAGTACCACAGACCCGCAGGGGGAAGGCCAGGCTGTGATTTCTCACACTTCTGGGGGCTGGAAGTCCATGGTCAAGGTGCCTGCCGATGCTGGTCCCGGCGGGGCCGTGCAGCTGGCCGCCTTCTCCCTGTGTCCTTGCGTGGCCTTTCCCCCGCGCATGCGCTCAGAGAGAGAAAGCAAGCGAGATCTTTCTCTTCCTTTTAGGAGGATGCTAACTGCATCCTAGGGGTCCCCCCCCTTGTGACCTCATGAAAACCTAATCACCTCCCAAAGGCACCCACATTCTCCTCCTTCCAGCACCTTCTCAGCACACCCCACTGTCACTCCCCTGCCTTTGCAATTCACCCCAGTCCTGCCTCCTCCAGCAGGAAGGCCTCCTCACCTCACTGCTTTGTTTTCTCACTTGTAATTTTGGGGTGGATAACAAATCCAAAGAGATGCAAAGGTGCCCCACGAAACCCCCTCCGCCCCCGTTTTTCAGCCTCACAGCTCCTGCCCCACAGACGAGGCGCATGAGGATTCTTGGTGACATAAATGTATGTAAATTTGCATCGGTGGTATTTTCCCTCCTCCCCTCACCTTCCCTTCCCACTGGTATCAAGCCCCGCTCACTGCTCCCGCGCCACACTGGCTCCACTGCCGACATTCACCTCAGCAGAGACTCCTGCCCCACAGTCCTGTCCATAGTTTTAACTCGTACGCCGTCAGCCACAGAGTAAGCAGGCGGCTGTCGCACATTCACCCTGCCTCCCACTGGTGGACACTCGCTCCCAGCCCTCTGTGTTGCTGTGGTGGTGACAGTTGATGCCCTACCCTACCATTCGGGGCCTAGACTTCACCTTGCACGGGACTGCGTTTGCAGGGAGAAGTCCAGGAACTGAATGGTGGGTCGGAGCATCTGTGTGTTGGGGAGGTCCTCACGCGGCCCCTCCCGAGACGGGTTCTAGTTTACGGCTCCTGTGGCAGTGTCCCGGGCCTGCTGCTCACCGTCTTACCGCCCCTCGTGTTTTCAGACAGCCTGCGTGGTGAAAGCGCCCCCTTTATGTCCCCTTCTGTCCTGGGGGTGCCTGAGCGTGTGCACACACGCGTATGGGCCCTGAGGTCCCTTCTTGTCGGGGCTCTTTGCCACCATGCATCACCCCCGGCCAGCTTGCAGGACCCCCAGGGGCTGCAAGAGCCTGAGGAGTCTTCCCCAGCCCTAGCACCCAGCCTGAAGTCAGCCAGCGGAGGGAAAGCGCCGGTTTTCTTTGCCCCCGTGTGTGGGCACTGGCTTATCTGTATGGCCAGCTCTCCCTCCATCCCCCCGACGTGCAGGTGAAGGCAGCTGTCTATCCGCCAGGCCCTGCGGCCCAGGTAGTGAGACCCTCACTCAGCCGTCCCAGGTGCCCCCAGCCCTCAGAGCTGGGTCCCTCCACCCAGGGAACACCCCCTTCCCAGACCTGAGCTCTCTTCTCCACCACCCTTGGAGACTGTACCAGGTACCAGGACCCCACCTCTTGCCAAACTTAGCTGACTGAGAGGCTCCAGGCTCTGGCCGAGCTGGGCCTGAGCAGCACCCCACCCCCACCCCAACTCGGGCCTGCACAGAGTTCAAGCTCTCCCCAGAGATACTGGGCACCATGCCCCGTAGAAGCACCTTTCCAACCCAGGGCGGTGTGTAGACAGCTTCTGGCCCCTTTCATCCTCAGAGGGCTCACTGTTGCCGAAGATGATTAGCCCTGGGGTCACCCACCTCCCATGCAGACAGAGAAGACAGTCCCCACCCACCACTTACTGGTCACAGGTGGCACATCCTGTCCACTTACCGGCTCATAGCCTTTGGCAGGGCCTTGATCTCTCCAAGCCTCGTTTCTTCATCTGCAAGATGGGACAATAATGCTGACTCGGCTGGCTTGGCCATTTTTTACGCTGCGCTCTGTACTTTCTTTTTTTCCTGTCACCACTGTCTCCCTCACTTTCTCTATCTCAGTGACTTTGGCAAATTGAAATCGGCCCCAGGGATGTTGGCCTTAGCCAAGTGAGAATTTTAATAAAAAAAGTGAGCGATTTGGCCCAAAGCCCGTGGGAAGCCCTCAGGGCCTGGACCTCCTCTCTGTGGGGCAGGGCGGCCAGCCACTGGACTGCCACCAAGTGCTCAGGGCAGCTCGGAAAGGTGATGACAGGCATAAACCAGGCACAAGCAAGTGCAGCGTGCTTGGGGAGGCGGCGCTGGGGAGGTTAGGTTGTGGAGGGCCGGGCTGGGGGTGGGTGTGTGTTGATTTTAGGCCCCAGTCTTGACCTGAAGCTGGTATGTGGGGCCATGAGGCACTGGGGGGGGGGGTGATTTATAGGCGTGTTTTGGCTCAAGTGTGACCCCCAGACCACATGCCTGAACATTCTAGAACGCTCAGGTTGATGACCTCATCCTGGTGGTAAACGTAGCCCTGCTGGGACTGGGCCCACCTGGGGAGAGCAGTTGGGCGGGAGGCTCAGGGCTGGAGGCGGGGACAGCGGGTCCCGTCTGCCCTCCTCCTGTCCCCACCCTCAGACCTTGCCCCCCCTCGTCTGGATAAGTGCTGTCTTCCCAGGGAAGAAGATAGCACATCGAATCCCTAGTTCTTGGCTGCCCTGGGCAGGACCAAGCCTCACGTCCTGGGCTCCACCTTTATTTCATGGATTTGGAACTGAACCCCAAAACAGAAAAGACCAGAGTGGTACACGGTGGTCACACCAATCCCCTGGGGTGCGGACCAGGCCCTGACCCCAGGGCCCTGCCGGTGGCCTCCACTAAGGGCTGTCATAGCTAAGACAGGCTGGGGGCTGGGGGGGTGGGCACAGCCTCGCTCCTTCCTCCTCTGTGCGGTCACGTTTCCAGCTTCACACACTGTGCTGGGCCCTCCCTGGGGACCCCCCTCTGTCCTCTTGTCCTCCAGGGTGCAGCAGAGAGGCCCCAGGGGCCGGGTCCCCTCTGGGAAGCTTCCCCCAACTTCATTCACCCTTGACATGGCTCTCTAGATGGCTTCTCTTTTTGTTGGCTTGGGAACCATCCTGTACCGTTGCTCAGGGGCTCACTGTCCTGTCATGCCACTCCCCTCGTCCCAGGCTCCTGTCCAGTTCTGTCACAAATAGCTCCTCTCCGTCGCCTCCTCGCCTGTGGGTGCTGTGGGTCGAACACCGGTGTCCCCTCAAATTCATATGCTGACGCCCTAACCCCAGATGGGGACAGTATTTGGAGATCAGGCCTTTAGGAGGTCGTTAAGGGCAAATGAGGTCAGAAGGGTGGGACCCCGACCCAGAAGGATTAGTGTCCTTAGAAGTGACTCCAGGGAGCACGCAGTCCAGCTCCAGCCTCCAGAACTGGGAGAGATCAGTTTCTGTGTTTTAAGCCCCCCGGTGGCTGGTGCTGTGTTAGGGAACTCTGTGCCCTCTGTGTCCCCCACGCCACTCCAGCCCTCCCAGGCCCCTGAGGACCAGTGGAAGGAGCCCAGACTCTGGGCTTATTCAGATCCTCTTTTTTCGCTGACAGGGCTGTGTCTCAGTGTGCCCACCTTGGTAATGGGAGGGTGAAGAGAGGGGCGGGAGGTCAGGACCCACCCAGAGGCATAGCAGACAGTTTTCCTGCCCTTTCTCCCCGGCTCGAGGTGAGCTCCTTGGGGGCGCCTGGGTGGCTCAGCCGGTTAAGCATCCGACCCTTGACTTCAGCTCAGGTGAGATCAGGTCATGATCTCACAGTTCATGCAATCGAGGCCCATGTCAGGCTCTGCGCTGATAGCACGGAGCCTGCTTGGAATCTTTTCCTCTCTCTCTGCCCCTCCTCTGCTCTCAGAATATTTATTCTCTCAGAATAAATGAATACACTTGAACATGGGTTAATAAAAGAAAGAAAAGCCAGGCCCATTCCAAGCGCTGGGTGTCGGTGTCCCTTTTCCACCAGGAGCTAAGCAGACAGCAGAAGGACTTGCCTGGGGAAAGTCTTGGCGGGGGGGGGGGGGCCAGACCCCGCCGATGCAGGTGGTCATGTGTCCCCAGGGCCTCACTGACGTTCCTGACACCACGGAGTGAGGGAGGGATCCAGGGATCCGGAGCCCAGAGTGGTCCCTGTGCTGACAGTGGGGGCGGGGCGAGGGTTAACCACAGATGGACGGTCCAGGGGGGGCCAGGATAGTTTGGGGGGGCCTCCGACATCCCAGCCAGCGGTGGCTTGAAAAGTCCCAGGACTGCGCCATCCAGACGGGTAGCCTCTAGCCCCAGGTGACTGCGCAAACGCAAATTAATTAAAATCAAGTCCAATCCCGGCTTCCCCAGCCACACTGGCCACATCTCAAAGGGCTCAACAGCCATATGTGGCCAGTGGGTATCGAACTGGATGGCACAGGCACGGAACACTTCCACTCCTCGGGAAGCTCTCCCAGGCAGCCCTGTTCTAGAAGGTTTGTTTGGGCTCAAAGAGAGAATGCCGGCTTCGCTTCAGCGGTGGCTGCCCCGAGTCACGGTCGGTCAGCCCGAGTGGGGTCGCCCCTGCCGTTTTCTCCTGCCCTGGAAGGTAGACACCGGGGGTCCACACCGAGGGCAGTTGTTGGGCTGGCGGGAATTGGTTCCATTCTGAAATCCCAGCCACTCAAAGACTTAGTTCTTCTGCTTCCTGTTTGGGCACCACCACCTCCAGGATGCCCTCCCTGAGCCCCCGACTCCCAGCACCTACCTGTAGCCTGTTTCTGTTTATTCCCAGAACCCCGCCCCACCCCCCATATAAACACATCGTCACCCACAGCAGACAGCACTGGGCCCGTGGAACCATGGTGACAGCCATATGTTCTGACTTGAGTGCCAAGGTACCGGCCCGAATCTCAGGCACAGCCACGCCCAGGGTCACCCAGCTTGCCGAGAGGGGGGCCAGGGGTCCGAGCTCATGCTCCTTCCCGACTCCCAACTGGAGACCCTTGCAGGAGGGTGACGGGGAGGAGGCCCCGAGGGGTGGCTTCCCAGGCTCCGGGCTTGGGCACCGGGCAGTTGTGGAGAGAGATGGGGGGCTGAGACTCCCAGTGAGCGTCCAGAGCTGGCTCATCTGCACAGGCCACTCGGGTTCACCTGCTTTACATTCTAGCTTAGCCTGCTCTCGAGCCCAACCTCAGAGGCAGCCCGGGGAGCTTGAGGAGCCCCCCTCGGTGCTCCAGGCGCAGACCCCACGTGCGATCATGTAGACAGGCACCCCTTGCCATCCAGGAAATTGACCCACACCCCCAAACCCAAGACACTTGAGAACTTTAAGCGGTCTGGGAAGCGAAAAGGAGGTATTTGTAAGCCAGATGTGTTTTCTTTGGCCCAACCGGTATGTTTTTAAGAAATTAAACCAATGTTGAAACATCGAGAGAGATCACAGAACTTGGGATTTCCGTCTTCTCCGGCAAAATTGGAAGAGCGTGTGACCCAGGACCCCATGGGTCATAGTTCATCAGAGCTGAGGGGTAGCTAACCCCCCTTTCAGCAGAGAGGGAGCCTTCCCACCTCCAAGGCAGCCTCAATCCTTCTGCTTCCCGGTACCCCCCGCCCGCACTGAGACCAGGGGCCGGGCACTTTGTCATGGTGTTATTAACAATCAGTTTTTTGGGTGTAGGAAACCATGTCTCTATTCTGCTTTCCCCAAGTGCAAGGAAGGACAGGGTGAGGAGGACCGCATGCTTCTTGCTGCAAAGGAAGAACATTCCTGGGTGTTTAACATGCAAAGCGTGTCTTACCCCAGCAATGAAGGCTGCCTGCCCCTTGCGGGCCTTTGAGTGTAACCTCCGTTCTAGACATTTCCAGGCCCCCCCCCATTTTGTTTCCTGGCCCTGGGACCCCCTACAGGTGCATCTGTGTGCAGCTCCTGTCTCCGGGGGCTCTGGCAGATACTGCTGACCTGGTCAAGACAGTGGTGGCTGGAAGGGGACGGGGGGTGGGCGTGGGGTCTGCCTGGGTGCCTGTCTGCCCTGCCAAACTCATGGCGTCCGTGTCTGGGTCCCACATCCCAGAACCCCTTGGGGTCCCTGCTTGGGACTGCGACCGATGGAGTCTGAGCCCAGCTCCCCCCTACCTGAGGGAAGATGGGGCCCAAGCAGGAGCAGAAACTGAACCAGGGACATCGCCAGGGACACGCAGGAATGGCTCTCCATGCAACCAAAGTGAGTCTGCTTCAAACAGACACGGTCTGTGCCCGCCATCCCTCCGCAACCCCACCTTAGAGGTTTCAAAGCTTTATTTATTTATTTAAATCCAAGTTGTTAACAGCGTAATAATCACTTCAGGAACAGAACTTAGGGATTCGTCCCTTGCACACAACACCCAGTGCTCATCACAGGAGCCCTCCTTAATGCCCAAATCCCATGTAGCCCACCCCCCACCCCCCACCCCACCAGCAACCCCCAGTTTGTTCCTTGTATTTGAGTCTCTTAACGGTTTGCCTCCTTCTCTGTTTCAAAGCTTTTTATTTCTTTTTAACGGACCTTGGGTATGTGATTTGATTACTCATCATCCTTGGTCTGTATTACTTATTAATCCTGCTTTTATTTTACCTTTGTTTACTGTTTGGAGAACAGTACCCCCCCTCCTACCCGCGAACATGACATTGACGGGAACTGCCGCCTGCCCACGCTCACCTTCCGCTTGACTTCTAGTTGGGTCCCGTGTATGTATCTGAGAGAGGGTGTCTGGGCGTGGGTCTCCTTCTGGGGCTTGCTTTTCCCCCACTCCATGCCATATTACAAAGGCTACAAGATAAGGGGTGCCTGGGGGGCTCGGTTGAGCATCCGACTTCAGCTCAGGTCGTGATCCCTTGGCTTGTGGGTTCGAGCCTCACATCGGGCTCTGTGCTGACAGCTCAGAGCCTGGAGCCTGCTTCAGATTCTGTGTCCCTCTCTCTCTGCCCCTCCCCTGCTCATGATCTGTCTCTCTCTGTCTCTCAAAAATAAATAAATGCTTAAGAAAAATTTAAAAAAAATAAACAAAGCCTACAAGGTGTTCGGCCTCTTCGTGGGTGTGGACAGTTGAGCCATGCTACTGGAGACTGTTTCTTTTCCTTGAGTTAGGGTGTCTCCGTGCAGGGCTCCCCTGTGTGCTGCGTCCCCGGGCTGGATCTGGGTCCCTCCACGAGCCTGCCCCAGGCGCCCCGCCTGTGGGGGAGGCAGAATGTGCACAGAGAGGTCTGGAGGCGAGTTTGTGCTGCTTTTGTGGAACCATGGGAATTGGGGGCCGAGTTCACCAGCCAGGAGACTTGCCGTCACTGTTTTTAAACACAGAGGTTCCTGGTTTTTTACCCATAATAGCCAAAAACTGGAACAACTAAATATCATCAACAAGAGAAAGGAATAACGAAAAATATAATATCTAATCAATATATATAAACATATAAATTTTCTCAGCAACAAGAATGACTACAGACTCGACAAAGAGAAATGGATCGATCTCAAAATACGTTAAAAAAATTTTTTAATGCTTATTTGTTTTTGAGAGAGAGAGAATGAGAGCACAAATAGGGGAGGGAGAGAGAGAGGGAGACACAGAATCTGAAGCAGGCTCCAGACTCTGAGCAGTCCGCACAGAGCCCCACACAGGGCTCGAACTCACCAACCGTGAGATCATAATCTGAGCCAAAGTCAGATACTTAACCAGCTGAGCCACCCAAGCGCCCTGATCTCAATATACATTGAACAAAAGAAACCGCATAGAAAATGGTACCCACTATGTGATTTCCCGGTGGTGAAACATGACGCAAACAGGTCCATGCAGCTGGGAGCTGGAGCAGGTGTTCTGTCGTGGATCGAGGGGCTTACAGCAGGGGACAGAGACTCTGCAGTGCTGGGGACATTAAGTGAATCGGGCTGGTGTTACGTGGGGGTATACATTTACCGAAACTCATCTAACTATACACCTGAAATGTGTATGTTTCAATGCAATAAATCATGCTTACGTTTTAAAAAAGTTTAGGGTAAAAAGGGGCGCCTGTGTGGCTCAGTAAGTTAAGCAAACGACTCTTGATCTTGGCTCAGGTCATGATCTCATGGGTTCGATTCGTGAGGTCAAACCTTGTGTCAAGATCTGAGCTGACAGTGTGGAGCCTGCTTGGGAGTCCCCTCATGTACTTTCTGTGTCTCCCTCTCTCTGTCCTTCCCCCACTTGTTCTCTTTCTCTCTCTCTCTGCCTCTCTCTCAAAAATAAACATTTAAAAAAAACGCATTTATCGCCCAAAACGATCAGGGCCATTTGGCAGGTGCTGCCAGGCTCAGGAGCAGTGAGAGGACGCCTCCGAGGGCATCATCAGGCCTGTGCTTGCTGCCTCTGCCCCTCAGACCTTGTTCTGGGAACCCTGGGGCCTGAGACGCGTGCCCGCCCCAAGCCGACCAGTCAGCACAACTGTCGGTCATGATGTGAGGCCGTGTGTACATTCATTCAGCCTCCACCCCGCACCCCTGCCCCCCAGGACTGTTCCTCTTTGGGACTGAAATGGCAGGGGTCTGGGCATCACGGACCAGGCGCATGTGGCCCCGTGAGTTCCCGCAGCCAGGAAAGACCCCAGGTTCCAGAAGAGTCTTCGCTTCCCACCCTTCCAGGCCCACGCCCCCCCTCCTGCCCACTTCGCTCCCCACTTCTCTTGCTTCTGTGTGATTCTGCCTCTTTTGGGCACATTTTGGTGCCCAGACATGAGACAGTTTTGGGGAAACCCACGAGGTTGGTGTCCCTGGTCCCCTCCCTGCTGGTGATGCAGCTTGCACACGCAGCCTGGAGGTGGCAGGGCTCCGACTTGTGGCTTGCTGTGAGAAGTCCCCCCGGACGGTGGCCAGGGTGGCTCAGTCAGTTAAGCATCTGCCACGAGATCTCAGCTCAGGTCTTGATGTCAGGGTGGTGAGTTCAAGCGCCATTTGGGCTCCACACGGGGTGTTGGGAGCCTACTTAAAAAAAAAAAAAAAGTCTAACAAATTCTCAGTTCTGCCTTCCTCCTGCCCGAAGCCAGTGGGGTGGCAGCTCAGGGGGGCTGAGGGCCCCAGGCTGGGTGAAGTGGTCACAGAAGTAGAATGTGAACAGCAGCGGGCGGTTGTGGGGGGGGGGGAGGTCTCTGCATCTGAGGACCCCCCAGGAGGGGGAGGCAGAGATTTTTTAAGTGCACAGCGACCTGCAATTAGGCACTCACTCACCCAGCCTGGACCGCCAGCACGTCGCAGTGGATTTTAGCTCTGCCAGAGCCCCTGGCCGGGCAGCTTACCAGCTTCCTCTTGACCAGGAAGGCCTAGGCACCCCATAGGGGAGGCTGGGCACCCCCTTCCCAGTCTCTCTGGCTTCCCAGTATCAACTAGACAGCCTCAGCAAGCCCACTGGGTACTTCTGAGAGCTCTCCAGATGAGTGAGTCCCTGCGCTTGCGGCAGTAAAGATTTGGATTAGCACAGCATTCTGCCCGGGTTCAAACAGGTGACAGTCCTGCGGGACTCCTTTCCTGTCATTTTTGCATCTGCCGAGAACGTCCATGGGTCCCTGAAGGGTAGAATTAAGACTAGCTCGGGATCAGTTCAGTGGAGACCACATTTATAGAGCCTTCCAGAAATAAGCCACCCCAGGATGGAATGAATTGCCTCAAAAAAGGAGTGAGCCTCCCTAACCTGGGAGCATGCAAGCAGAAGCTGGGCCACTCTCTCTCCAGGATCCCCCGCTGGCTGAAGGAGGTGGCACACAGGGGCCTTCCCGGCTCGATGTTGTGGTTTTCATTTAACGGGGAACCTGTTGTGAACTGTCCCGCAAATGAAATAAGCCCTCACGGCTCCTTTTCGTCTGCTCCCCGATCTGGGGCAGAGACCTGGGCTCTCGGGGTGAGTCTGCCAGGCGAGTTTACCTGGAAATCTGGAAATGGCCCTTTCTGAGTGCAGCGGCCCCACCCCCTGGCCTCCTGTCGAAGGTCCGTTGCCGGAACAGGACTCCGAACTGGCCAGGGCTTGTTGGACGCCTGAGGGGAGGCCTGTGTGAGGGCCTCGCTCCGCTGCGTTAGGAATCCGAGAGTAAACAGATCGAGTTTCCAGTGTCAGCTGGGCCTTCCGTAACAGACGCCACAGCAGTGGAAAACGAGAATGTTCTCTGAGATGACTCAGCCTCCTGCCCCCCAGGTGGGGGCGGCCCCCGGGCTTCAGCTCTGCCCTGGTGACCGACTGTCAGCCAAGCCCAAGGGGGTGGCCGTGGGTTTTTAGGGCTGAGGACTGGGGTGCCTGTGAAGGGCACATGTGGCCATCTTGGCTCTCTGACAGGTTCCCGTCCTCAGTCTCCTCATCTGTGAAATGGGAGCAACAGTTCCTCTCCCCGAGGGCAGGTGTGTGAAGTGGGTCCAAAGTGGCATAGCCCAGGTGCACGTTGGAAGCTTGGGACCACTGTGGCTGGACCCTGGGAGTGACCATTAAGGGGTCTCCCTCCAGAGTGACCTGCATCCGGGAGAAGTAGTTACTCCAGGAAACGAAAGAGGAAGAAGTTGGTAGATTCCTGTGTCCAGGGGAGGTCCTTGGCCAGCCGCGTGGGGTCCAGCCGGTCAAGGGCAAGGACGGGAGGGTGTGACGGAAGAGGCTGCTGGCGTGGTGGGGAGATCACTGCTGATCTGACCAGCACCGTTGGAGGGCAGAGGCCGGCGGTGGCAGTAGCCAGAGGGTTGGCGTGACCAGCTGGGGGAGGGGAGGGGAGGGCAAAAGGTGGTGGCCTGAGGAGGAGACGGGGATCAGGGAGGCTGTTTTTAGGATGCTGGAAACTTGAGCCTGTTTGTCGTTAAGACCAGGATGCCAGGCCTGAGACAGAGCCCCGGGGACAGGCGCTTGTGGGAGCGGAGAAAGGGAGAGAGGTTGTCTTGGGACTCAGCCCCAGGCAGAGACCAGGGATAAGACGAGTGAGAAAACAGGTGCTTTGAGAGGGGGCCCTTTCCCAGCTGGCCTGAATCTTAGGAAATTGGGGGTGCAGCTTGGGGTGCAGAGCTGGAGGGAGGGAGGCGGCCCGGGGCAGGGAGGGCTGAGCTGACGGGGGGGGGGGGGGGGGG
>PJEM01003014.1:12588-160594 GCA_004023845.1 Helogale parvula | reverse complement strand
TGGCCGAGTCGCCAGGCAATAGGACAGCAGCTCCAGGCGGTGCCCCAGCTTGGCCCTGAAGCCCTGCAGTGGTCCGGTGTTTAGCGAATCATGTCAGGGACTTGGGGACAGGGTGGCGAGGACTGCTGGTTGCCCAGCGTCCCGCACTTCGGCTCTGGCTTTCAGTCAGCATACGGGCACAGAGCTGTTGGCATCCCGGGGAGGGTGGGTAGGTAGGTGATGTGTCTGTTGTGTGTCCTCAGCTGCGGTGCGGTTGAACAAGCTTGATCAGCACCGTCATCCAAACTGAAAGGAAGAAGAAAAAAACTGGTGTGTTTTGAGCAACTGGTGTAGACCTGGGGCTTTTACCTGCCACGGGGTGCCGACCTCTCACCCTGGCCCCGGCAATCAGGGGTGGGGTGGGGGACCCTCTTGATGACTGGAGAGAAGGGCGCAGGGGTCGTGTACATGTCTAAGGCCACACTGCTGACACCGTCCCTGGGAGTCGAACCCAGGCCCCCCGACGCCAAGAGCAACGCTCTTTGCAGAGTGTGAGCACGTGACCCACAGCACCATCAGGGGGTCAGTTAGAGCCTGGACTGCAGGGACCGTGTTGGAGAGCAAAGATACATCCGTGGAGGCAAAGTAAACCGCAAAGTCACTGACCAGTCAAGGCTGAAGTGAATGAACTGGATTGGGGGTGGGGGGGGGCGTGCGTAGTCCTGGGACCGGTTCTGTCCGTTCGCCCTGGGGCTCTTGTTCATTCTGGCATCTGGACCCCTCTCTGGCCGCCTCTCCCAGGTCCTTCCACCAGACCTGACCTGGGTTCTGACACCAGCCTCTGCAGCCCCTCACCTTTGCCCGGAGGACCTCAGCTCCAGTGCGTCCCTCTGACCCTTTGTGCATCCTTGCAAGCCTGCCTTAATCACGTACCTGATTCACATTAGCACTTGCAAAGCCAGAGCCCAAGAAGGATCGAGGCACCCATGTTTGACCAGAGGTCCCGTCACCCCACGTCATCCACGCCCTCCGGGCTTTTATGTAGCTGGGTTGAAACTGCATGTGCTCTTAAAGGTGTAGATTTCTTTTTATCGGTAGCTCCTTCTAATTCTGCCAAAATACCCACTGCTGAACATTGTGTGGGGACTTCCTCTTCCTTCTGCTATTATACGGCCAAGAGTCATTCGCGGTTTTGCAAGTCACCGTAGACTGTTCATTTAATCGTCTTCTGTCATTGTCCTCCTGGTCCAGTGAGGGGCATCTGAGTGGTGGCCAGGTGTTTGTTCCTGAGGACAGGCTGTCAGGCATTCTCTGGTCGGTGTCTCCCGTGACACGTGCATCAGAGAGTGGGCACCTCCAGGGGGAAGAGCTGAGTCACAGAGATGATGCTACGGGCCACACCTGCCTCCCCGCTGTCCTCCTGCCTCAGGGACCGCACAGCAGAGTGGGCCCCAGGCCGGAACAGCCTTACCCTGACTGAGCATCAGTTTTCCTGCCGGTGAAATGGACATAAGTAGTTATGTCACACATTCATCCCGTTGGCGTCGATGATGCCCAGACTGCATCACATTCTGTGCCAGGCACAGGGGGACCTGGGTAAGGAAGACCCGGCCCACCGCCCAGGAGCAGGGAGATGGCTAAGCAAAGTCAGATCTGGGAGTGAGCGATCTCTGATGTTAGTGTCCTGGGGGAGGTGATGGGCTGGGGCTCTGGCCTGCCCAGGGGTGTTGGCCTGGGCTTTGGGGGTCGAGCCCCTTTGTGAGAGTGACCCTTCTGGGTGAGGGTTGGGGAGGGGGAGGCCACACGGAATGGGGAGATCTGGAATCAGGCAGAGATCATTTAACTCCAGAGATGCTGAGAGCCTGTAAGCAGAAGGAATTCTCCTGTCTGTGAAGCCTGAGCGCTCCCTGGCCCAGAGTGCTGCTAGGGGTCCCCGCTGTGCCCGGGGTCCCCGGGCCAGCTCCGTGACCACGGCATCACATGACCACAGGTGCTTAGGCAGAATTTTTTTTTTACTTTTATTTATTTTTGAGAGACAGAGAGAGACAGAGCATGAATGGGGGAAGAGCAGAGAGAGAGGGAGACACAGAATCCGAAGCAGGCACCAAGCTCTGAGCTGGCAGCACAGAGCCCGACACGGGGCTCGAACCCACCGACCGCGAGATCATGACCTGAGCCGAAGTCGGACGCTTAACCAACTGAGCCACCCAGGCGCCCCCCACCCTTTTTTTTAATGTTTATTTATTTTGAGAGAGAAAGAGAGAAAGAGACTCCCAAGCAGGCTCCATGCTGTCAGCGCAGAGCCCGATGCGGAGCTTGAACTCACGCTCAAACCAGGAGATCATGACCTGAGTTGAAATCAGGAGTCAGCACTTAAACCGGGCCATCCCGGCACCCGGGCAGGATCTGGCCCACACTGCCTTGTGGGCTCAGTGCCTCCTCAAATCCTCTGCTACTCTGCGAGAGAGGTTATTTCCAAACCTCTTTCAGAGGTATGAAAGCCGCTCCAACCTTATCTTGGGTGGGTGGGTAAAGCCAAGGTCCACACTCAGGTCTTTTCCAGCTCAGATCCCCCAAGGAAAAAAGAGAACCACCAGTCGGCCCAGACATGCCCCGCGCTTGGGTCCGTGTTCTTGAAGCCAGAGGCTGGATTTCCCCCAGACCGTCCTAGCCTGATCCAACCTGTTCCTCCCCACTTGGCTGCCCCAGGCCATTGGGACTTGCACAAGGAAACAGTAAGGAAGCCACTCTTGGGAGCTTGTTGCTTTGGCCCTCGGGGCAGGGCTTGGTCAGTCCTTTGCCCCAGATGTCTCACCTTCCCCTGGTGTCCCTGGAGGAAAGAAGTGAGGGGTCAACAGGGACCAGATTCAGAGGTGAGGACAGTCCACCTGCTGACCTCCCTCCTGGTGCCTCTGGCCAGAGCGCTGGCTGCGGAAGACCGCTGTCCCCCGCCTTGACCTTGTGTTTCTCACTGACCTTATCTCCTCAATTTGTGGAATCTTGTTTCCTAGCCTTGGAGGGACCCACACCCACCGCTGGCAGCCTGTTCCAGGCTCCCCCACCCCACCGCTCTCGCCAGCCTCCTTGAAGAGAACAGCCTCCCAGCTGGTCTGAGGGCCCCGCCTGCTCCTTACAGTGGCCACAGGACAGCATCCCCCCGTCCCTGTGACCCGACTGCGGGTCTGGTGGGGACCTTCCTTGTGCTTGCTCAGTTTTCTTTTTAGTGTGGCCAGATATACAGAAGAAAATGTACCATTTTAACCGGCTTTTTTTTAATGTTTATTTATTTTTGAGAAAGAGAACAGGGGAGAGGGAGAGGACTGGGGGCGTGGCGGGGGAGACAGAAGATCGGAAGCAGGCTCGGTGCTGACAGCAGAGCCCGATGCGGGGCTCGAACCCATGAACCGTGAGGTTGTGACCTGAGCCGAAGTCTGATGCTCACCCGACGGAGTCCCCCAGGCACCCCTCACCGTTCTTAAGTGCACAGGTCAGCGGCGTTAAGTACCTTCACCGCGCTGTGCAGCCGCCACCCCCCTCCATCTCCAGACCTTTTCCCATCATCTCAAACTGAAACTCGGGATCCATGAAATTACTGCCCCCCGTGTCCCCCTTCCCACAGCCCCCGGCAACCACTCCCTGCTCGGTTTCGGATTGCAAACCCCAGTTCTGCCAGCCCGTTGCCCCACCCTCCACTTTTAGAATTTGCTCTGTGGGACCAGCATGCACTGTCCACCCCTCCACGTAAGTCCTGATTGTCCACTTATTGAAGGTGTGGCCCCAGCACCTGAAACCATGCTTGACACATAGAGGTGCTTGATGATTTCTTTGTTGAATGACTGAGTGATCTAGTCACCAGATTCGGCAGGCTGCTGCCTGAGTCCAGGAGCTTTATCCAGACCCTAGTGATTCCTTGTGCCCTCCACGCCCCATTTTGCAATCCTGCCAGTGTGTGTCACCCTAGAACTTGCAAGCACCATCACTCACACTGTGATTGTCCTGGCCCCCCGGGACATAAGCATGGCGGTTTTTGCCCATCTCGACGGAAGAAGAAACCCCTTTCCAGGATCATCCGTCAAGTCCAGAACTCAGACTTGAAACGGTAGCCTGCAGTCACCAAAGACAGTAGAAATGAAACGGAAGCAACACAAGAGACCTATCAGAGACCCGGGAGAAGCATAAAAAGGCCACGGCTGGTGGAGAGAACAAAGCCAGATCCACGCCATCCGCCTGGCTTTCCTTTGGGAAGGCCGGTGCCGGACAGACCCCTGGCGCTTCTGTTGCTCGCTGAACGTGGCGAAAGGCTCCTTCGGTTGCGGAAAGTGTCAGCAGGGGCCGGCGGGGTCTCCGGAAGCAGATCGGACCCCCTACCACCTCCCCCACCCCCCCGCCACATGCTGCAGAGAGATGTGTGGCTGAACCTCTGCTCCCGACTGAACGGACCTCCCTTGGAGGGAGATGCTCCAGCCTCCTGGCCTGAATTTCAGAATAGGCTAGTGGGCATTCAGAGACCCCCAGGGGACTAAGGAGCGAGAACGTGGGCACACAGGTCCCTGGAACATGCCGGATGCCTGTCCTCAGCCCTGTGTGCATGGCCCATCGCGTGGGCACGAAGATCACGGGCTCGTGACAAAGCCTGGCTGGCCAGGCTGTTGTCGCAAAGGCCTGCGCTTACTCTGATGAGCAGGGTGACCTCAGCAGGGTCTGGCCGACACAGGGCATCACGACCCTGCAGGATGCAGGCTCCGGTCCCAGATGGGGCCCGGCTCACAAAGCCAGCTCCCGCCTTCCCCTACACCCAGGTCACCGGCTCAGGATTCCGCACTCAGGGAACCTTTGCTGATCCTTGACTACGTGCAGGGGTCTTCATGGAGTCTGGGAAGTGACCGCCTGGCGGGGACATCGGTTGGCCAGCAGGCAAATGGAGATGGTGATGGAGAGGCCTGATGGTGGCGAGGCGGGCCACCGCCCTGGCTCCCCTGATGCGGATGGTCCCCATGCTCGGACACAGTGGATGTCCTGAGGATGCCCGGGGCCCTGCGTGGCCCGCCAGGAAGCTGGCATGATGTCAGGCCCGGGACTGCGGGTCAGATGCCACAGACTCACCAGGAATTTTGGGCCAAGCCTTTCCCGTCAGAAACCCTCATCCTGGCCGTCTGGTGGGGGCTGGGCCGCCGATTAGGTGGACAGATGCCTTTCAGCTAAAGCGTGTCGCTCTGGAGGGCCAAGTGCGCAAGAGCCAGGATGGCAGGGGACCTTGGGGGTGGCTGATTTCCCCCTCCCTGGGGAGACCTCATCCCCGCCCCTGCAGCCTCCTGCCTGCGGCTCGGCCCCTGAGGAGCCGACAGTCCGCTATGGTCCGCCCGCTGGTCCCTGTCGCCTCTCTGGCTTCTTTTCATGTTTATTTATTTCTTTCGAGAGAGAGAGAGAGAAAGGGAGCACAAGCTGGAGAGGGGCAGAGAGGGGGGGAGAAAGAGAACCCCACGCAGGCTCCGCACAGTCAGCGCAGAGCCTGATGCAGGGCTCAGACTCACAGACTGTGAGATCACGACCTGAGCCAGGATCAAGGGGTAGCGCTTAAGGGACTCACCACCAGGTGCCCCGCCCTGCTGGCTTTCGAGCTTCTCTGTCCTTGGAGCACAAGCTGGCTTCCCCCGGGGCCTCCCCATCCTCACCTCCGCCCTCCAAGTCTCCACAGGAGACTGAGGCACAGAGAGGTTAAGGCATAAAGGTGGTGGCTGGAATCTTCCTTGAGGCCGAAAGGCATGACCTGGGCTCTAGCACCCCTGTTCTGTTCAACAGAGCCCAGCAATTTACAGGTTCCCCCTGCATGGGGGACTTGCAGAATTCTTGGTGTCTTTCCTGAACCACAAGCTGCTGTTCGCTCGTCTCTCCCCTTCATTGCTCGGGGCTATAGAACTTTATGTCCTGTCTACCCAATGGCCCCTGCAGAACCTGCCCGGTGACAGTCACACACAGTTGCAAGGGTTGTGCACTGCCCAACTCTGAGAGCACTCTTTCACGTAGACTGTGAAATGAAGGAGCCCCGCCCCCAGAGTTGTGATACACCACCTGCCCTTAAAAGGTGTTCTCCAGACGCACTCCGTGGTTCTAGGGTCATCTTTCTGTGCCCTCTTGGCCAGGCCCCTTGAGGTCATCCTGCTGTGGAGCTGGTGGGGTCCCATGGGGCCCAAGCTGGAGCTGGATGGGAGCCAACCCACCTTGAACTTGCCCCTCACTGTAGAGAGGAATGGAGCAGCCCCGGGCTCACCACCAAGTTGGGACTGGAACCCAGGCCTCAACTCCAAGACCACAGTCTTCACTCTCTCCCCAGGCTGCTCCATTTCCCGTAGTGTTTCATCCCATTCCTGAGTACCCGGAGGGCATCTAGGGGGCACCCCACTCTCCTCCTCCTCCTCGGGTTGCTAACAGCGCTTAGCAGAGGGTGGGTGATTGCTGGCTTTGGGTCCTCTCTTCAGCTCTTCAGAAACAAAAGTACCGAGAGGCCACAAACGTGGGGGGCTCAAGTGTCTGGAGCGTGGATCTTCACCAGGACTCATTAGAAGGTTGGGACGGGAGCCTTTAGTGTCCTCCAAAGGAAGGGTAAGTCAAGGCAGGATCCCACAAAGTACAAGCAGCCCTGGCTGATCAGGGCTCCTCTGGCTTGGGGAGAAGTTTGTGGCCATAGCTTACTTTTTCTGAACAATGAGCTGATTCTGTTCCCAGCCTCTGTCAGGTGCTAGGCAAATGGGCAGAATCCACAGTCCTCACCAGTGAGAGCTTACGGTCTGCTGGGGGGAACGAGTGTTATCTGTAACTGGAAAGCACCTAGGACCATCATGCGCAGTTGCACAGGTTGTGTACTGCTCAACTCTCAGGACATACATCACATAGACTTAGACGAACGAGCTGTGATGCACGACTGCCTACAGTGGCTTTAGTGTCGGCCTCTCCTAGACGTAGTGTCAGGCTTTAGGCTGTCCAGTGGGAGGTGAGAGAGATGGAGTGGCCGGTGCCAATCTGAAAAGGCTTTCCCCCAAAGAAGATGCTTACGCTGGGTCTTGGAGGATGAGCAGTGAGTCTCCAGCCAAGGGAGAGGGAAGGGTGTGCCGGGCAGTAGAAAGAACACTTGTCAGCCTTCGGAGGGGTGAGGCTGGGGAGGCAGGTCAAGAGTGAGGGAGCTGAAGGTGGGAGGCTGGCATGAGTTTGTGCAGAGGGGAGTGGGAGACCGAGGAGGAGGCTGAGAGCACCTCGGTGGGGCCGAGAAGCCAGAGAAGGAAGAGCCAGGGGCCTGGCCCGCCCTCCCAGAGGCCTACCCACACCCAGCCGCCCAGCTGCACACTTTGAGATGGGTGTCCCATAGCAGGCTCTCGACCCCAGGAGACGGGTCACATCAACCTCGTATTCATACCCCGATCACACAGAGGCCGCCGCCGTCTCCTGGGGTTCCTGCCTCCGGGACAGGTTCTGTGGTCTATTTCTGGAGCGCCCCTCCCAGCCAGGAGGGCACAGAGAGCCACTGTGTGCAGCAGTCTGGTGACCGGGGGGTCGTCTGGGGCTCTCTCCAGGGCGCGCAGGGGTCCCCAAGAAGGAGCCAGGGATCACCACTCACTGAGGTTCTCCCCAAGCAATCACAGATTGTATTTGTCCAAGCGATATTGCGAACTGGATCTGGGACAGAGATGTGATCGGAAAACCAAAGAGCTGGAGGGAGATGAAACAGTGTGCGCTGCTGGGTGAGCGGAGGGTCAGTGGGGACGCGAACGACACCTTGCTTACGACTCTGGCACGAGAAGTTTCCTTAAAGGCAGATTCATGGAGGTAGACTGGATTTATGCACAGCAAAACTCACCCCTTCTAGGGTGTAATTCTTTGAGATTTGACAAATATGGATGATCTCATAACCTGCGCCACAATCAAGATACACGACACCACTGTCACCCAAAAAGTTCCTCGATGCCCTTCTAATTGTTTCTTTAATTTTTTTTAAATGTTTATTTTTGACAGAGAGAGGGAGAGTGCAAGCAGGGGAGGGGCAGAGAGAGGGGGAGAGAGGGGATCCAAAGCAGGCTCCTCGCTGACAGCAGTGAACTCTGTGCGGGGCTGGAACTCACAAATCGCGAGATCATGACCCGAGCTGAAGTCAGACGCACAACTGGCCGAGCCACCCAGGCTTCCCCCTCCCTGATGCCCTTGCAGATGCAGCCGCAAACCAGCCCCTGCCAGCCACGGACCCGCTCTCTGCCCTTAGAGCTTGCCTCCCCCAGAATGTCCTGTAAATGGAATCATACAGTACGTAACCTTTCGAGTCTGGTTTTAACTTAGCAAAATGCGTCTGCGATGTATCCGCGTTACTGCAGGAGGCAATAATTCATCCCTTTTGATTCCTGGCCGGTATTCCATGGGGTGGATGGGCCGTTTTATCCAGTTCAGCAGTTGAAGGGTGGACATCAGGGGGGCGTCCAGTTTGGGGAGATCACAGATAAAGGCTGTAAACGTTTGCATACGGGTCTCCGTGTGGCCCCGTGTCTTGCGTTCTCTTGTGATTACAGGAAGGGGCGGCGGAGTGTGCGCTCTGTGTATGTTTCGCTTTGTAAGAAAATGCCAAACTTTCCCAAGTGACTGTACCATTTTGCGTTCCTGCCAATCCCAGTTGCTCTCATTCCTTATGAAATTTTTAAAGAACAAGGATGGGCGCATGGGTGGTGGGTTAAGCGGTTAGACATCCAACTCTTGATTTCGACCCAGGTCATGATCTCAGTTCGTGAGATCAAGACCCATGTTGGGCTCTGCAATGAGAGCACTTAGCCTGCTTGAGATTCTCTCTCTGCCCCCCCATAAATAAAATTCTTGTTTTAATTTCTGTTGTATGTTTTATTTTATATTTGAGAAAGCAAGAGCAAGAGAGAGAGACATCATGAGTGAGGGAGGGGCTGAGAGAGAGAGGGAGACATAGAATCTGAAGCAGGCTCCAGGCTCTGAGCTGTCAGCACAGAGCCCAACGCAGGGCTTGAACCCATGAACGTGAGATCATGACCTGAGTCGAAGTCGGACGCTCAACCGACCAAGCCACCCAGGTGCCTCGAACTTTTTAAAAAATTAAAGAATAAAGAATGAAGAAAATAAGGGCGCTGGGGAGGCTGTGTGGCTAAGGCTTCAGTGCTGCAGGGTGGCTGACAGGTGCACCCCACCCCTGCCCCCACACCCCTCACCCCTGTGATGCTGCATCCATTTCAAGGTTTCTGTTGTAACCCCTGTGCAAGTGGTATTTGGGTCCTGCTGGGGCTCCTCGTCAGACCTCTTGTCTGCTTCCCGTGACGGATGGGTTTACACGTTGGGCACCGAGTAAATGGCCGCAGGCAGCCACCCCCTCACCTGGCCGCAGACGGCCACGGAGCCCTGCTGGGCACTACGAGCGCTCGGAGGGACAGAGAGAGTGCCACCCCTGGCCTCGGGGAAGCAGTGGTCTCGTTTGGGGTGGAAAGGAGCAGTGCACACCCCAGGCCAATCCGTATCACCAAAGGTGACTGATGGGGACTCGGGGCTCCGAGCCCTCCCCCACGGCCCAGACGGCCACGCCTGTTTCTCATGCCAGGAAGGGAAGTGCTCTAAAGGCTGGGCTGTTGGTTGGGTGATGTGAATTAGGTCTGAAACAACCGTGGGAACTCTTGAGTTGGTGGGGGGCGGGGTACAGGGGGTGGCCAGCAATGGAGGCTAGAAGTCAGAACATGGTGGGCAGAAGACCGTTCACCTCCCTGCTCCCTGCCAGGGCCCCCTTTCAGCTGCTTCTTCCCCTGGGACAAAGTGGGAAATAAGACCCTTGAGCTGTAGGGCAACCTGGAGGCCGGCTCAGGGGTCCCCAAAGATTGAGGGGTACAGAGGGGACGACCAGTCTCTCCAGGCCTCTCTGAGACATTGAGGCCGCGGAGGGGAAGACACTGGACGTCACCCGGCAGCCTGGGGTCAGCTCTGGGTAAGCGAGTCCTCTCCCACTGGGTCACAGGGTCCCGCCAGGTCTGAAGTGGGACTGACACCATGCTCTCTGTCCATCCACCATCCAGGTGCAAGTTCTTCAGTCTGACTGAGACGCCGGAGGATTACACCATCATTGTTGATGAGGAGGGGTTCTTAGGTAAGTGCCTCTGTCACTGCCGCGGTCGATGCTGGCTGCCCGCCACCTTACTTCTGCCGACACCTGCCGCCTTATTTCTACCCACACCTGCCACCTTATTTCTGCCTCCCTCCCCCTCCGTATTTTTTGCCGGCTGCCTTATTTCTGCCCTTCCACCTCATTTTTTGCCCGCCGCCTCATTTCTGCCCCCACCCTCTGCCTTATTTCTGTCTCTGTTCCACCTTCCTAGTGATGGGTTAGAAAGTCAGCAGGGAGTCTGTTCTCTTCTCTCCCTGTGCCCTGGCTGATCCCCTACATTTCTGCTTGCAAGACTGCCCCAGGGAAAGGCGGCCCCGGAGCTAAAAGGCTCCGGAAGACAGAGCACTTGCCCAGCTGGGAACAGAAGCTATCAAGGAGGAACCCAGGGTCTGTTTTATTGAGCAAGGTCCTTTAAAATGTCCTCAGTCCTTGTGCCCATTGGAGGGAGCCCTGATTATCTTCCTTTTGTGATTTGCCTTTCCATTTTTCCATTTTTCAGATTGAGCTATAATTCACGTGTCGTAAAGTCCACCATTTTATTTTTTTAATTTCTTTAATGTTTATTTATTTTTGAGAGAGACAGAGTGCAAAGTGGGGATGGGCAGAGAAGAATCAAGCAGGCTCCAGGCTTTGAGCTGTGAGCACAGAGCCCGACGCGGGGCTCGAACCCACGAACTGTGCGATCATGACCTGAGCCAAAGCTGGACGCTCAACCGACTGAGCCACCCAAGGCGCCCCCTGGGTCACTTTTTCTTGGTTTTCTTTCCAACTCTCTCTGTGCACGGATTGTCTCATCAGCGTACGTATGTACGATCGTACTCCGCGGCGACACGTTTTCACCTGACGCTTTAACAGGACGTCTCCCGTGACGTCACGGCCTCTCACGGTGCTCGCCGTGGTGGGCGGGGCCTGGCCGGTTAGATTTGAAGTTGGTCTCCTTGTTCTCTAGTGATGGGTTTATGAACTCCTGACGTGCATAACATATATTCTTATTCGGGCTGGCCCTAAAATGCGGTCTGAGACGTGGTGCTTGGGGTCAGAAGTCACCATTTGTGTGGTTCCCACCGGAAGCTGAAGGGCGGTGTCTAGACCGTCCTCCCTGGTGAGCCCGCGAAACCTTGGAGGGGCCGATGTGCCCCAGGCTCTGTCATCCTTACACGCCCTGCCCTGGGGGTCTTTCGTGCATTCATTCCTTCACTGAGCGGATGCTTTCAGAGCCTACGAGCCACAATGAGAACTTACCCCGCAACCACCTGGCGCAGTCACGGGCAGAGTGCGTGCTTGGGGAACCCAGACCCATCTCCATTTTTTTCTCCTTTTTTTTATTACGTTTATTGATTTTTTGAGAGAGAGCGAGCGAGTTGGGGAAGCACAGAGAGAGAGGGAGACATGGACTCCGAAGCAGGCTCCAGGCTCTGAGCTGTCAGCACAGAGCCTGATGTGGGGCTCGAACCCATGAGTGTGAGATCATGACCTGAGCCGAAGTCAAACACGCAACCAACTGAGCCCCCCAGATACCCCCCCAACCCATGTCCACTTTTGTTTGGCACCCATGCATTTATGCGAGGTGCGGGGGAGCGTGGTCCCCCAGATACAGGAGGAGCACCCCGGAGTGTCTGTGCTCTGTTGGACCCGTCTCCCCTAGACAAGGCCAACCGTCTCCATCTTGAGACAGCAAAGGAGAGAATGCGGGGTGCGGGGAGGGAGGGAGGCCGCCTGCAGGGCCCGGGGAGCCGGTTTTACAGGCCCTGGGAGCCCACGTGAGCAGAACTGTCAGCAACCGGGGAGGTGTCCTGTGGGGAGCCAGGCCCCCCACCCCCCGAGTACACAGGCAGCATTTACTGAGCACCTGCTGTGTGCCGGCATCTCGCTGGGGCCTGGAGGGCTGGCCGGGGATGGGAACACCACCTCTGACCCCGTGAGCCTCAGGGCCCACGGCTGATGACACTTGTGGTCGGCTGATGACATTTGTGGTCAGTGCCTGTGCAGGGAGGGTGTGGGTGCCCTAAGGGCAGGTCACAGAACACCTGTGCAGGAGACCCCATGGGAGGGGCCCTCGAAACAGGAAGCAAGATAGCAGAGAGTGGAGACTTGAGCTCCCTGAATCAATCTATGTACCCCCCCTCCCCCGGCCCTGCTGTCCACAGACACTGTGCTAATAAGCCCTGGGAAGGACTCTATTTTATTTTATTATTTTTTAAGTGAGAGACTGGCAGTGTAGCATTTTTTAAAGTTGTTTTCAAGTTTATTTACTTTGAGAGAAGGAAAAAGAGAGCAGGGGAGGGGCAGAGAGAAGGGGGGAGAGGGAGAGAATCTGGAACGCGCTCTGCACAGTGAGTGCAGAGCCTGATGTGGGGCTTGAACCCACAAACCGTGAGATCCTGACCCGAACCAAAGTCAAGAGTCGGATGTTTAACCAGCTGAGCCACCCAGGCGCCCCAGGAAAGACTCTTCTTCCTTCGTTTTCTAGACAAGGAAAGTGAAACAGACATGTGTGTAACCTTTCCTAGACCTCACTGCTGGCGTCCTCTCTAGATGTTTTCAGCAGCCAGGCCCCAGGCAGGGGGATCAGAAGCACAAGAGTCCAGGCTTTGCCCCTAAGCTTCTGGGAGGACAGAAACACAGGAACCAGAATTACTGCAGCGTGGAGTGGCGCCCCACCGAACTGGCCCAAGTGCAGTCCAAGAGGACTTCCTGGAGGCGGCAGTGCTTGAGGCAGACCCAACGAAATGAGCAAAGAGCCCACCCAGTGGCACCCATGTAGTCAGGGGTGGGGAGGCTTCCAGAATGGAGGGTTGCTTGGCACTCAGGGATCTGAAGGTGAGCACGGAGACAGGAGAAGGACCCAGGACATGTGAGGCCAGGAGGGGCAGGGGCAGCGGGGAGCCAGTGAAGGGCCTTACCTGATCTCGAAGGGCTTGCCTGGAGAGAGCTGAGTGAGGCGCTGTCACAGTAAGGGCAGAGCAGGAATCAAGGAAGGTTCCTGATCAGAATTTGCCTGGGATGGTTTTCTGGGCTCCAGTTCTGACCAGCAGGGAGCCTCACATTTTTTTGCAGTCTGGAAGAACTGGTGAGCCATCTTCGGGATGTCCCTTTCTGGGAGGCTCAGAAGAGGAGACTTTGGGGGAGCTCATGTAGTCAGGGAGGCCTTCCTGGAGGAGGCAATTGTTGCTGCCCTTGAAGAGTTGAGGAGGGCGAGAGCATGTCCAGTGGGGGGCATATGAGTAACTATAGGAACTGAAGCCCAGACCAGGTCCGGTTCTTAAAAAAAAAAAAAAAAAAAAAAGGTGAGCAAGGTAAGTTTGGACTTTATTCCACAAGCAGTAGGGAGCCACTGAAGGTTGTTGAGCTGGGAGAGAGTCATCACTGGGGCTGGACTCAAGAAGAGGCACCTGGGGTTAAGTGTACAAGAGGGGAGTGTGAGGTGGGGTCCTCCCTGGGAGGTGAATTAGCAGGCTTTGTCCAAATTGAGGTCTTGAGGCCTAGGGAAGGATCACCCACAATTCTGAAACCCTGAGGTTCCCCGGAGCCGGTGATAATCAATCTCCTGGCTTCTCCCCAAACCTTTTCCAGTGGCAGGAGCAATAATACTAGCAAAGGGCTCATCTGCTGAGTCTTCAAGTCTGGGGAAGGTGGGCCCTGGGACAGGTTTAAATTCTTCACCCAGCAAGGCCTGGGAGGGGGGGCCCCAGCCTCTGGCCACCCTTGACTCTGTGACGACCGGGTAGGGGGTCTCGCTTCCGGGCTGCAGTTCTGCTCAGCAGACCAGGCTGCCCGGGTATCCGTTACTGCCCCAGAAACCTCCAGGAAGGTCGTGTGCGTCTGTTGAAGTGTGCTCCCTCCCACACTCGTGTTCTAGAGCTAGGGGGAGGGGAGCCCCCAAAGCCAGACTCCTGTTCACCTGCCTCCCCTCGCGGGCTCGTTCCAGGGGCCAGCAAGGTGAAGTGTGAAGACCCACGTACACGTGAGAACACGGGCACTAGGTGTGCAGTCACTGTAGTGATGGGGTGCAGATTTGAAGTGGGAAATGCCTTCGGGGTGGTCCTGGCAGAAATATGGAAGGTACTTGGAGAAGGAGGGGGGACAGCAGGGGGTCCCCAGGCAGTCTGGGAAGGCCCTTAGAAGGCAGGATTTGGGGGAGGGGAGGGGCGGAAGGAGCCACACAGTTCCACCCTCTTGCCCAAGCTCTGGGAGGCTTCTCTTCAGAAAGGGAGTTCGGTCTGTACCCCCCCCCCCCTTGCCCCCGGGGACACCTGGTTGTGCCGTGTCACATGAAGGAGGGTGTCTGTCTCTCAGCTCAGCAAACATCGCTTGTCACCAGACGGCCTCCCGTGACACGTTAACATCAGCCAGGGAGCCTTGGTGACTGTTTACTGCCAATATCATGGGTGTGAAGCTTTCACGGTTAGGAACCAGCAACTGTTTGCAGATCGCATGTGTGCGAGATGAAGAATCTTGGCGGGGGGGACAGGACGTTAAGCGGACAGCTCTTTGTTTAATGTGGAAATTAAGAGGTTCCTGGCTCAACTGGATCTGTCCATCTGTGTTACAAATAGAAGCAGGAAGCATGTGTGTTTGTGTATGTGTGTGTGTTCATTGTTTACATATTTAATGAGCACTTACTATGTGCAATGCAAGGTATTCTTGGGGACCCCAAGTAACAGTCCCTGCCCAGATCTCTGGGTAGTGGGCAGAATCGTAGGTTTGCAGTTTAGAGGGGCCCACTGAACTGGGTTCCCCATCACGGGCCCCCACCCATCAGAGTCCCTGTATCTGAACATGTGATCCACACCACAGCGGGGCAGGGCGAGCTCAGGGGGCTGTGATGGGTCCAACGGTGGAGCAGGGAAGTCCTTGAAAAGCAACTCCTGGCCTCACCCTGGGCTAAGATGAGAAGACTCAGGTTTGGATGCAGCTCTGCCCCCTTCACGGCTTGTGATTCTAGGCGAACTGCCTCGTCCCAAACCCAGGATGCCTGTCCCTCCCGGAAGGCGCGCACATGGCCGTGCAGTGCACCTGTGCTCCATAGGCCCTAGGGGGTCGCCATGTCTACCTTGCATGTCGCCCGGGGCATCCGCCATTTACCATTTTGTAAGCAGAGGGACAAAGGTCTCCCCTCCAGGAGGTCCAAGCCAACGGAGCACATAGCCAGGTCTTGCCGGTTCTTACTGTTCCCCTAAAGCTGGGCCTCCCAGGGAGCACTGATGGGGGACAGTGCCCATCTGCATTTGCAGTGGCCTCCTACTTGTGGCCCTCCCCCCACAGTGTGTAAAGTAACAGCCTGGAGCTGCGATTGCATCTCCCAGGATGGGGAGAGTGGGAGGGCAGCGAGCGAGTGGGGGGCATGGGCCTTGAGTGGCTGGCCCCCTGCAGAGTCCTGGCCATTCAGTGACACCCGGTTCCCGCCCCCCCCCCGCCCCCACTGCGTTGTGGCAGACCTCTTCCTGCGCGAGCTTCACGGTCTACACCCCAGACTGTGGCCTGCGGCGGGCATGTTTCCCATCTTTACTCCACCCAGTATCACCCCTGCTCATTCCCCAATACCGAGGAGTCTTCAGAGGCGCACCCCTCTTCTCTATCAGCTGGTGCTAAGAGCCCCGTCCTGCTTATAACGCCCCCGGGGCGAGACGTTCATTCTGCATCTGGCAACTTCTCCTTTACTCCGCTGTCCGAAAACGTATTTTATAGCCGGGAAACGTGTTCGTAGCCAGACAGGTAGCACCTGTCACCGATGACCCGGGGCCCGCCCACCTGGCCCCGCCACTGGGTCTCACATGCCACCCGGTGTTCATGTCTAAGTCCCTTCAGCGTGAATGCTCGCCCAGGAGTCTGTCTTTGCCCCACGTGTCAACGACTCCTTCACAGCGAAACTGCACATTCAGAAAACCCTCGTTACGTGTTGCCCAACTGCCGTCTACAAACATCGAAACGACCGCTCGTGCCGTACGAACAGAGAGGCTCTGGCATTTGGTGAGCGCTCGGCTGCCAGACACTTAGCTAAGCGTGGGGATTATCTCATTTAATCCTCGAAGCATCTTCTGGACCTGGTCCTGATTTCATCATTCTGCATTTGAAAACTAAGAAACCGAGGGGCGTTGACCTTGCCCAGCGTCGCCCACCTGACCCTAGGACTCTTACCCCTGCTGCAGGCAGGGTAGGAGAAACCTGAGGGGCACAGGCTGTGTGGGGAGGTGGTGGAACCGCGGGTCCTGTGGCCAGAACACGGGAGTCCTGGGGACGTGCGGGTACAGTGAGCAGTGCGGGGTGGGGGGTCCACTCAGCAACAGAGCCCCCCCACTTTGTGGCCGGGGTGGGGGCGACAAGACAGTTAACCTCCACTACCACAGAGCGCGCTCAGCTCTGAAAGGCTATTTTTAGGGTCTTGTACTATGTGCAGTGACAGAAATAATCCATTTCGGTCTTGGAGTGGGTCCACTTTTCCTCTCGGGAAGGGCAAGCTTGCCGCCTTCCTCCTCGCAGCCCCAAAACAGGGCTCAGACACCCTGAGGCTTGGCCCGGGGTGAGGATGGGGCCCGGGCTGGCCTGCCTTCCCTCTCCCCGAGACCTCCAGGGCAGTTCTTTGAGGTCCCGGGGCCCAGAAGCCACAAACACTGTGTGGTTTCCAGATGCTTCTGCTCCTCTGACAAAGCTCGCCTTTTGGACGTATGGTGGTGGCCACCGGTCTGAAGCCGACCACCGGCCGTGGGTTCTGTCCGGGGCCGAGAGCCAGGAGAGGGAGGCCCCGAGGCCAAGGGCAGGCCAGGCGGACCCATTCTGGCCGAGCCAGCTGCCCTGACTGGTGGGTGGTTGGATTGACCTGAAATCCTGTGTTTCCACCCCTACCCCCACACCCCCATTTTTCCAGCCTCAAGCCTGGGCTTCTCTCCCTGGGACTCATCCAAACCTGCTGAGAGCCTCCCCAGAGCAGAGCCTTGACCGCACCAGCACCCCTTAACATGCACACGCCCCAGCGGCTCACTGACCGGGTGGGAAAGTGCTCCCCCTAATCCCCCCCATCGGACCTGCAGCAGCCTTCTGGCAGCCTGCACTGGGGAGGGTGAAGCCGGGATTGGAGTTTGTCACTGTCCGAGCCCGGAACCTGTGATCTTTGCCCTCCTTTGCCCTCGGAAGACCCCCCCCCCCAACCTGGCCCCACTGGAAAACGGAAGTCGGGTCAGCAGGACAGAGGGGATCCCACCTGCGCGGGGAAGGCCTTGTGGGGTCCAGGAAGACCACGTGAAGGCAAATGGGTGGGTCTGGGACTCACAGTGTCAGAATTGGAAGGCTGAGCCCCGGATGACCCAATGCCTCCCCTTTACACTCCTGGAGCTAAGCCCTGGTGGGGGGGTGCGTCCCTGGTACTCCAGGGCAGGCTGGGTGGCCCAGGTGGCCAGGTGGGTCTGGAAAGCATTCCACGGTGCCAGGATGAGATCCCTCTGCCATTTACTAACCCGTGATCTTGGGGCAGTCAGCTTCCTCTCTGGGCCTCAGTTTCCGACTCTGTGAAATGGGAGCGGGGCTGACTTTTCAGTCTGTTGCACATCCATAAGCAGTTGGACAGCATTCAGACAGCATTCCTGATTCGCTGATGTCTGGGCCCCTCTTCATAGCCCCCTGCTGTTACTGGGGACCTGGCCTTTCTTCCTGGTCAGTGCCCAGAGCAGAGCAGGAGGTCTGTTTCCTGGTCGGACCTGGGTTCAAATTCTGGCTCTTACACATCCTGCGCGTCCATAAGCAGAAGGGCATAGTCCCCACTGGTGGTTTGGAAATTCAAAGAAGTTGGCCATGCCTGAGAACGGTCTCTGCAGGAATGGCATTGGCTCCCCCCAGGGCCTTTGCCCAATCCTGGGAAGTCAGATGATGTCGGAGGCCACCCCCCACCCCAGGTCTGGAGGCATGATGGAGCCCTGACCAAGCTGGGTGGGCGTGGGGTTGGGGGGTGGACAGGGGAGGTCTATGGGGGGGAGCCATGCGGTCTGGGCAGAGTAGAGCTGCCACTCAGCTCACCCCTCTGCATGCCAGGCGCTGAGCCTGGTGGAGAATGAAGAAGACGGGGCCACTGCACCGGGGACCTGCACCCCTGCCCCAGACGGGAGCCACTACCGTGCACAGCCCCCAGAATTGAAATGAGTCAAAATTAAATAAAACTTACGGTCTGTTTTCTTCCGTTGGGCTAGCCATATTTCTTCAGTGGGAGTGGCCACCGTGGGGGCAGCGCAGGTGTAGACGCCTCTGTCCTTGCACACAGCGCCCCTGCTCAGCATTCGTCCAGGAGAGGACTGTGGCTTTTTTTTTTTAGTTTTTTTTTTAATGTTTTATTTATTTTTGAGACAGCATGAGCGGGGAGGGGCAGAGAGAGAGGGAGACACAGAATCGGAAGCAGCCTCCAGACTCTGAGCTAGCTGTCAGCAGAGCCCAATGCGGGGCTCAAACCCACAAACATGAGATCATGACCTGACCCGAAGTCAGAGGCTTAACCGACTGAGCCACCCAGGCACCCCAAAACTGTGGCTTTTAGCTGAAGGACGTGGAAAGCCGCTGGGGTCCTTGGGATCGGGAGGAACTTGCATTGGGCAGGCAGAGGGCGGGTTTGCAAAAGCCGCCCCGGTCTCGTGTTAGCATACGGCAACGTAAGTGACCCTTCCAGAATTTTCCGGAAAAGGCTTAAGGGGTTCTGCCCTAATGAAAAGGGACATTTAAAATGTTTTCATCACCAAATATATTAAAATGGCGCATGAGCTGGCCAGCCACTTGTCCGGGCCCTGGGACTCACAGCCAGCACACAGGAGCGCAGGAAGGGCTGGCTGGACCCTCGGGACACCCCAGCCCCAGGGGCTATCAGTGCTGCCCCTTCGAATTTCAGAACTGAGCTCCTGCTTCGGGGGAGGAGGTCTGTCCTGGGGATATCTCTCTTCTGACCCCCACATAAGAGAACAGAAGTGTCTTCTGACTCGTGATTTCAGCTCAGGTCACGATCTCGAAGCTCGTGACTTTGAACCCCATGTCGGGCTGTCTACTGTCAGCACAGAGCCTGCTTCACATCCTCTGTCTCCCTCTTTCTCTCTGTCCCATCCCCCCCTCTCAGAAGGAAAAGCATTTAAAAATCCTTTCTTCCTGCTCTTCCCAAACTTTCCCCTTTTCTGGGAAGCCGCCTCCCCCTCCAGCTAGCCTGGCCAGAACTGGTCCCTTCTCAGCCAGCAGGACCAATGGGCTCACTAGACTGTGGTTACCATGACGACCAGAGCCTGGCCGGTGGGAGTCTGGAAGCCATCTTGCCCGAGGCCAGCCCAGCCTTCCTGGGATGGCACTATCATCATCTCCGTCATCCCAACAGCCTCCCAGGTTCCCTGGTGGCAGAGCCCCTCTTCCTAGCTCCCCCTTACTGGGGACCTTGCCCGTCTTCCAGGTCAGCGCCCAGAGCAGAGCGTGAGGTCTGCTTCCTAGTCGGACCTGAGTTCAAATCCTGGCTCTCACTCCCTAAAGGTCTCAGGCAGTCACCAGCCCCTTCCGTGTCCTGGTTTGTCATGCATCCAGTGGGAAAGGCAGTCCTGGTACAGGGCTTGTGTGTCTGAGCAGGTGCCTGTGATGTGCTCTGTGGCTGTGTATTGGAGACACATGCACGTGTGTGTGCCCATGTCCCATGGGCAGGCTCCAGGCCTGAGTGCTCTCTCTGCAGGACCGGCTAGGACAGGTGAACATTTGGATTCCAGGTGTTGGTGAGCTGGTCAGGGGGACTCAGTGATTGCTGCCACTCTGACCCTCCCCATGCTCCCCCCTCCCCCCGCCCCCAGGATCCCTGGGCTCTCTGGAAAGACTCAGGTGACGGTCACTGCCTCCAGAAGGTGGTATCCTTCGGAACCTTCCTGAGGCTGTGTGTTCTTCCAAAACACAAGTCTGATAGAAGAGGGGAGAAAAATCCTGGGGCCTCCCACCCTGGCTCTGGTTTCCCCTCTCCCTCCAGCCACCTGAGAGGTTCCCAGGAACCCGGTATGGAAACCACAGCCCCCAACATGAGTGAGGACTGGAAGTCGCAATCACCACTGAGTGCTGAATACCGTCCTTTCATGGCGGGGGACATGGAGGTCCAGGCACAGATAGAGCACTCATCACCGAGGGCCCTGCCCTGCTGGCCTGCCTGGCATGTGCCTGCTCGGTCCTTCCCCCATGGACCCCTGATCCCACTCCTTGCACAGACAAGAGGGTGGGGTTGGCCGCCCCCATCCCCGCAGCCCTGCCCTGACTGGACCCATCAGTCACAGGCCCGCCTTCCGTGTCCCTCCACCAGAGCTGCCCTCCTCGGAGCACCTGAGTGTGGCGGACGCCACCTGGCTGGCCCTGAACGTGGTGTCCGGTGGGGGCAGCTTCTCCAGCTCACAGCCCATCGGCGTGACCAAGATTGCCAAGTCAGTCATCGCCCCGCTGGCCGACCAGAACATCTCCGTGTTCATGCTCTCCACCTACCAGACGGACTTCATCCTGGTGAGCTGTGGCCCACATGGCGAGGGGGCCCGGGGTCATCGGTCAAGTGCCAGCACAGCCCCACTCTCCACCCGCCTCTTGCAGGCCTTGCCTGGTTCTATCCGGAGGCCGGGAAGTGAAGGGCACAGACCTGCACCTCCCGGCCCTCCGTGTGGCATCTCCTCCCCCCTGCGTCGTCCCAGCTGCCTCTGGGAGGCGCACACACCCAGGTCCGGGCTCCCGTCCCCACCAAGATGGCGGGAGGAACAGGGGAAGCTGGTCCTGGGAGCAGAATCTCAGAGTGAATGGGGTCAGGGAGCCCGGTACGCTCACATCTTTGAACCCCGCCTCCAGGTGCGCGAACGGGACCTGCCTTTCGTCACACACACCCTCTCGTCGGAGTTCACCATCCTGCGGGTCGTCAATGGCGAGACGGTGGCAGCCGAAAACCTCGGCATCACCAATGGCTTCGTGAAGCCCAAGATGGGTGAGCCGGGGGGAGGGGCTCCGTGCAGGGGGATTCCGAGAAGTTACCAGGTCCCACCCTAGAGCGGCCCTGTTCTCAGAGCATACACGAAGCACCAGACCTAACACGGTCTAACAATCCTGGTCAGACCTCACTCTCAAGGTCTAGTGAGGACAGGAGACAAGGACACAGCAGTTGATGGCCAGAGGCCACTCCTCACCCACCCAGCGTATCAGGGCAGACCTCCCAGAGGCAGTGACTCTGGAACTGAAGCTTAGAGCACAGATAGGAGCTCAGCCAGGTGGTAAAGGTTGGAAAGGGCATTCCAGATGGCCAGCAGGGCATGTGCAAAGGCCCAGAGGTCTGGAGGTGAGCCTGGAGGATCAGGAGAGCTGAGTGACATTGGAGGCTGCAGAAGGGACAGGGGCCAGGTCTCCCCACCCCCACCTTCCTGGGCTCCTCCTCCTCCTGGCCTCAGCACCTGATGTCTTTGCTCTCGCAGTCCAGAGGCCTGTCATCCACCCTCTGTCCAGCCCAAGCAACAGATTCTGTGTCACCAGCCTAGACCCTGACACGCTGCCCGCGGTCGCCACACTCCTCATGGATGTCATGTTCTACTCCAACGGGTACGGCCCCCTTGGGCGTGAGGGGCTATGGAGGGGAGGCGGGTTGGAGGGACATGACTCTGCCTGGGAGCCCCAGTCTGAGGAGGGAGACACAGACCTGCCCTGGAGCTAGTCTGAGGAGGGAGACACAGACTTGCCACCTGCCTTGGCAGTCTGGAGGTGGCGGGTCAGGGGTGGGGATCGTGGCCCTACCGAAAAGCCCCACTCCAAGAGGGGAGACCTGTCTGGGAACCTTCAAACTGGGTGAAGCCCCAGATGCGCATGTACATGTAATAAGCACCCCCCACTGTCCCCTGAGCTCCAAGGACGAGAGCCCCGTCAAATCGAGGACCTGGGATCTTGGGGCATCTCGTTCAGCAGACAGTGGGCTCTGCGTTTTTCCTCAGAGCCGATCTTAAGTTTAGACCAGCGCCGAAGGGGGTGGGGCCAGGAGCCAGCGAGCTGCCAGTGACCACAGCCAGTGCCCTGAGACCGGGATCAGCGCAGGGACAGAGAGCCCTGCTAGGGAAGGGGCACGTGTCGCCTGCACTCTGGGCCTCCTGGGTCCCCGGCACTGGGAAGCACGGAGCACACCTCTGTGAACACTGGGGACTCGTTCGTATCCCACAGAGGAGGGGACCGCGGGTGGGGGTCACCCAGGAGGCTGGGGTCAGGGCCCGACTTGGCCCCACGTCCCCTGGGCTTCCCAGCACTGTGTGCCATGGCCGACAGGCAAGCAGGTGGGCTCGGTGGGGATCTGGGTGCGGCCAGGGCCCCCTCCACCCCTCACCAGTGCCCCCTCCACCCCTCGCCAGTGCCCCCTGCCCCGCCCCCAGAGTGAAGGACTCCATGGCTGCAGGGGAGGATTGCGGCCACATCCGCTTCTTCTCCTTCTCCCTCATCGAGGGCTACATCTCCCTGGTGATGGATGTGCAGACCCAGCAGAGGTGAGTCAGGCCCAGGGCGGGCTGGGCTCCATGGCGCACGCGCCTCCCACATTGTACCCAGTCAGTGCTCTGCACAGCCCCGCCTCGGGGGTCAGCTGGGCCCATCTTACCGGTGACAACAGCTCAGAGAGATGGAGGCCCAGGGCCACCTATCCCTGGGGCGGGGGGTGGGGACAGCATCCATGCAAATGGGCAAAGGGGGGCAGTTGTCCCAAAGCCCGCCCACTCCCAGCCTTGCCCTCCTGTCTGCCCAGATGAGGAGGGCCCAGAGAGGGGGTCCTTGAGACCCAGGAGCCTCCTCCCTCTGGCCCTGCGGCTGCACCCCGAGGGCCGGCCAAGGGACCACGACAGACACCAGCCCTCTGGGGTTTCCTCTCTTTGTTAAGGTTCCCTAGTGATTTGCTGTTCACGAGTGCATCTGGCGAACTCTGGAAGATGGTGCGGATCGGGGGACAGCCCCTGGGATTCGGTGAGTCCCATGGGCTCAGCACTGGGGGAGGGGGGGCCTGGCATCGCCGGCCTCCGTCCGGGTCACACACCCTGCGCTGCAGATGGGGAAGCTGAGGCTTGCACCGAGCTCCCCCTGCCACGGGCTGGCGTGGGCCTCCAGAGGACGGGATGGGCTCCTTGTTTTTAAGTCACTCGTCAGCCCCACCTGCCCGCAGGCAGCGGCTGCTGCTGCTTGGATGAGTTTCCGTGGTGTAAATCCGTGCAGCTGCGCACCAGTCTCCGGGTGAGACTGCGGACACCCCAGCACCCACCCCTGAACGCCTCACCCTTTCTGTCCTGGAAGGGGGCCCCCTCTTCTCCATGCCCACAGTGAGCTGAGCCCACGGGAGGGAGTCCACAGCGATTCCCTAAGACTGTCTAGACTCGGTTTCCACAATGGCCCAGACTGTCTTTGGCAGATAGTTTTTCCCTTGAGCATTTTCCAAGGGGCCACAGGGCTTGGGGCCCTCGGTAGGTAGTAGGGCCACTTGGCACCGACCCGCCCGGTCCTGGGAGTGGTGGGGGGTGCTGCTGTCCCCATCACCAGTGATGCAGCGATCAGAAAGGATTTCTTGAGGCTGGAACTGCTGGAGACCAGAGTGTGAACCGGGGAGTGGCTGTCCGTAAGTTACAGGGCAGCCGTTTCTGGAAGCATCCCCAACCTAGCCCTGAACGCTGATTTCCCACAGATGGAGTGAGGAATGTTCCAGATAAAGCTCAGACTACTCCAGGCGCTCAGTTCCCTGGATAGGAGATTGGGGGGAGGGGAGCACTTTGACCTCAGGGCGCAGGGGCAGTGCAGGAGCTGTGTTGTGCCTCCTGCCTCACCTCTGGACGAGCCTGCAGGTGGACGGGACGGGACAGGTCCCCCCTTCCCCTCCCACCGCAGCTCTGCTCACTAAAAGGCCAAAGCCAAAGCCATGCAGGGGCCAGGACAGTAGGCTCTTCTCTGGAGTGCTGGGAAGTGTACACTGATGGCTCCTGGTCCGACCTTGGGACCCACGGCTTGCCTCTCAGGGCCTCCTTCTCCACAGACCCCAGACTTTCTGCTGCCTCCACGTGCCGCCCAGTGCAGGGTCACGGGGTTGTGGAGACAAGGCCTTGGCCGGAAGAGACCGGCGTGACCACAGACAGCTTGTTTCACCCCTGAGCCTCAGTTTCCTAATACGTCAAATAAGGATGACGGCAGACAGTATATCTAGGTGGTGAGCACTCGTGCGTGTCCCTTAAGGCTGCACGTGCTGTCACCGTCATGTGTAAGGACAGGTGGCTTGGAGCAGGGTCAGGAAGGGAGGGCTTCCCAGAGAAGGTGACTGGTGGATGTTCGCCCGGCTGCGGGGAGGAGGGGGCAGTACCAGCAGACGGAGGTGTGACGTGGTGGCCAGGTGGCGCCCGGCGGCTCCGCCCAGGGTACAGAGTCCAAAGGTAGAAAGGGTCAGCCAGGTCGCCAGAGGCAGAGCGGCCAAGGCCTGATGCCAGACCCCAGGGTCTGTCACTATTTCTCCCTGAAGGTGGAGGCGTCCGGCAGAGGTTGGGCAGGCAAAGGGGGCGCCGCCGGGGGGGCCCCAGGAGACTCGGGCAAGAAGCAGGAAAAAGTAGGAAGGCGTGCGCATCGGCCTGTTGTTTCCGTCCCCAGCCCTGGTTCCGAGTTGATCAAAATAGGCCCCTTATAATACAAAAACAGAAAGTCCAAATAAAGAAGAGATAAAGAGGGGAGGGGAGGGAAACTCAAAACATCCCTCCGTGGGCGCACGTCTGCAGGATGCTGCCAGGCTGTGTGTGTTTGAGCGGCACCACGGGCGGGCAGCCAGGGGCAAGGGTGTGCGTAAGAATCGGCCCCGGGAGTCGGCTCTGCCTTCCCGGGACGCTGTGGGGTTCGAAGCCACACTTGTGGCTATAAATAGCCCCGCAAGAAAAATAGCTTCCCGAGAATCCGAAAGATTCGGCAGATCCCATATGTTTTCGAGTGCGGTTTGGAGTAAACATTTTATAATCCTAACCCCGCGCGCACACATGCGAGCAAACCCAGACCGCGTTTGCACAAAACCGTCCTCCAGCCCTCTAGACTGACGTCACAGATGGGTCCTGCCCACAGTTGGAAAGATGGCATTCTGGACTCTAATCCCCTGCCTCCATTTTTATCGGTATCATTGTGTCTGGAGCTAAAGGGTCTTAGGGTACAACCAGTCCCCAGTGCGTGGTGGCACAGAGGGTCACCAGCTATGCAAGCCACCACAAGGGCCTTCAGGTCCAGCCAGCAGCCCCGGCAGGCCACGCGGAAAGCAGGAGCCTGAGGGGCCCAGCGGGGTCACCACACGGGTCCAGGGCTGGGCTAACTAGAGCAGGAGCCGGGGCCAGGGAGGGCCAGGGCGGAGGGGAGGCTGGCTGGGGTGATGATGGGGTGTTGATGGGGTGTTGCCGTGATGGAGCTGGGGCTGTTTCCCAGGCTTCAGCCTCAGAGTCACATGGGGAAGCAGCGACCCGATCTGGACTCTCCCGCCCCGTTGGGGACAGTGTTGGGAAAAACATACCGTTGTCAAAATCAGAATAATGGCTTTGGGAGAAACCACCTGAAAACTTTGAATGGGTTGTGCCGGTGATGAGGAGTGGTCCTCAGACTCTGGAGGTCTTCCTGTAGGAGGAAGCCTCGAGCCGTGCCTTCAAAACAGCCAGGAAGCTGGAGGCGAAGGGAGAATGCAGCCCTGCTCTGGAGGGCTAGAGGGAGAAAGAAGTCCCATTCTGGGTCCAAACAAATGCCTGGCGCTGCCTTTAGGACAGGCAGAGGTCATTCATTACCCGGTGGGGACTCCCATCAAGGAAGCTTGTGCTCAGAGAGAGGAAGTGATTTGACCACAGTCTTCTGGCTAGAAGAGAGTCCGAGGGCGACAGGAGAGAGGGCCTGAACCCATGGCCTCCCATTGCCCACGCCGCCTCCAGCTCCGTCTCGGAGAACTCGAGAGACGGCAGGGAGGGAATCCTGGAAACGGCATCAGAGCCGGACAGAGCTGGGCAGAGCGGAGCCCTGCAGGGGACAGCTCGTTGCTGGCCAGGGACATCAGAGAAGGCTCCAAGGTGGGGGGGCCCTTTGCACTAAGGCTTCAGGGTGAGGGGCGGGAGCTTAGAAACTGTGGGTGCACGGCAGGCACTGTCTGCAGAGCGGGGTGCAGGGCTGGCCGAGAAAGCTGAGTGTAGCCCCACCCTTGTACCCAGATGAGTGTGGCATCGTGGCCCAGATCTCCGAGCCTCTGGCTGCTGCAGACATCCCTGCCTACTACATCAGTACGTTCAAGTTCGACCACGCTCTGGTGAGTGTCTGGCACCCGCCCTCCACACCGCGAGGGATGCCGTTTCGGGGCTCACGGGTACTCGCCCCCTTCCTGCCCCTTGCAGGTACCAGAAGAAAACATCAACGCCGTCATCAGCGCCCTGAAAGTCAGCCAAGCGGAGAAGCATTAGGAGGGCCTCTTCTGCTCCTCCCTGTCTGCCCCCCAGGCCTGGGCCAGGCCCCTACCCTGAAGATTCTTCTCACAGTATTTCTCACAGACTGGAAAATCGGCCCCAGGGGCCCCCAAGACAGGGCCTCAGGGAGACACCCCTGATTGTTCACCCTGCCGGGCCTGGGGCCCAAGCTAAGGCCTCCCCATGCCCTCCTGCCTTCCTGGAGCCCCCAAGACCCTCCAGAGAACCCCCCCCAAGCTGCCTCCTCCCCCCTACCCCTACTCCAGGGAGCCCACAGGCTGACCCCCTTTCTCCTCTGGCCTCGCCCACAGTGGGGGGCAGATGCCGAAGGAAGCAGACTCCTCCTCCAAGACCACAGGGTTCTGATTCTCGGTCATCTTGGGGAGCTGGCCGAGCGGAGCCGAGTTCACAGAGACCCGGGAGGCCCCCCTGAGGACCTGGGGCTGGATGTGGTACCTGCTGGTCTCCGGTTCCATCAGCTCCGGGCTGGTTCCCGCAGAGTGGAGGCCGGTGTGCTGGGGGGGCTCTGACAAGCACGGGTGGGCAGGGCCCCGATCCGGGGAGGACCCAGGCCACCCGGAATGTCACCTGCCATCCACAGGGCCTGCACCCCGACTCCCAGCAAGACTGCCAAGGGGGCCCTGTCCAGACTATCCCTGCCGTAAGCACTCACTCCTGGGGCGGTTCCCAGGACACCCACCAGCCTGGGGCTCGAGCTCCTGTCCCCCTGCTTTCCCTGCACCCTACTTGGGCAGGCGGAGCCTCGGTTTCCCTGAAGTGGGGGCGCCCCCAGCACTTTGGGCCTGGGGTTCCTTGGGTCACCCCCACTCCCCAACAGTTGACTAGACCAGCACAGGGCTCCCCTGCTCTCCTGCCCCCTCCCCTGTCCCACTCCTGGGGGGATGTGGAAGGCCTCTGCCCCCAACTCACCTGCCTGCCCGCCCCTCAGCTGGGGCCCGTGGCATTCATGAGTACTTGACTTGGGGGGCAGCTTATCTGAGCCTTAATAGAGAAAACCGTACCGTATGTTTTAGTTTCTTATTTAATGTACTTGCGCCCAGGCGGTGGTTGGCAGCAGTTTCAGGGGACAGGGGACGGGGCCTCCTGAGTGCTGTTGGGGGACCCAGAGGCTCAGGGTCACTCGGCTGGCACCCTGTGGCTCCAGGGACAGGCGTGAGATTGGTGGGTGTCACAGAAGCGGGAGTGCTTTTTTGGAGCAGGAGGCTGGCAGCAGAGGTCTGTGACAAGATAGGGGTTCCCCGGGCGCCCTGAGGCCCACAGCAGTGGACAGCGAGGTGGCAGGCCAGCCAGGAAGAATGGGGTGAGCCACGGACACCCCCCCCCCCGGGCACTTTTTCTCAGGCAGCAGCTGCCTTGCGCTGTTCCCGGGGAGCTCAGAGAAGGGGTGCCAGCCCTGGTGAGGGGCTCATGTGAGCCCCTCTGCCCCGTTCTCCCAGGAGGCCCACCAGGAGGGAGCGATGTGTCTAGATCCTTGAAGACGTTCAGGGCCCAAGCACTGATTAGGAACCCACCTTTCTTTTGTTTTTTTTTGTTTTTTTGTTTTTTTTAAGTTAATTTGTGTTGCACAAAACTCTTACAACAACCAAAACGTGTCCATTTGTTTGCTGGCTCCAAATCCAGGGGGGTGGGGGTGGGGGTGGGCGGCCGAGCGGGCAGGAAGGCGCCTGAAGCCGAGTTCCCTTTCCCCTTTCCCTCCTTGGAAGGCCTTGATGTTCCGTGGCTGGCGCCCTCTCGCCCTCTCCAGACTCCTTGCCCGTCCCGTCGGGTCCCCTGGTGATGTCACTTCTCCACCTTCCCTTCCTCCCCGTCCAGCAGATGTGTCGGCCTCGTGGCCCCGTGACGCCGGAAACGTGTGCTCCCCAGACCCCCCTTCCCGCAGGACGTATCTGCTGTCCACACTTATACACACCTGTGTTTTATGTTGATATAGAGATATACTGTAAATAGCATATATACTTGAGCAATATATGTTAATATATGCTGTGTGAGCACGCACACGCGTGTGTGCACAGTACGTGGACACGGACCCTGCCGTGTGCACGCGTGTGTGGCCGGGAGGGCCTCCGCCCACCGCGTCTGCCGTGCACACGGGCACGTTTTGAGCCACCGTATATTTTTAATTCAAGTATATAGGCAATACGTTATTCGAGAAACCCTGACTTGAGAGGAAGAAAAAAAAAAACCAGCAGCCCCGGAGCAGAGCCCCAGGGTTCTCTCCCAGGTCTCCCCTGAAAGGTGGATTCAGCCCCTTCCTGCACCCCGGTTTCCATGACCCAGGCCCCCGGGCACCGTTGTTTTCTCTGGGGGGCGGTGGTGTGGAGAGAGGAGGGTTGGAATTTCTTGCCCTTGAGCTGAAAGGCCCTGTGACCATTGCTCTGAGCCCAAAGACCTGGGCAGGTAGATGATCCCGCCCCAGCTTTCCACCCGGGACCCCCTCCCCTCCCCTCCCCTCCCCTCCCCTTCCCTTCCCTCTGGCTGTTTGTGCCAACTGCGTACCTGGTCCTTTTCCCCTGCGAGCTTAGAAACTTGAGTTTCTTTTCTCAGGCCTCCTCCTGGACACTGGCCCCGTCTAGCCACAAAAAGGACCAATGAATGCCCTTGCCCTTGGGTCCGGGAGGGGCTGGCAGCCGTCTGTAGCTTCCCGCTCCCGGGCTCCCCTCGTGCTGGGCCCGTGAGGAGCATAGTCGGGGATTTGGTCTCCACGGCAGTTTGGGGGGGAGTGCCCCCACATTTGCGGGTTGCGGTGGGGGGCGTCTCCAGGCCCATGAGAGCGGCCTGAGGAATACGCCGTCGAGGCTGCGGATCTCTTGGCTCTGGCTGGTGGGGCACATGGCAGGGGCAGGAGAACAGGGTTCTCGAGTGAGGAATGGGGTTCCTTCCAAGAGGCGGGGTGAGTGGTGGCCCCAACCTGCCTCCTGGGCTCTGGGTGTGTGTGTCTTTGCCTCCATGCCACTCCGCCGTAAGAAAAGCTTGCTCTAGCTTAAGGCCACCCTAGCCCCTTGCCTGCCCCATCCCTGCACCCTAAAGAGAGGAGGCGGGGAGAGGGGAAGGCACGACCATCCCCTTTTCTCCCTCACTCCCCAGTTACAAAAGTCTGTGACTCAAACCCTCAGCATGGGCTCCTTTGGTTTCTAAGAAATGCCTTCCTCCCTCGGCACCCCTTCCCCGGGATTTGGGGGTTCCCGAGTGTCCCAAGCACCAGCATTCTCCTCCTGCCACCAACTCCAGGCTACAGGCCCCTGGTAAGAAGGAAGGGACTCAAGTGACCCAGAGCTGCCCGCCATGGCCTCCCTCGTCAGCGTGGCCTTGGTGACCAGTGTGTGTCCAGAAGAAGATGCGTGGTCTGGCCAGGCTTGTCCCCTGTGAGGTGACCGAGGATGGCGGAGAAGGTTCTGGGGTCATGGATAGGATGAGGCCCCTATCCCAAGCTAAGGGCACCATTTACTGATACTCAAAGATGAGGCTGACCGTTAGGAGTCCCGTGGTCACCCTAGGCCGCCTCTCTGGGCCTCTGGATTGGACGTGGGGACAACTTGGGTTCCCAGCCAGGGCTAAGAGGGACCTTGAGGATCTCCCGAGTGATAGCCAAGCGCTCCTGTGCTGTGACCTAGGAGTTTTTGATACCATCTCCTGAGTGAACACTGAGTAGGGAGTAGGAAGAACACCCCCCTCCAACAGAGCCGTGCCCCCCTGTAAGGCCCCAGGGCTGGGGAACAACCAGCCACAGCTGTCACAGCCGCTGGGAAATGGAGCCGGTGTGTGACTGGCTTGGTGCACAGAGTTTGAGGGGTGAGGATCATGGGGTCTCCCCGTCAACCACCCACCACCCGAAAGACCAGAGCTTTGGCTCTTCAGGTTTCCCAGATGCTGTGCTGAGGGAGGCGCTGGGCCAGGAGGGGCGGTAGCCCTCCCTACAGAGAGGCCACCAGAGGGGAGCCAACCAAGATGGCCGCTTGGTGGTCCACCCAGCAGAGGGCCGGCTTGGGGAGAGAGGCCAGGCTGTCGGGAGGGCAGTTGAGTCCTACTCTAGCTGGATCCCTTTTTCTGTATCTCAGAGCTCATCCAAGCTTGTTTTCAAATTAGAGGCAACAAAAGCGCAAGCTTCATTGTATCTGTTGGCCCTCAGACCCTGGGAGGAGGTCACAGGGTGGGCTGTGGCCTTCAGCTGTGACACCCACGCCCTTCTGTGAAGCCTGCCCTCTCAGGTGAAGGCTGGGCAGGAGCTGTTGGCTGAGGCAGCCCGCCGGCCTTGGGGCGATGGTGCCGGGAGGGGCCCGGGTGCGAGGGACCAGGAAGCCGCGGGCATCCGGAGTTTGAGGCTCTTGGAACAAGGAAGGGAAAGGCTGGGAGTCAGGACAGTGGCATTTGCTCGGCCACAGGTGTGTATATACGCACACACTCGGAAGTGTGCACACGCCGCGTCCTGCACATGAGCGTGTGTGTGAGCACGTGTGCAGAGCCTGCATCTGAGCCAAGGGCCCGGCTCCTTCAGTATCTTGAGGCCTTGGGGGCCGCACATAGAGTTATGATAGGGTGTGGGGGGCAGAGGCGTCCCCAGCTGGGGTTCTGCCATGCCCCGCAGATGCCTCGCAGCCCACACAGCCAGCCCTGGAAGCTAGGGTGCCGGTGCCCCTCGCCTACCGGGGTGGGGCTGAGGGATTCATCTGCAAAGAGCATCCATCGAAGTCGGAGACCAGGGTGGGGAGCGCCGTTGGTGGTGGATGAAAGACCGGCCAGATTCGTGTCCCAAGGTCAAGCCCAGTGCGTTTTCTTGTTCTCTGCCTCAGTTTACCTATTCAGAAAATGGTCCAGGGAGAACTGAGCAGGGTCAGCTCCAAAACTGGGCCTGGTGGAGGTGTGGGGAGGGCAGGGGGCTGACGACAAACAAAATCCTAAGTCCTCCTCTTGCTCTATGCCAAAACTATTTCCGTTATCCTGAGATGGGGGTGCGTGGATGTTGGGTGCACGATGGGGCTCCGAGGGGCCTCTGCCCTGCCCAGGGCTTTGCCTCGGTGGGGGGGGGGGTCCACCGCCCCCCTCCCCCTGCAATGCCCCAGGTCACCAGCAGTAGCAGTGCCACTTAGATCTGTCCCAGGGCCTTGGCAAGGGGGGAGCACTGGGTGACCCTGGGTGCCGGGGCCCTCACGCTTACTCTCTTTCTTGAAGAAACACAAAACCCTCAAGATTCATGTACTGTATGACGGAGAGAAAAAAAGTACCTAATGTTCCCCCCCCAAAAAAGACAGTATATTTTGTACTTTGTAAAGTGTTAATTAAAATGGAGAAAAAAAATGGATGGTGGCTGATGGCTGTCTGATTGGGGGCTGGTCCAGGACCACGCGTGCCGTCTTTCCCTTCTCCATGCTGCGGTCGGGGGTGAGGGGGTGGACGGGTGCTGGGAAGAAGAACAAGGCTTCCGGCCCAGCACCCAGAGTCTGAGACAAGAAACGTCCCCCGGAGCAACGGGCTGTATTAGCTGCCTGGTGCCGCGTAACAAGTTGCCCCCAAACTCAGCAGCTCTAAAAGGGACTGTGGGGGGGAGGGGTCCTGTGGGTTAGGAATCCGAGAGCGGACTGAGCAGTCCTGGCGCGGAGCCCCTCGTGAGGCTGCGGGCGTCTGAAGTCTTGGCCGAGGGACCAGAGGATCCACTCCCAAGGCTGGCAGGTGGGGCCTGGCTGCTGGCAGATGCCTGCCTGTTCCTCTCCGCGGGAGTCTCCCCTCGGGGTGGCTTGGGTTTCCTCACGGTGTGGTGCCTGGCCTCCCCCAGAGCAAGGGATTCAAGGGCCGTGGTGGAGGCCAGAATGGTTTTTTCCTCCCAGGCCTCCGATTTCACACCCCAATGCTGAGCACCATGCTATGGTCCGACAGCCCGACTCCGAGTTGACACCAGAAGAGGCCACGCCGGGGTGTGGAAACCAACAGGTCAGGGTCTCAGGGGCCATCTTGGAGACCGGCCACTACACCTGCCATTCCTTCCCAGACCTCTGGCAGAGGTGGGGCCAGGGGCCAGGGATGGGGGGCGTGGAGCAGGGCCTCTCCCCCAAGCCTGGAGCCCCGGTGTGTGTGGACACCACACCCCCAGGAAGGGCTGCTCAGACAAGATACCCCAGAGGCAATAGGGAAGGCGCCCAGCACCCCTCCCATGAGCCTCTGGTGTCTTGGTCTTTGCTGCCTTGGAATGTGGCACTGGGGCTGCCTAGGCACAAAAGAGATCCCAGACCTCTCTGGTATTTTCCGTGGAAGGCAGGTGTGAGCAGGGCAGGGCTGAAGACCCTTGCCTGCGCTTGACCCCACCCTCCCACCCGGCCCCTGCCCTGGAGATGGAAGGGGGCATGAGCAGGGGGCTGGAGCACTCTCTTGCCACCCTGCGTCCCAGAAAGTTCTGCTGCTCTGAACGCTTTTCCCTCTGGGGTCTGCAGACTGAGCACCCTCTCAGGCCCTCAGATGATGCATCATGAGAGCCGGGACACCCATGGAGACCCGGTCGCCCAGTGCTAGGAGGGTCAGGAAGGAGGGGACAGAGTCTGAGAAGAGACACCGGCACAGAAGATGACTGCGGAGAGGGCCTGGCGTGTGGCTGGCACATTCCGACCAAGCCCGACTGGAAGACGCTGGTTTTGAGCCCAATCCCAGGGCGTCCCTTCCAAGTATCGTGATCGCCGTGTCCAAGATGGAGGTAATCACTGGATCTGAATCTGGGGTGGGAGGTTTAAAATCATGTGACAGACGCCGCCCCTGGACGCCGCAGATGGGACCCCAGGCATGACCTTGACCTGGGGCACTCACCCTTGGGAAACCAGGAGCTTTAGGATGTGTAGTTCACGGAGGACAGATTTCTGTCCTTCACCGCTGGGGCCATGTGGGATGTGGCCCAAACCTGAGTTTTGGGAAGGGAAATGACCCTGTATTTTCAATTTCTCTCTCGAGTTTATGGGAAATCTTTGCAGTAATGCTTTAGGACTGTTCTCCACAGGGAAGTGGAGGGGAGTCCCCAGGAGAGGGGTCCCAGGGCCGCGCCCCCAGAGGCACCCTGGCTCATTCCTGTGGCCTCAGGTCACACCCAGCAAGGACCTCTGCTTAACTAAGGGACCGTTCGACTTTATGATTTTTTCTAAGACTTTATTTTTGCAGCACCTGAGTGGCTCAGTCAGCTAAGCGTCCGACTCTTGATTTCCGTTCAGGTCATGATCCCAGGGTCGTGGGACTGAGCCCGACGTTGGGCTCCATGCTGAGCTAGGTGCCTGCTTGGGATTCTTCCTCTGAGAGACAGAGGGCCTCTGCCCCTCTCCCCCAGATAAAAAAAAAAAAAATTTTTTTTAATGTTTATTTTTGAGAGACACAGCATGAGCAGAGGGGCAGAGAGAGGGAGACACAGAATCTGAAGCAGGCTCCAGGCTCTGAGCTGTCAGCACAGAGCCCAATGCAGGGCTCGAACTCACGAGAAGTGAGATTATGACCTGAGCCAAAGTCGGAACTCAACCGACTGAGCCACCGCCCCCGTAGAGAATTTAAGTAATCTCACCACCCAACACGGAGCGCCAACCTACAGCCCGAACATCAAGAATCCCACACACCCCTGACGGAGCCAGCCAGGCGCCCCGACTGTCCCACTTCCGACTGCAAACCCCCCCGTGTCACCAGCCCCCTTCCCCTATTTTTCTCCACAGCCCACATAACGATCTACCATGTTTTCCACTCTGTTTATTGTGTTCCGCCTCCTAGAATGTGAGCTTCAGGACACCTGCATGCGGGGCTCTTGTCCCCACGTGACCCAGGGTGATAAGCAGAACCTGGGGGGCAGGGCTCACAGGAAGTATTTGTTGAGTGGACAAAAGGAAGGAGGTGCAGCCACTGGGCTCCCTGGCTTGTGCCATGATTACCAGTTAGTTTTAGGTTTCATCACTCTCTCCCAACCGAGCCTTGGGAGGAGAGAGACCCCGTTCAGAAAAACCGCCTTCAAGTAGGACTGTCTTTCAAAGTTAGTTGTCCCTGGCTTCTAGTCCTCTCTTTGTCCAAAGCCCGGTTTCTGAAAGCTCATCTCTAACTGAGCAGGTAAGGTAAAAATAAAAGACTTCTTCAGGGCTCAAAACTAAGGCAGAAAATAGGCTTTATTCCAAAAGAGAGTTCTAAGAGATGTTTTTAAGCAGAAGAACAAGTTACGTTACTAGCTCAAATGTCCTCCACAATTTCTGGCCGCCTCCTTGGGGCGGCCCTCCAGCGAGGCCGCAGCAGGATGGGTCCAGCGCTCTCTCCAGCCAGGCTGCGGCGGACAGAAGGCTTCAAAGGCTCCTGAAGGCTGTGGCCCACCGGTACTCCCAAGGGACTGCGACCCGTGTCCCAGAGCGAGCTGGCGGTGGGGCAGCAGGGCTCAGACAACTGAGCGGACACCCCGGGCCGCAGCCAGGCCGGGCTCACCCAGATGCCCACACGCCAACCGTGAGCCCAGCTGTGGTCAGAGGGTTCCGGAAGCCCTCCCGGGATCACACTGTCAGGCCCCCTTTACAATCAAAAATGGCATACCGCAGAGCTAGGCATTCCTCAGACTGGCTTCTCCCACCAGACGCGGCCGTGGAGCCGTCGTGTGCGGAGGACACTGGCCCTGCCAGCGCCACACGGCCTGAGACTTGTCCCACTGGTGCTCGGCCTGCTGAGCGCGGCAGGTCCCAGCCCAGCCAGAGATGGGACGGAGTCGTGGACCTTCTTCCAGGACGTTCCTGCTGAGGGCACTGGGAGAGCGTGTCATATTTCACGAAGGGCCCGGTCCCCTCTCACCCCCTGCTGAGCAGTCCAGGTGGCTGTGAGGCCGGGCCTGGGCTCATGCGGGTCCGAAGGAGCATCAGATGAACGACTTGGCCAGAGTCACCATGTGGTCCACACCACACGCCACGTCCACGGGCTCCCCAGGCAGCGTCACCTGCAAAACAGGACCCAGCACCCCATGAGGGGACAGCCTGGCCTAAAAGCCCAGGGGAGCAGCACCGGCCCCTCCGCGTGGGGAGACAAGTCCATTAGGGGCTCCTGGCCAGCAGGCAAATGGACATGAGTAACCGAGTCGCACTACCTGCCCCGCTCTCCCCAAACAAATGTCCCCAGGGACACCTGTCACAGAAGTCACTGAGGGAGGTGCAGACAGCGCTCCAGGCCAGCCACGGAGGCAGGAGAGAACAGGCTGCCTGTGTGGTGACTGGGCACGGATGAACTAGCAACCTTCCTGGGCCATCCGAGCGCACCTTGTTGACCTCTCCCAGGGACGGTGCCGTCCCTGGCACTAATCTGTCCCCACGCTGCGGCACGGGAGCAACTGTGTTCTTGCTCTGGCCATTAAGGCCCCGGTTTGCTGGCCGGGGGGCAGGTCGGGGCCGGGGAGCGGCGGGGCCCCTGTGGGCCCGCTCCCCCTGGCGCACGGGGGCTCAGGCTCTCAGGGTCTCTGTGCGGAGTCCGAGAGGAGACTGCCCTCGGCCGTGTGTTCTGTGTCATCAATGAGGCTCAAGTTTCTAGTCTAAATCACTCCACACTCACCACAGGGTTACTGCAGAGGGAAACAGTTCCCAGAACGGAACCACATCTGACTTGAAGGACTCTTACTAGTTTGAGCAGAATCCTTTGGGAACGTTCCTCTTCACGACAAGGTGGTAAGACACACGTCCACAGGACAAAGGCGGGGGCTGGCAGGGGACACTGGGCTGGGCCCCTGGCTGCTCCCTGAGCCGGCCGCGCCTGCAGGTCCTTTGTGGCACCAAGAGGTCAGCTCCCCCGGATGCTCTCCAGGGGCCCGGGGGCCTGTCTGCCAGCCCATGCGCCCCAAGCCATCCTGACCCGAGGGGCGCACGGCGAGGGCGGCACAGTCTGCACACGGAGCCCCAGGTCCGGGCCAAAGCCCTGCCTTCAGAGCGGCCGTGAGACGGGGCAGTCCCCTCAATCTCTGAAGTCAGTAAGCACAGCCGCAGGGGAGAGGGGGAGGGGGCTTCACAGGGTGTCCTGAAGCTGAGGGGCACACCGCACAGCCCCTTCAGGCAGGCAGCGATGTTGGTCTGGAAAGGGCACCCGGGTGGGTGGGGGGCTTGCCCTGGTGGCCCATTCCCATGCCCCCAGCGCCGCCATGTGGGCCAGAGGGTCCCGTACAGACCCAGGCAGTGAGTGCCCGCCTCCCCCCACCACTGCGGACCTCAGTCTCCAGGTCCCTCCCCCAGGGCTGCACGGAGAAGAGGCTGTGGGGTCTCGAAGGCAGACACATCAGAGTCTGAATCCGGACCCCACTGCTTACGAGATGAAGAGGTCATCAACCCACTCTGAGTGTCAGTGTGAGGCAGGAAACCCCCCTGGAAAGCCTCCGGAAGGAGAGGGTTTTGGATCAGGTGACTGTGCTGTCACTCCCCGGGTCTTCACGCTGTCAGAGAAAGCGGGGCTCCGTGCGTCTCAGAGCGAGACTCAGTGCCCTCGTAGGAGCTACAGGGAAGGCTGTGCTAGTTTCCTTCCCTTCCTGTAGGCTTTTTTTTTTTAATGTTTATTTTGAAAGAGCACGAGCAAGGGAGGGGCAGAGAGAGAGGGAGATACAGAATCTGAAGCAGGCTCCAGGCTCTGAGCTGTCAGCACAGAGCCTGACATGGGGCTCGAACCCACGAACTGTGAGATCATGACCTGAGCTGAAGTCAGATGCCCAACCCACTGAGCCACCCAGGCGCCCCCCTCACGATCCTGATCGTGACCTGAGCCAAAGTCAAGAGTCGAACGCTTAACCAACTGAGCCACCCAGGTGCCATGACCTTCTTGGAATACTTTTAAATGGTAGAACAGTTCCCCCCTCAAAGATTAATAAGAAAACAGTTTTAAAAATAAAAGTCACCTGTAGTTTAAAAATCAGTAAAAGCTGGGGCTCCTGGCTCACCGCATGGAGCCTCCTTGGGATTCTGTCTCTGCCCCTTCCTCACACACACTCTCTTTCTCTCTCAAAAATAAATAAACATAAAAAAAAAGTGAGTGCATGTGAATAGACCAACCGGTCTAACTGCCAACAAGAGGCTGATCTGATCTTGAAGGAACGCAGCCCCACTGACCCCAAAGCTGGTCCCTGGCACCACCCTCCCCAGCGTGCAGCCTGGCAGCTCAAGCCACCGAGCACAGGGACGCCTGGACCCCCAGCACTCCCCTCGACACCAGCCCTCCTGGCCCCACAGACGTGCCGGGCTCAGTACACAGGCCGGGGGAGAACAGCAGTCTGGCAGCCATCAGGGAGACAGCCCGGGGTGTCCCCTCCCCAACCGCACGGGTGCCCCACTTGGTGAGGAGGGAGCCCGTGCAGGGGGCTCCAGTCTGAACAGCAGGTGGCCCCGGGCCCCAGGAGCCAGGGGTTTCCAGCTCCCCAACGGGTGCCAGTGACCAGCCATTTATCACCAGGATGGCCATCAGATCTGCAGCCCTATGGTCCCTCTAATGTGGAGGACAGGAAGGCAGGTGGGGAGTCACAACGGTCACTCATCCAGACCCCAGCGGCTCTGCCGCACCCCAAACTTCCCCTCGGAGTGAAAGTGGGGCCTCTACCGCATCATTGCTGGCGTTACCGCCCACTGGCCACTGACTGGCTGCCCACCCATCCCTTGTCACGGGAGTCCCAGGCTTGGGGGACAGGCGCCGGAGCTCCGAGCAGTCTGCAGACCACTCCGGGGCACGGCCGATCCTCCCCAGCCAGCACGAAGCCTCCCTTCTGCCCCATGTTCTCAGGGGCCACACACATGCTTCTCTAAAGGGGCCGAGGTTACGGGGAGCAAGGACAGCCCGCAGCCAAGGGAAACAGCCCCTAGAATGCTCATGTGCCTCCAAATGTTCTGCAGGGTTTGGACAGGCAAATCCTTATTATTTTATCTAAGTTATATATTCCTTTTGCTTTTTCACATGCAGTTTCAAACAGGCTTTATACAACTTCAAAACCCATTACCTTTTTAATTTTTAAAAAATGTTTGTTTTGAGAGAGAGAGCACGCGCACACGCTTGAGCAGAAGAGAGGCAGAGAGAGAAGGAGAGAGAATCATCAATAGGCTCCATACCCAGTGTGGAGCCCAGCACGGGGCTCGATCCCACGACCCGGAGACGGTGACCTGAACGGAAATCAAGTCAGACGCTCAGCCGACTGAGTCGCCCAGGTGCCCCACAAAACACATTAAAATCCAACCATCAACAGAATACGTAAGCCATGTGCACACATGCACGCACGCACACACGCGTCTCTAGGCAGAGGCTGTTTCTGGACCAGTCCTGGGGCACCCGGGGGGCTCAGTCGGTTGAGCGTCCGGCTTTAGCTCAGGTCATGATCTTGCCATTCGTGGGTTCGAGCTCCGCGTCGGGCTCTGTGCTGACACCTCAGAGCCTGGAGCCTGTCTTCAGAGTCTGTCTCGCTCTCTCTCTGCCCCTCCCCTGCTCACTCTGGCTCTCTCTCACTCTGTCTCTCTCTCTCTCAAAAAATAAAACATTAAAAAAAAAAAAGAAAGAAACCAGTACCAGCAGCTGCCTCTCGGACACGAGACGGGGGACACAGTTTACAATACCTCTTGTACCGTGTGCGTCTAGTCTGTCCTCAAAAACATGGACAGCTTTTCCTGTTTTCCAGGAGAACTTAGTAAACACTGAGATATGCTAATTTAAGAGAGAATTTTTTCCCCTTTCATTTTGAAACAAGCCTTTTTTGGTATAATTGCATTCTCTCCCTAAGTAAAGCTTCACCATTTTCACCCTCGAGGCTGTGGTTCACGCACTTTGAGTATTAAACATCCTGCCTTCTTTCAAATCCGCCATGAAACTTCCCTCACACAGGCCCCGGCGAGCGGCCGAGGCATGCCGCCGCCACCATCTCTGAGCTGTCCCTGGCGGGACCCGCTCTGCGTGCCCACGGCCGACCTCTCCCGAGGCCTCTCCTGGGGCACCGAGGGCCTGGAGGCCTGGGCCGGGGGGGCCGGGCACTCGACAGGCCCCAGGACAGAGCTGAGGGCAGCGAGAAGCTGGTGTTGCCACCCACCCCCACTCTCCGAAGCAGGGCAGGAGGGGGCGGCTGGGACCTGAGATGGGGAGCGGGTCCCTGCCACCTGTGCGCGTGCCCTGACCCCCCTCCCCACCCCCTGTGGCCTTACCCTCCACGGGAAGTACTGGTCTTCCAGGCGGCCGATGCCCAGGCAGCCTCGGAGGTTCTTGCCCCACACGAACAGCTCTCCTCTGTCTGCAGAGAAAGGAGAAGGTGGCTGGACTGGGGCCAGGCCACGGGCAAGCCCCCAGCAGGTGGAAGGACCGGGAGAACAGGCTCCCTGGGTACCAACGTGCCCGGCGTGGCATTTCAGCTTCTCCCAGGGCCGTCCCCACTCCGGAACACCACCCAGATCCGCACCTCGTCCGTCACACGGGGGCTGGCACGTGCATGGGGCTCCAGCCACAGCCCACTGTGCTCAGCCCTGAAGCATACATCCCCCCAAAACCTTGCAAGCTGAGCACCCTCAGACCCCGGTGCGCCCTGACAGAGTAGGAAGTAGGACAGGTCACTCCTCGCCTGGGTTTCTGTCTCTATCTCGGGAGTGTTTGGTCAAGAGACACAGGGTGGCCAGGTCTTCGCACGTGTGCAGTGAGCTGGGACAGGGCAGTGACTGGGCACGCGAGGGCCCTGTCCTCATGGGGCTGGAGCTGCGCGTAAACAGAGGAGCAAACCCACTGTGAAAAGGCAGGTTTGCAGACTGTAAAACGCACCGTGAAGGACAGACGGGGCGTTGCGGCGGGCGGCCCGGGACACGGAGCCCAGGAGGGGGCTCTGGGAACGCCAACCTGCCCCAATTTGGGGCGCTCTCTGACACAGAGACCCCATTTCCGGCACAAAGGCTTTGGTCACGGGGATTAGAAGAAAGGCGGTGGCAGAGTCGGGAAGGTGATCCAGGCTGGTTAAACACCGAACCCTTTTGTTCCAGGCCGGCAGGGCCCCCGATCTGACCACCCTCCCTGGCCCTCCCCCCTCAGCTTTGAGGTGTTCAACAGACAGGCTGAGTCTGGTCCCCCCAAAATGTTGGCACACCTCAGGGTAAACCAACCAACGCCGACTGCCAGCTGGCCGGATGCGAATGCTGGGCCCACGGGCAGGGCAGAAACCCAAGCGCGGGTGCTCCCCTGCCAGGGGACGGTACCCTGCACACACAGGGTGGCTACGGGGTCTCGGGGGAAGTCCAGACACAGGGAATTCGTGGCAAGGTGGCCCACGGGGACCACCGGGCACGACAACACAGAAAGCAGGTGCCCCCAGCCGAACACTCCGTGTGGACTTCCGGGCACGGGACTCTGCACAGGGACGCAGAGGCCGGAAAGCATCCTGCACCCCACATCTGTGTCACCTCCGGCATCCGCCCACGCGGGTGCTCTGCTGAAAGCAACATCGCTTCCAAAGAGACACGTGACTCAGGACGACCCAAGCTCGCCGTCCCAGCCCAGATGCTTAAAAAAGAAAAAAAAAAAGAACGCAAACAAACCGACTTCCTAACCGTGAAAAAGAGAGGTGACTTGAGAATCACGACACGAAATTCAGTTCAGTCTTGCTATTGGACTAAAGGGGAGGCGAACTGGACCTCCCTGAGGTTCGAGGGAAGCACGTGAACTCGAGGTCTGCGGGGTCACTGGCTACCTCGTGGCTTCGTAGCCTGGCAGACCTTTGCGCAAACATCCATCTCGGCCTCCCCTCGATCACCCTCCTCCCGGCCCTCGGGGGGACTCGGGCAGACACACCTCCCAAAACCTCAGGATGGGCTTACAAAGGTGCCTCCTGCCACCCCACCCACCCACGTCCGAATTACCCACCGCGGACTGGCCAAACCTCCGCTGGTCCCCACCAGCGTCCCCACACGATCCACGGTCCCCTCCCCACCACTGACTGGTGTCCTCTTGAGAGAACTCACTTTAACGTGGGCCTGACCCAGATGAACCAAATGAACCAAAAACAACTTTGGGATGAAGAAAGGACACACATCGTATGTCCTCAAGCCAAGCACCCCCTGGACTGGCCATGCTCTTTAATTATCCACATAAGGATGCCACCCCACTGCCCAGGGAGACGGCTGAGCTCTCTGCCCGTCTGTGGGGCCGCACGGGCCCGGTCACTTACTGGTCAGGGCGGCAAAGTGACTGAGGCCACATCGGATGAGGGAGACTCGGACCTCTGGGTTGAACTCCGTCAGGCCAAAGAGGGTGGGCGGAATCATTTCTGGAAGCGCGGTTTCCACAAGGTTTGGTCCTTTCCCAAGAATTCCGTAGCCCCAGACAAAAACATGTCCTTCTCCTACATTACAGCAAAAACAATGGTCAGTAAGCCACACCAAGTGCAGCCGGCCCTCACGAGAAATTCAGACTCTGCCACCAAGACGCATTATAGCCACACAGGCGTCCCCCCATCCTTGTGAGGCAAGAACAGAGTGACAAACGCTTAAAATAATGTTTCTTCTCTCCTCTTTCTGATTCTTGCTTGTGGCGGATGTCTAGCCGGCTAACCCATGTCTGGATGCAAATCCCCCACATCTTGAGGGTAACCTGGATGAGGCCTAGCTCATCGACCACCCAGAAGCCCTGGGAGCGCAGGGAGGCCCAGAGGATGGTGTTCGCCACACTGACACTCCACGTTTGGAACCGATCGGGAGACCAAGCCAAGAACACAAAGAATCTCTGGCTAGATTTCCACAAGTCTCGGGAATGATGACTTTGGTCATAAAAAGCTTAATCCCAGGGGCCCAGGCCTCGGTATCCAGGCCCTACGGCCCGTCTCCTGCCTGCCCTTGTTTCCTGGCACAGTCTCATTGGGGAAGGCTCTGGCCCAGGCTAAGGGGGAGGGAGAAATAGCTCGTTCCCCACTCCAGCGTCTGCTGTAGCAGAGGCTAGAATGTTCAGTTGCTGTCGATTTGTCTACATCTGAATCACGATGATCACCCTCGTGTCAACAAGTCACCCTCACCCTCAAGTACCTGAGCCCAGTCTAGCTGGACCTTCCCCGAGCCACGGCCCCCCTCAGGCTGAGTCTGCAGCCGTGACACCAACCCTGCCCCTTCCTCCCACCCAGCGCGCCGACAGCACCCCATCGGAGCTGCCCGCGGGAGGGTCTCACCGTTGAGCACAGCGCAGCCCGTACCACCACACGCAGCCTGCTTCACCGTCCCCACTCCCGGGAAGGGCAAACACCGGGGCACGTTCACCTGAATCAAACCAAGAGCCACACTGTGAGGAAGGCAGACTCGGGAACGTTCCGGCTCTCGGACTAAGCAGGGAAGTGCCAGTCTGTTCATTCAATCTCCAAGTATTTCCTGGACGTCCAGGATAAACTAAACATCTAACCGGGCACTGGGAGTCCGCCAGGCAACGGGAGACTCGGGCCCTTGCTCAGAACGGAGTCCAGCGGAGAAAGCGGAGGCCAAAATTAACATGAAGTTAATCTGCACTGAGGAGAGGCCAGGGCAACGGATCTGGTTTGCAGGTGGGCGTGGTCAGGGAAGGACTGGGAAGGTTTGATCCTGTGACCTGAAGGGTAAGCGCAGCTAACCAGGCAAGGGGAGAGGGGGCCTCCCAAGGGGCAGAGCTGGTGCATGCACAGGACCCTGCGGGGAGTCTAAACAAGGTTGGAGTGGCTGAAGCAGGCGGGTGAGGGGCAAGGAGCCGGAGCTGGCAAGAAAGGAGGCCGGAGCGGCAGGACTGCAGGCCCCAGGAAGGGGCTGGCCTTTATCCTGAGCACAGTGGGGGGCCGGCAAGGTTCCCAGTAGAGGAGGTGTTTTCTGACGGTGCTCTGCAAACTCGGAAGAGCGCTCCAGCCCAGGGCCGCCAGGGACACACCGATGCGTCCCAGACAGGATGAGGCTCAGGCCACGGTCAAGGGTCAGGGCCGTGGAGCGCTGCTTCCAAAACGGTCCCTGGGATCTACCCCCCACCCTGCCATGCACACCCGCGTGTCACCCTGCCCTTGTGTGGGGCCAGACCCCATGACCGGTTTCGGACGAGCAGAATGCCAGGGAGAGCGAGAGGAGGTCACTGCCAAGATTAGATTATAAACGCTGGCTTCGCTCTCGCCCTCTCACTCGCTTGCTCTGATGAAGCCGGCTGCCAGGCTGTGCGCGGCCGCACGGAGAAGCCAGCAACCAAGGCAGGCTCGGCCGACAGCTAGTAGCTGGCTGATCGCCAGCGCGCAGCCAGGGCTCCGGTCCAACAGTGCACGAGGACCTGTGTCCTGCCAACACACACCGGGGCGGCCCTGGAAGCCGGGCCTCCGCCCGCTGAACCCCACGGTCCCTGCAGCCTTTGAGGGACCAGGGCCAGAAGACCCAGCGAGGACCCCCTGGATTCCTGACCCACAGAAACCGTGAGAGAACAAATAAATGTACGCTGGTTTAAACAACTAAGGTTTGGGGTTATTTGGTACACGGCGATAACAACGCCACAACGCTGGACGTGCCCCTGGAGACCGTTTCCTCAGGCCTGGCAGCAGGAAGAGCAATGCTCTTCCAGAAATCAGTATTTCTCGGTCTTACAGAAACAAAGAATCATTTACGTGGGGCTGTTTTCGTCTCTGCTTTGGCTACTAGGAAGCTCAGAACCAAATCTGCAACGACTTCTAGCCACTGTGCCCGACCCCAGCGAATGAATTCTCATCTTATTCACTGGCTTTTAGTTTCTCTCCATGCTGATCTCATTATTAATACCCTCTGTACTCTGTACACTGCCAGCAATTCGGTGATACTGAGGAATACAGGGTGTTTTTTAAATAGTCTTTATCTTTTCATGCCCCAGTCTTTGTCTTTGAGAAATATACATGGAAACTTTTATGGATACAATAAGCTGTCTGGACTCCAACGAGATGGCCAAGAAGAGGCAGTCTGACAGGTGGCCAGGCCTTCAGGGCACTTCCTGGGCTGCGCTTTGCTCAAGAGCCTCTTATAAGCACCCATAAGGGGCACCTGGGTGGTTAAGCATCCGGCTTCAGCTCAGGTCATGATCTCGCAGTTCATGGGTTCGAGCCCCGTGTCAGGCTCTGTGCTGACAGCTCGGAGCCTGCAGCCTGTTTCAGATTCTGTGTCCCCCTCTCTCTCCGCCCCTCCCTTGCTCACACTGTCTCTCTCTCTCTCTCTCTCAAAAATAAATAAAACATAAAAACAAATAAATAAATAAGCGCCCTTAACATTTGGTTAGCTCCAAGCCTGCCGCCCGGCCGTAAGCGACCGCTTACCTGTGTGGAGTCGGTGACAGAGGCCAGCTGCAGGTACTCGGAGTTCCCCCAACCGAAGAGGCCGCCCTCAGCAGACACGGCCAGGCAGCAGTCACCGTAGGTGGCAACCTGGACGACGTGCACCCCGGCCAGGTCTCCGCCCAGCTTGGTGGGCACACTGGTGACATTGTAGTGACCCAGACCTACGGGTGAAGGGGAAGGAGGGGAATGTCACTCTCGGTTACTGACTCGGGGAACAAACCCTTTCACGGACTCACTATGTGCCTCGCACAGTTTTGAACACTTTACGGACGTCAGCTGGGAAACGCAAGTCTGTCCCTCCACACGCTCTCTGCAACGTCCTTCACGCTCACTCGGAGCAGGATGAACACCTAACAACAATTGTTTATCTCGAAAACCCTTGAGACTGAGTCTGATTCAAGCGAGAACTCTTTGCAAGATAGCATACCACTATGGTGGGGTGCCTGGGGGGCTCAGTTGGTTGAGCGTCTGACTTCAGCTCAGGTCATGATCCCACAGTTCGTGGGTTCAAGCCCCGCATCCGGCTCTGTCTGTGCTGACAGCTCAGAGCCTGGAGCCTGCTTCGGGTTCTGTGTCTCCCTCTCTCTCTGCCCTTCCTCCCCCACTTGTCTCCCCTTCCTCTCTCTCTCACTCAAAAATAAATAAACATTTTTTTAGATGAAAATAAACCAGGCTTCCGCAAAGGGACCCAGAGCAGCGTCAGACTGACAGCATCCTTTAGCAACAGGCAAAAGCAAATCCGAATCCTCTCTGGAGAAAAGCATCTCCAAGTTAGGCCCTGAGAATTTCCGAAAATACAATTCAATGAAATAGGAGCCCCTGGTCAAAACTTACTAAACACACAAGGCAGGAGGCGCCTATGAGTCACAGAGTAAACTGAACCAACAAACTACCAATTGATGGCCTCCGGTTTCAGACCCTGGGATTATGATATACAAAATAAAATTAACTCTGTGTGCAATGTTCAAGCAAGTAAAAGCAGGAATACAAGGCTATCAAAAATGACCAGGTGAATCTGAAAAGGAAGCAATAAGCAATGAAAAAAAAAAGGCAATTAAAAATTCAAAATCCAAACAGATGGACAAAAAGGCAAGCCATCATCTGAGAGAAAACACACGCAATACTAGAAACGCAAAGAGTACAGATTAGGATGAAGAATTCCTAAAATTCAATAAGCAGAAGACACGAGTCAGCAAATGAGCAAAGAACACCACGTACGTTTCAGAGAAGAGAAAATGAGACAGCCTTATCAATGTACAAAAAGGCGTCCACTCTCAAGCAGTTTTTAGGAAAATGCAAATTCAAACCTCAATGAGAGACCATGTCGCACCCACGAGACAGGGAAAAACTTCAACGTGGACAATCCAAAGCCCGGGTCAGGCAGTGAGACACCACCCTGTGGCCAGGGGTGACTTGTTATCACTATTTTAGAAAACAACCATTTGAAAACAACTATCACCCATGGCCACTCACAGCAGCTTCACGGGAGCAAGTAGAGCTGTCGAACCCGTGACCCAGGAGACCTGCGCACGGCCATGGAAGCACGGCTTGACACGTAACAAAACGCTGTAAACCATCCGAACACCCATCAACATGGAACTGAGTAAATAGAGGTCTATTCCATGGTGGGATGTCATACAGCCATAAAAATGGACTGCATTCAGCAAAGAAGCAGAATACAGAATCAACACACAAAAACTAACGGTCTTTCTATATACTAACAGTGAACAATCCAAAAAACAAAATTAAGGGGTGGCTGGGGGGCTCCATTGGTTAAGCCTCTGACTCTTGATTTCGGCTCAGGTCATGATCCCAGGGACGTGGGACTGAGCCCCGCTGTCAGCGCTTGGGATCCTCTCTCCCCCTCCCTCCGCCCCTCTCCCACTTGGGCGTGTGCACACACATGTGCTCTCGTTCTCTCAAATAAATATTTTTGTTTTAAAAAGAAAGAAAAGCAAAAAAGAAAATTAAGAAGACAATCCTAGAGGTGCCTGAGTGGCTCAGTTGGCTGAGTGTCTGACTTCAGTCCAGGTCATGACCTTGCAGTTTGTGGGTTTGAGTCCCGCGTCGGGCTCTGTGCTGACAGCTCAGAGCCTGGAGCTGCTTCGGATTCTGTGTCTCCCTCTCTCTCTGACCCTCCCCCACTCATGCTCTGTCTCTCTCTATCTCTCAATAATAAATAAAGATTTTTTTTAAAAATTAAAAAAAAAAAAACGGAGACAATCCTATTTACAGTAGCATCCAGAAGAATATATATTCAGAAATTAACTCAACCAGTGACATAAAAGACATGCACAAGGAAAACTATGAAATATCGCTGAAAGAAATGAAAGAAGGCGTAAATATGTGAAAAGACATCTTATGTCTAATATTGGTATATAGGATGTTGTTACTATGCCAAGTGATCTATAGACTCAGTGTAATCTCTATCAAAATCCCAAAATATTATGGAAATATTTATCCTAATATTCATATGAAATCTCAAAGGACCCAAATAGCCAAGAGAGCTTGAAAAATAACAAAATTGGACGACTCCCACTTCCTGATGTCAAAGCTACCCCAGTGCAAACAGTGTGGCAGCGGCCTAAAAGACAGACATATAAACCAATGGAATAGAACAGATAGCCCAGAAATAAACCCTGGTGTTTATGATCATATGATTTTTGACAAGAGTCCCAAGACTGATGGGGAAAACTAGATGTCCACTTGCAAGGGAATGAAGGTGGACCCCTCCCTAACACCAGGTACAAAAATTAACTCAGAATGGATCAAAGACCTACACGTAAGAATGAAGACCTTAAAGCTCGCAGAAGAAAACCAAAGAGCAAAAGCCTAACGACACGGGCTGGACAATGGTTTCTTGGAGATGACCCCAAAGGCAGAGGCACCGAAAGAAAAAATAGAGAGACTGGACTCGCTATCAATGGGGTAAGAAGACAAGCCACAGAATAGCAGAAAGCATTTGCAAATCCTCTATCTGATTAGGGATTGATATCCAGAACCTAGAGAGAACTCCTAAAACTACACCGCCGTCAACAAACACAGAAAGAAAACAAAACCAAAACACCCCAACAACCCAACTAAAAACTGCGCAGAAGGATGCGAACGCACAGTTCTCCAGAGGAGACATCCCAATGGCTGGTAAGCCCAGAAAATGATGATCAACGCCACTAAACGTTACAGAAATGCAAACCAAAATCATAATGAGTTATCAATCACATCCATCAGGATAGTTGCTATCAAACAAAAAACAAAAATTAAAAGTAACTGCAACCTGGGGCGCGTGGCTGGCCGGTCAGTGGAGCGTGTGACTCTTGATCTCCGGTTGTGAGCTTGAGCCCCACACTGGGTGTGGAGATTACTTAAAAATAAAAATCTTTCTTTTTTTTTTTCTAGTTTATCCGTTTTGAGAGAGAGCCAGGGAGGGGCAGGAAGGGGGAGGGGGAAGAGAATCCCAGGCAGGCTCCACAGTGCCAGCACAGAGCCCAACGCAGGGCTCGAACCCATTAACCGTGAGATCATGACCTGAGCTGAGGTCAAGAGTCGGACACTTACCCGAATGAGCCACCCAGGCACCCCTGAAATTGGGTATGTCTCAAAAGTCTACGAATTTTATCGGGTAGTACTTCCCACAAGTGTTGATTTTATTATCACGTTTTGTAATTTACATTCGTGTTGCCTATCACTTTTTAATTGTTTGTATTTTTTTAAAGATTTTTAAGTAATCCCTATACCCCACAGGAGACTCGAACTCACAACCCTGAGATCAGGAGTCCTACATTCCACTGAGCCAGCCAGACGCCCCACGTATTGTTTTTTTTATAGAGGTGAGATTCACGTGACATAAATTCACCACCTCCGCTGTTTTAAAGTGTCCAATGCAGCAGTTCTTAGTATTCGCAATGCTGTGCCACCATCACCTGTAATGAATTTAAGGGCGTTTTCGTCACCCAGAAAGAAATCCCCTCCGCCTGAGGCAGTCGTTCCTCACTGCCCACCTCAGCCCCTCTGTGGACCTGCCTCCTCTGGGCGCGCTGTGTCAGTGGAAATGGCACAACACGTGATCTTGGGGGTCTTGCACTTGACAGTGTGTTTTCGCGGTTCCTCCGCGTTGTAGAGTGCACTGGGGCTTCGCTCCTTTTCACGGCTGGATGATATCCATTGTACGGATATGCTGCATTTCGGGGTTGGGCTGGCTTGGCTTGAGTTTGGTTTGGTTCCTTCTGAAAAAGGCCCAACACAACTCGTCTCCAGGCCTTCCCTGCACCGGCCCCGGGGCTCCTCGTGCAGCCGAGCGGGTAAGCGGCGTGTGCGAATCCAGCTTTACAGGGGTCTGAAGTCCGAGTGTGTGGCTCTGAGTTCTACGCCCTGGAAATGCTTCCACGGAGCACTAAGTCTGTGTAGCCGAGAACTGGGAAGTGTGTGTGTGGCGGACACCTTCCACGGACCGGACGCGAGGAGGAGAGCGGGCATCTGGGGACGCGCCACGGATAGAGGGAGGTGAGGCTGTGCTGACCTCTTCTTCCACTGCTCTAATTTTCCCCTGGTTTCTTGGTTGTTGGTTTTTTTAAATTTCTTTATCTTTTGGCCCCACCCCCTCCCCTTTAAATAAAATGAACACATGGTGTTTATCTGTTCAGCTGATGGACATTTGGGCTGTTTCTACTTTCTGGCTGTTATAAGGAATGTTGCTGAGAACATCTGCGCACCAGTTTTTGTGCGGACAAATGTTATCTGTTTCCTGCGAGTCCACAGCTAGGAGTGGAACTGCTGGGTCAGATGGTAACTCTATGCCCAACTTTCTGAGAAACGGCCAAACTGTTTTCCACCACAGCTGTACCACTTTACAATCCCACCAACAATGTCCGAGGGCGCCAACTTCTCTACAGCCTTGCCAACGCCTGTTATTTTTTGGGCTTTTAAAATACTACCCATCCTAACAGATGTGAAGTGGTATCTCACTGTGGTACCAATTTGCATTCCCCTGATGACTAATTACATGAGGATCTTTTTCCATGTGTTTATTGGCCATTTGTAGATCTTTGGAGAAATGTCTTTACAAAACTTTTGCCTTTTTTTCTTTTTTAATTTATTTTTGAGAAAGAGCAGGGGAGAGGCAGAGAGAGAGAGGGAGACAGAGAATCTCAAGCAGGCTCCACACTGCCAGCACAGAGCCGAACACGGGGCTCAAACCCAGGAACCATGAGATTACAACGTGAGCTGAAATTAAGAGGCAGACGCTTATCCAACTTAGTCACCCAGATACATGATTTTTGCCATTTTTTTATTAGTTTGTTTTTTCTTGTTATTGGGTTGTAAGAGCTCTTTACATATTCTGGTACTAGACCCTTCTCAGATATACAACTCACAAATATTCTCTCCCATTCTGTGGGTTATTTCTTCACTTTCTCGGTAGTATCCCTTGCTGCATAAACCTTTTAATTTTCATAAGCCTATTATGAAATTTGCCTATTTTTTCTTTTTTGCTTATGCTTTGGGGGTCATATTTAAGAAACTGCTACCTAATCCGACATCACAAACATTATGCCCACATTTTCTTCTAACAGTTTTACAGTGTTAGCTCTTAAGTGGACTTTGACCCATTTTGAGTTCAAGTTTTTTTATTATTTGAGAGAAAGTGTGTGTGCACACACACAAGTCGGGGAGGGCCAGAGAGAGAGGGAGAGACACAGAGAATCCCAAGCAGGTTCCACACTGTCAGCACTGAGCCCAAGGCAGGGCTCGAATTCACAAACTACAAGACCATGCATGACCTGAGCCAAAGTCAGACACTTATCTGATTTGAGGGCCCCATTTTGAGTTCATTTTTATAGTTGGTGTAAGGCAGAGGCTCAAGTTCATTCTCTGGCATGTATGTATCCAGTCGTCCCAACACCAGTTATGAAAGACTATTCCTTCTCTCACTGAATGGTCTTAGCATTCATGTCGAAAGTAATGGCTCATATAAAGAAACTGCAGCGTGTGTGTGTGTGTGTGTGTGTGTGTGTGTGTGTGTGTGTGTGAGTGTGTGATGGAATATTACTCAGCCATAAAAAGGATGAAATCTTGTCCTCTGCAACAACGTGCATTGGCTTTGTTGTGCTAAGTGACATAAGTCAAACAGAGAAAGACAAAGACTATGTGGTCTCCTATAGATGTGGAAAGAATGAAAGTGAAAGAGAAAAACAGTGAAGGAAAGGCAGACAAACAAGCTCATAGACACGAGAGACCAGACCGGTGGTTGCCAGAGGTGGGGGTGGGGCGTGAGCCCAGGGGGTAAAGGTGGAAACTTCCAGTTATAAATTAAGTCGGTCCTGGGAACGTATGAGCAGCATGGCAACTTCAGTCAGTAATACTGTACGGCAAGGCGCCTGGGTGGTCCAACTCGATTTTGGCTCCAGTCATGACCTCACGGTCGTGGGACTGAGCCCCACGTTGGGGCTCAGCGTGGAGCCTGCTTAAGATTCTCCCTCCCTCTGCCCCACCCCCACTCATGCTCATGCGCGGCCTCTCTTTAAAAAAAATAAACAAATAATACTGCTGTATCATATATGTGAAAGTTGATAAGAGAATAAACCTCAAATGTTCTCATCAAAAGTTTTAAGCGAAGAAAGATTCTGGAACTACGTGTGGGGACAGCTGCTAACTGGAGACTCACTGTCGTTCCCGATATATACAAATACTGACTCATCACGCTGTGCATCCGAAACTAACAGAACGCTGCATGTCAGTTACAGTGCAACTGAAAAAGCAGACCGTGATGTGTGGGCTTCCTTCTGGACTCTTCATCCTCCTCTAACGGTCTGCCTACCCTTGCGCCAGTACCACAGGGCTGCAATTAGTTAGCTTATGGTACATTTTGAAATCAAAGTGTGAGTCCCCCATCTTTGTTCTTTTCAAAATCTTTTTGGCTATTTGCAGTCCCTGGCAATTCTATTTGAATTTCAGGATCAGTTTGTCCATTTCTGAAAATAAGGCAGTTGACATTTTGATCAGGGTTGCGCTGAATCTGCACACCAATTTGAGTATTGCCCACATATTATCTTTCGTATATACCCTAAAACACATATAAGATTTTTTTAATGTTTATTCATTTTTTGAGAAAGAAAGAAAGACAAAGCATGAGCAAGGGAGGGGCAGAGAGAGAGGGAGACACAGAATCTGAAGCAGGCTCCAGGCTCCGAGCTGTCAGCACCGAACCCACCAACTGCAAGATCATGAACTGAGCTGAAGTCAGATGCTTAACTGACTGAGCCCCCCAGGTGCCCCCAGATTGTTTTTGAAGTAGCTCATATTGTGAAGGGTTATAGAAGAAAGGAAAAGAATGCTGAGCTAGAATCTGCAAGGAGGAACGAACCGTGCTAGGAAGAAATTTCCTGAGGGAAGGGGAGGGAAGGGAAGACTTCACAGAAGAGAGGACACCCCAGATGAGGCCTAACAGATAAAAAAGAGAGCAAGGAAGGGCGTTCCAGACAAGGGTTAACTTGTGCCAAGGTCCTGTGGCTGCAAACAGGAGGCATGCTCTAGGAAATGACTGCAGGGGGCCTGCAGGGCTGGACCCCAAGGCAGTAAGCAAGGGCAGGGAGGCCATGTGGCCACCAGGAAACCGTTAGCCACGGTGATCTCTAGCGAGCGGGACTCTTATTTCTCTGCTTATTCCTGTCTGTGCTGTCAGAATGTGTCCATAACTTTCTTCTTTTTATAAAGAGCCAATTTTTTTAAATTACCAACAGTAAGATTTTAAAAATAAAGAGGAGCTTCAACTTTACAGTTACCAATGAAATGTGCATTTAAAAAACTGGCCTAGTGGTGAAATTAGCACACACTTAAATCGACGATACTCGCTCCGAGAGAGGTTATGGCTACTGTGCACATGCCTCTGCACATTGCTGAGGACAACATACACCGGCAAAACTTTTAGAAAGCAATTTAACAGTGTACTCTAAAAACACAAATATTCTAATCCCTTGACCCGCTACTGGGAATTTATCCGAGGGCAACAATCCGAAAAAAGAAAAAGCAGGGGTGCCTGGGTAGCTTAGTTGGTTGAGCGTCCGACTCTTGATTTTGGCTCAGGTCATGATCCAGGGTCCTGGAATGGAGCCCAGCGTTGGGCTCTGCTGAGTTTGGAGCCTGCTTGAGGTTCTCTCTCTCTCTCTCTCTCTCTCTCTCTCTCTCTCTCTCTCTCTCTCTCCCTGCCCCGTTCCCCTATTTGCGTGCTCTCTCAAAAAAAATTTTTTTTAATTAAAAAAAATTCCAAAACTTTTCCACGTATACATGATAAATGTCATAATATCTTCAGTGACCCATAATGTGTCTCATTCCCCCACCCCCAGCCAAGAGGTGTATCTCCTCACAACAGGGTAATTGATTAAGTAATTATTTGGTAAATGATGATGAGTTCACCTTCCGGTAAATGAGCCTGATGCCCTATCATACAAACAGTAAACAGCACGGCTGTGAAAACTGTACCAACAACACTTAAACGAGATGAGCACATAAAGTCACACCCACGCTACGGTTACAACATAAACGATGTACACGGGTGAACGATGACTGGAAGAAAACACAGAAGGCTGGACAGAGGGGGTTTGACGCAGCGGTAGGTGACGGAGGAGGATTGACCCAACACTTAAATCTTAAAATGTGAAAAACAAATCAAAACAAGACACACAGGAAAATAAACAAATCTTAAATGTGAAGGCCCTCCCTTGGGACAAATATCAAAACGACTAGGCGAGGTTGATGAAGCGTGTCCCTCCGTCCTCCTGCCCTTAGTCACATGCTCCAAACAGTTCAGTCAAGGTCCCTTTCGATGGCCTTTGTGAACCACCTCCTTTGTGGAGGAGCCTGTAACCCTGGACCCAACCCCTTATGGGTTGTTCGCCATGGAGCCAGACCGGGGGCGGGAGGTGGGTGAGGGGAAGGAGACGGAAGAGTCTAAGGAAGGTGGGGTCTGGCCCACAAGAGCCCTACGGCCCAAGGTGCGCCCCCCACCCCGCATGGGGGTAGGTCCACTACCTGTTTGTCCATCGGCGCCCCAGCCGCAAGAGTACACCTCTCCTTTATCCGTTAGGAACAGGCTGTGGTCCTGGCCACAGACAACCTGTCGGACGGACAGAGAGGAGGTGACAGGAATAATCCACAGGAGCCTGGTGTCCCAGAGCTTGCCACATGCCCTTCGGCCCCCGCGCAGCGCCCGGCCGGTCTGCGGAGGCTGCCCCGCTCGGTGGGCACACCTTAGTCGTGCTCAGTCCACCGCAGCCTAGCATTTGTCTCCCACCCCCCAAAACTGCTCCTGCTCCAGCCAGTGCCAGGTGCCCCCCGCCCCATCCCTCAGTAAGCTCTCCCTTCTCCGCAAGCCTTTCTTTTTTCCCCATTCCTTCCACCCCTCTGCGCATGTCCGATCTTTGCCAACGGCTCACCATCTACCCTTCCAAGCCCGCGGGCTACGCCCTCCTCCTGCCATAAAGTCTTTCCTACAGCCCAGCCCTGGTCTATCTGATGCACCTGTCCTCCCTTCCATTCCACTCCTGGGAGACTTAACCGCTCTCCTTCAGTGCTCAGAGCCCTTCCTGTACGCATGCGCTACGAGGATTTATTACAAACACTCACGATGTGCCAGGCATGGAAATAGAACGGTGGGCCAGATAGAGCCAGCGTGGGACACACACACACAGCGTGGGAGACACTGTGACATGGCCAGCCTCACCTGTCCCTGCCCCCTTGAGTGTTCTCCCCCAACCTTTGTTACACTCTGTACCCCATAACCTAGTGTACATAACACTCTCCTGACCTACGAGAGGCAGGCAATGCTTTTTACTAAAATCATTCATTAATTCAGAAAACTGCCCTAACCAATTTGCCATCACCCCACCCAGCTTTCACCCCTGCAAAGGTACCCCTGGGGCTTGACGAGTGGCTCTCAGCACAAGTCTCTTACCTGGACCACCTGTCCCTCAAAGTCCTGCAGTCTGGTGATTCTGTGGCTTTCACTGCGGCCGGGAGCAATTTGGGGAGAAACAAGAGATGTGGTCACGGTAGGCACTGTGTGGTTCTGCCCCCTCTTGTTACCCCTGATGGCAGCCCCCACAGGCACACAGTAACGATTAGGGAAACTCTCAAGATCAAATATAAGGCAGGGGTTGGCCTAAGCAGTAAAGTAAAACAAAACAAAACAACAACCCTTTGGGGATTTTTTTTTTTTAAGTAGGCTCCACACCCAACGTGGGGCTGGAATTCATGGCCCTGAGATCAAGAGTCACACACTCTTTGACTGACCAGCCAGGTGCGCCCCACTTCATGTCAGAAGGGACACTGGTATTTAGACCCAACAGCATAATGTGAGGAAGGAGAGGGGAATTTTTTTAAAGGCTAGAATAAACATGGGGCGCCTGGCTGACTCAGTCGGAAGAGCATACAACTCTTGATCTCAGGGTTGTGAGTTCAAGCCCCACGCTGTGTATACAGATTACTTAAAAATAAAATCTTAAAAAATTTGTTTAATAAAAAAATATATAAAATATTGGGGGGGGAGACTAAAATAAATAAGCATGGAACAGAGAAGGGGTGCTTGGAAGGCTCAACTTCAGCTCAGGTCATGATCTGGCAGTCTGTGGGTTTGAGAGGCACATTGGGCTTGCTGCTGTCAGCAGGGAGCCCGCTTCGAATCCTGAGTTCCCCTCTCTTTCTGCCTCTCCTCTGCTCTTGCTCTCTCAAAAATAAATATTTTAAAAAATTTATATATATATATATATATATATATATATATATATAAAATAATAGAAGGAATTTCTTAAGTTAATTAACTTGGTAAAAATATAAAACTAATTGTAAGGGCACCTGGGAGGCTCAGCCGGTTGCACATGATGAGGTCATAATGTCATAGTTCGTGCGTTCAAGCCCGACCCGGGGCTCTGCACTGAATGTAGAGGCTGCTTGGGACTGTCTCTCTCCCTCTCCCCCACTTGCTCTCTCTCTCATTCTCTTTTTCTCTCAAATATATAAAGTTAAAAAAAAAACTAACTGTAAATAAGTTCTATGCACCACAATCCGTGCTCATCCGCCCTCCCTTCCTCCAAGCTTGTGCAGCAGCGGAACGACACCCCCCACAGCTTCCCAGGGACTGCTCGCCACCCCTCTCAAGCATCAGGAAGCCTGCAGCTTCCTGCTCTGAGGGTCTATCGCTTAGTAACCATGGGAGAAATGTTAAATGCTTAACGCAGTTTGGGAAAGGGGGTAGTCCTTTGGGGAACTCACCTGTAAATTTCATTTTCGATCACGTTTCTTCCACACTGCCCATAAGAATTGTTTCCCATGCTGAAGACTGAACAAGAACACCGCTGATTACAACCGTTCTGCAGGTGCACGGGGTCCCAGTGTGGCAGGACTGCAAGGCGGTCTTGGAGGTGGTCTCAGTCCAACCCCTCGTCCCACCGCCTCATTTCCTCCTCTGACCTCCCCAGCCCCACCGGGCCCCGGTGGGCATGCTGGGATCCAGCCCTGCAGAAACAGGCTGGGCCACCGTGACTGTGCCTTCTGCCTGCCCCCTAACCCTCCTCCCACCTCTCGGGAGCGCCACGTGTCGGGGTGAGCACGTCCTGGGGAAGGCCCCAGCACCCCCTGCTCCCCGGACCCACCACTAGGTCGCCCTCAATGTCAAAGCTACTCTGGCAAGAGTTCCTGAGTGCCGCCTTTGCCTTTTTCTGCAAAGCATGCTTAGCCAGAAAATGGAACTGGAAAACTGGGTCCAGTTGGCCTTTCCCTAGGAACAATTGCTCTTCTGGAAGAAGTCAGTGTTATCTGGACTCTGGAAGCCCACCATACAGAAGCAGCATTAGCAAACGGGCTTCTTTCAACACAACAGAAAGAGCGGTCTACACCCGCGTGGCCCAGCTTGGCAACTCCGCTGCAAGCGCACGCCTTGGGAGGCGGGCGCGGTCAGCATAGTTGAGGGCAGAGGACACAACGGAGCCGGCAGGGTCGCCCAGTGCGGCGATCTCGAGCCATCCTCCTGATTCGCTCGGGAAATGCCAACAGCCTCGCTAATCAGGTGCGGTCCAAGCAAACGAACCGCTGAGGACCCAAGGGCAGGAGTGCGCCCCCCACCCTGCGCCTCCCGGAACCGGAACAGGCCAGCTCACCTCCTTCGCGGTCCGTCAGGATGAGCGAGTGGGCTCGGCCGCAGGACACCTGCAGCACCTGCGTCTCCTGGGGTCTGTCCAGAGGCAGCGGCACCGGCGAGGGCTCCAGCACGTACTCGTATCCCCTGGCTGAAACGAGGGACGACCAGTGTCACAAGGACAGAGAGTCACAGTGCTTCAGAGGTCAGAGATCGTGCTGTGCACGCCCCACGGCCAGAGGTCACAGTGATTATTCAAGGCACACGAGGTGGCGACTGAGCCAAGACCAGAAGCGCAGTCCCCAATCCCGGACCCGCCACACCATCCGTGTCGCATCGGGGGACTGGAAATCAGAGTCTGATTAGCCTTCCCGTGTCAGTGCCTTCTGCGCCCAAGGAAAGAAAAGCATTTACCTCCTGTTAAACCCACGACCGTTTCTCAGGAAGGAAAACAGCAGCACGTACTGATCGTACCGTGTTAAAAGGAGGCGGAAAGAAGACACAAAGAAGTCAGCTCGCCTGTATGTTAAGCCCCTCTAGAAGGAGAAACTGGAAGCTGTTGACACAGGTTGTCTTTGGGCGGAAACACTGTGAGGCTAGGTGGACAGAGGCAGAAAGCAGCCTTCCACTGTCTATTCTACGCACTGACAGGATTCTAAAGGTACACAAATATGGTCTTTAGCCTGCAACAACAAAAAAATTTTTTAGGGGCGCTTGGTTGGTTCAGTCAGTAGAGCATGCGACTCTGCGACTCTTGATCTCAGGATTGTGAGTTCAAGCCCTATGTTGAGTGAAGAGCTCACTTAATTTATTAGGAAATTTTTATTTTGAAATAAGCAAGTAAGGGAGAAAGTTTCCTAGAAGTCACTCTATAGAACTTTAATGTTCTTTACAATCCTGCTGGAGAAGCCAGAATGGTCTGTGTGGGGGACTCCCCTTATAGGTTTTAAATAAAGAGCTTTTAACACCTATAATGGTGGCTGAGGTGAAGCTCTGCAACGGTACCAGTTCCCAATCTACTTATCACTAACAGCTCCTGTGTTTTCTCCTACGGATCCCATGTCTCAAAAGACTCTACCCAAAAAAATGCCATAAACACATAATAATACACTTGCTCATTTGTCTTCATCAGCGACTGATGGAATTTTTGGACAAAGCTTTCGATCTGCATGGAGTAACTGCTTTATCGCTATGAGATGATGTCATTCTAGGCAAAATCAAAGAAACTGGGCAATGTTGTCAGCGTTTGCAGCCTTATTAGCTGAAAAGATGCGGTGCTCCCAAATACTGGAAAGTGACTCGAGTCTCCCATTACTATCTGCATAGACCCCCTAAGGGCCTGGGAAGCAGTAAATACATATTATTTAAAGAGAATCTGGCTCTAAAAAAAGATGGGGGGCAGGGGAGGAAAGGAGGAGAAGGGAGGGAGGAAGGAATAAAGGGAAGGAGGGAGGGACCGACAGGCTCTAAATATCAATTGACAGGAAATACAGAGGACAGAGGACCATGTTAAATGGCACCACAGAGATGCATTCAGCAAACTCCGGACTGGAGAATTCTACTGGATAACCAATGTGGTGTCTTTCCTTTTTGTTTTTATTTTTTAAAGATTTTATTTTTATGTAGTCTCTACACCCAATGTGAGGCTCAAGCCCAGAACCCCAAATGAAGAGTCACATGTTCCACCACTGACTGAGCCAGCCGGGCGCCCTTCATTTCATTGTTTCACAAATACAGTTGAATTAGTTAGTTGCCAAAGTAATTTCTTCAGTATATAAGCTTCAAGGAAAAAACGATTAAAATAGAATACTAAAAAGACTTTTAAAAGTCTTACCAACTGGGGCGCCTGGCTGGCTGACTTTTGGTGTCTCATGAGTTCGAGCCCAACATTGGTGTGGAGTCTACTTAAAAACACACATATGTACGTGTGTACGTACATTGGTCCTGTCAACTGACTGCAATGCTGGAGCCTTACCTGGATACTGATTCAAACAAAGTTTTAAAAAATAAAATAAAGGTGGGCTGACATTTATGAGACAACCGACCACTTGAACACTGACTGGTTATTTGATAATATAAAGGAATTATATTCGTTACTTTTATGCACTTTTTTGTAAGGACCTTATTTATTTTTTTAGACACGTACTGAAATGTTTACTAACGAAATTAATGATGTTGGATTTGCTTCCCAACAAGGCAGGCTTGAGTTGAAAACTGACGCTGGCTACAGGAACGCAGCCTGCCTTATGGGGCTCTGCCCACTTCCGTGCGGGCCTAAAGGTGCTCCCAACAACATGCACAAGGAGGGTAATGTGGCGTCTCACAGCTGCGGCTTCAGACCTGACTTTATAAAAAGACTCTTGATAGAAAACTAAGTGGAAAAAGGCAGAAAATACACAGTGGAAAACGTTTGCATGTGAATAAGAGAACAAGAAAACAATGAACAGGTTTATCCAGACGGTAAACGTACCGTCCAGTACAGCTGCCCCCCATCCACATGGGATACATTCCAAGAACCCCCAGTGGATGCCTGAAACCAGATAGAACCAAACCCTACATATGCTGTTTTTTCCTGCACGTACATGTCCCCGATAAAGTGTAATTTATAAATTAGGCACAAAAAGAGGAACGTCCTTACTTAATCAGCAAACACTCTTTTGTCTAAAGGGTCAGCGTTCTTCCCCAGGAGGCTGACAAACAACCTAGCCCAGACGGTTTCAGATAACAGCGGGTTTCAGATAACATCCAGTTGAGACTCTATCGATTCTGTGGTTCCAGTCTGGCTTCTGTAATCATATTCTGGAAGGCAAAAGGGAGCGCGCTCTCTCAGACCAGTCCTAGTGCACGGAAGCCAAAGTGTGGACACTCACTAGTATCTTTGCGGCTCCTGTGAAATCCAAGCTGGGAGTCCTTGTTGAGCCCCATGCCCCAGACTTTCGTAACGTCCTTGGTTCTAGAAGACAACAACGTGAACCCGTAGCCACAGGCAGCAGATGAAATCTGAAAAAGAGTTCCCATAAAACACAGACTGATTGGGGATCATGAGTTTTCTCAGCAACACACGACAGGTTCTCCGCCCAAAGACAACACGCTATGAACATAGCCAGTAAGGTTTGTTTTTCTTTAAGACTTGATTTTTAATTAATCTCTACACTCAGCATGGGGCCTGAGCTACATCTGAAATCAAAGGTCCCACACTCTACCAATTGAGCCAGCCAGGTGCCCTGATCCAGCAACAAACATTTGTCCAACATTTACTGTGTTGGTATGTATTATCTAAGTCTTCATAAACATCCTATGAACGAGTTTTTATCAACCCCATTCACAATGACACGGTCTTACATAGTAGTAAACTGAAAACTGCCTGTTTGAACGTTGAGTCTACCCCTTCCCAGTGACCAGAGATGGATTACCTCTCCGTCAAACAGAAATAGGAATAGTGTCTCTCTTACTGGGTTGTTTTAAGGACTGAATGAGCTAATAGAGCTGAAGCCTTATGATAAACAGTCTGTGACTTCACCTAGAGCTCTATAATGTACTGGTAACTGTTACTGTTAGTAGTAAGAATAGTACTCTGTAGATGTGAAAATTGAGATTCCTAGAAATTAACTGCAGTCTATTTCTTCCAGAGAGCATGTACTTAACCCGTATGTGGCACTGCTACCTTCTCAAACTGCTGCCTAAAGAAGAATTAGTATTACAGCTACAGTGAATTTATCTATTACTTTAAGATTTCTAAGTCATCTCTATGTAAGAGTTACCTTAAGATGGCGACCGAGCAGCCATTTTGCTGTAGGTCGGAGAACTCCATGCACCGACAACTCCAACCCCCACCCTGCAGGCCTGGAATGTCCCGGGCCATTTGAAAATAGCCAATCATGAAGCTCCAGTTTTCCCCCCCCCACCCCGCCCTGGCCCTAAAATGTCCTTACTTGGTAATCTGCCCTCCCAAGACCAAACCCGGATCTCTTTCACCCATAAAATACCTTGAGACTTCCCTGACTCAACCCCTACTCGAGTGGCAGAACCTCACCCGGGGGCCGCAGACCCCAATAAATGCTTTCTTGGATCCATAACTTGGTCTCTCTCTTTCCTCTCGTCTCTGCCTCCACATATTAAATCTTACACTCTATACCAAACGTGGGGCTCAAACTCACAACCCTGCAGTCAAGAGTTGCATGCTCCTCCAACCAAACCAGCAAGGCACCCCGTAGCTACCGTGAACTTAACACGTTAACAGTGCCAGTGTCTTTGTTGAGCATTTTACCCACCCTGTTATCGATCCTCAGCCTCCACTGACCAGGTGGGGAAACCAAGGCTTCCGGTGGGGCTAGAAGCAAACCAAAGATTGGCTTTACAGTCAACCTTCTTTCCATCCTGCCCAGAGGGACCACCTTCCTGGCTGATCCGTGATAGTCCTGGTTTACGCCTGATGTCCCAATATTCACTCTCCAAAAAACTGTACAACAAATGATAGGGTCACCCACATGACCCCCCTCCTCTATCTCTTGGCTGTTTACAGTTTATCACAGGCCTGTGTGGTCAGTCTCAGTGACCACACATAACTCTAACCTGATTCTGATGAAAATGCCAGCTTCCCATTGAAAATGAACAAACGTGAATTTTTTTAAAATATTGCACTTCTTGATGATAGCAAAATATCTTTACATCCAACTCGGGGCTCAGACTTACAACCCCTAGATCAAGAGTCACATGCTCCACTGACTGAGCCAGCCAGGCACCCTTAAAATATTTCTTGTGTGATTTGTTATGTCTTGTCTCATTGGCATCCAAAAGCGATTCTTCCCTTCTATTGCCTTGTGATATCTTGTCTCGTAATTTTCACATGGAACTTGCACACATGCACCGTTGTTCCAAAAAATCTCCATTCCCAGCCTTCTGGAGCCCCTCCACTTCTGCAATGGTTCTAACTTCACAGAAATGAACTAGCGAAGGAGCAGGAGACGCAGAAAAGGAATAAATCCTAAGGGCGTACCCAGCATACTACGCTTATTCTCTTTGCTTGTGATGTTTATTCAACACTCAACAAACATTCATAAGTACCTGCTGTATTATTAAGTCTACTAATGGGTGAAAGGGCTTTGAATGATACTGGACACACAGTTGGCATTACATAATTTTTGTGAGAACGTCCCATCGGGGACTTCCAACTTCGGTGTAAGAAGAGCTTAGCAAATCTCTCCAAAAAAAAAAAAAAAAAAGTATAGAATTGGACAAAATTGTAAAACAATAAAACAAAGAAAAAAACAACCTCAACCATTCCACAGATTGAGAAATCAAAGGCAAATGGACTGACAAATGTTTCTTTGTGAAGCGGTTAAAGCATCCAACTCCTGATTTGGGCTCAGGTGGTGATCTTAACAGTTTGTGAGTTCAAGCCCAAGCCCAGCGTCAGGATCTATGTAGACAGCATGGAGCTTGCTTGGGATTCTCTTTCACCCTCTCCCTCTGCCCCTCCCCTGCTTGCGTGCGTAGTCTCTCTCTCTCAAAATAAATAAATAAACACTAAAAATGTTGATTTCTGAGAGACTGCTAGAACTTCAGGTAGCAAGAGCGGGAATCTGCTGACTTCCTCATCCTGGGCTGCTCTATCTACCCCAGCTCAGTCACCACAGAAGTTTTCAGGCAGGGGCGATCACAAATGCCATCAACTTTGTGGCCAGGAAGGACAGACTTACTTTGGGGCAGAAGAGGAAAACGCTGGCTGCCCGGTAGTGAACTCAGCAGGACACAAACAAGGAACACCCACAACTCAGCTGGTCGGAGGCTGCAACCCTTTCCGGGGCAAGACCAGCCAGAAATGTAACAGAACGATCCTAGCAATGAAGTCACCACAGAAGGTTCTCCACACATCCGTGGCTGGCCAGGAAACTCCGCCAGTGAGCACAGCAGACTGGGGCACCTAGGGCAACAAGCTGAGGCAGACCTGAGAACAGCCTGGTCGTTGAACGTGGTCTCCAAACCTATACACAGAATCAAAGGTAGAAACCTAGGAGGCCCAAAGTAAGCATGACCTCTGCCCAAATCATCGGCTGACCACAAAGGTACGCGGATGGGGGCAACACTCAAGAAGCCTGGCTAAAAAGAGGAGGGGGAGAGAGACAAATCAAAAACCGGAACAAAGATATCAGTGGCCATGCACGGCAGGGGAGATTGATTCTACAGATGAAGTACATAGAAGTTACCACCCCAAAAAAAACCCTCAAGGGAAAAATATCAGAATCCAAAATTATTACAAAATATCACCCAGAAGTCCAGTTTTTTTTTAATTTTTTAAAATGTTTTATTTTATATTTGAGAGAGACAGAGAGCAAGCAGGGGAGGAGCAGAGAGAGATGGAGACAGAACTGGAAGCAGGCTCCAGGCTCTGAGCTGTCAGCCCAGAGCCCAATGTGGGGCTCGAACCCACGAGCAGTGAGATCATGACCTGAACTGAAGTCAGATGCTCAACCAACTGAGCCATTCAGGTACCCCAGAAGTCCAGTTTTTAACCAAAAAGTAAGACCTGCAAAGAAACAAGAAAGTGTGACCTATATACCAAAGGGACAAAAGCAGCTGACAGAAACCAACACTAAGAGGAACACGGAACATGCCGGACTTATCAAAGATCTCAATAAACCAACCATTGTTCAAAGAGTATTTTAAAACCATGTTTAAAGAACTAAAGGAAAACATGATGACAGTGACTTCACAGCTATAAAATCTGAATGTAAAAATAAAAACATTAACAAGTTAAATGGGGGATGGGGGATGCCTGGCTGATTCAATCCACAGAGCATCTGATCTTGATCGCAGGGTCATGAGTTCAAGCCCCACATTGGGCACAGCGCTACTTTAAAAAGCTAAATGGAATTGCTAGAATGATAAAGTACAGTAACCAAAAGAAAGAATTCTCTAACAGGCCAAGCAGTTCACCTGAAGAAATATCAATTGAAATAATTCATTCTGAAGAACAGGGAGGGGGAAAAAAAGATAGAAGTGAAAAGAACAGTGACTCAGAGACCTATGACACAACATCAAGTGTATCAACATCTATGTAATGAGTCCCAGGAGGATAAGAGAAAAAGAACAGGGACGGGGGGACAGAAACTTAAAAAAAAATGGCAGAAAACTTACACATTTTATGAAAAGCATAAATCTACAGATTAAAGCTACTCAATAAATGACACTTAAACTGCTGACAAAGAGAAAATTCCTGAGAGCATCAGAAGAAAATAGACTCCTCAAGGACAAGGAAGTCCTTACAAGAGTAAGATTAACAACCTAAGATTAACAGCTAAATTCTTATCAGAAACAAGGGATTCCAGAAACCAGAATGACACACTCAAAGTGCTAGAAAGATAAAAACTGTCCACCAAGAATGAATTCTGATAGCAGGAGAACTATCTTTAAAAGAAAGAGGAAGTGGAGGAAAGAAATAAAGACATGCCCAAAGACAGAGAATTCAGTACACGGGCCTGAACAAGTACTGAAGGAGTCCTTCAGGCTGAAAGGAAAGGACAGCAAATGGAATTAAAAATCACAGGAAATGAAGGACATGAAGGACACCAGTTAACGGAATTATAAAAGTAAATATAAAACATGCATGAATACACTTTTCCCTTTTTGTCTCTTAAATGATTTAAAAGACAATTGCATAAAATAATCATTGTAAAACTGTATTATTGACTTAACATGTATGCAGATGTAACGTGTATCGCAATAACCACACAAAGGTGAGAGGAGGGAATGGAGCTTTGTTGGAACAAAGTTGCTATATTTTTTTTTCCAGAATTAGATCACTATTACCCTAAAGTAGACTATGATAAATTAAGATACGTAGTGTCATCTCAAGAAAAACCTCCTCAAATATACGGCAAAACACCTAACAAAGGAATTTAAGAGGTACACAATAAAAATACCTATGTAACACAAAAGAAGGCAGAAAAGGACTAACAGAGAAACAAAAAAGACAAAGAGAAACACAGATGTGATTCAACCATCTCGGCAATTACATTAAAAGGACATGGACTGAGTGACGTCAGTGACCGTGGTGGAGCAACAAGAACACTAGCAAACATCCGAATCCATTTCTCAGAACTCTGAAAATCACCCAAAGACTCAAAGCAATCTAGAGAATGTTTACTCAAGAAAAGCAGCTGAGATTCAGTAAGAACTGCAACTCTGCAGCATTTTAACTTGACCTGTTCCCATCCACCTCTGCTCAGCTCTGCAGTGGCTCAGATCACAGCTCACAATTACAGCGCAAACCAGCAGTCTGCAGCCACTGGAGGGGACAGAAAGGGACTGTCAGAAAGTGGAGCCACGTCGAAGCTCCACTCCCAGCGCATTCCCAGCTACCTGTCTGGTGGGTCCCTGGAAGTCTCCATTCACAAGGCTCTACTGATGTGACCTGACCCAGATATCACTTGGTGCAAACAGCATCCCCCCCTCCCCTCAGGGATACTTGTTGCAAACAATCAGCGGCTAATGATGAACACTGCAGCAGCTAGACGAGGTTGGTGGATCACAGCTGGAGCGATTAATAGTTTAACCAAGAAGTTACCGACTAACTTGACCTGACATCAACTCTGCCAACAGCCGGACACACATTCCTTCCAAGCACACGCGGGGCATTCTCCAGGGTAGACCACATGCTAAGCTACGAAACAAAGTCTCGATGCATTTAAAAGGGGAAATTAAAGAAAGGATATTCTGTAGCCACAACGAAATTAAACTGTGGTGACAACCCCGATTCCGGGGGTGACGTGCGAAGGACGCCAGTCGGGCACAAAACGGGCACGTTGCGGCCACAGGCAAAATGTGAGCAGCGCCCTAACGCCGTCCCCTCCCGGGTCTGCAGCTGGCTCGAGGGTCTTCCTCCCCAACATCGGCCCACCCGGCTTCCCAACTTCTCGCAGAGGGCCTCGGGGGAGCCGCGGCCCGCACCTTCTGGTCCAGCTCCAGGCGGTAGGGCACAGGTTGGATCCTGCGTCGCGGCCGTGAGCCAGAGCGAGGCTCGGGCCCGGCGCCGGGCAGCACGAAGGTGGGCACGCCCAGCGCCCCGGAGAAACTGAAGCCCCACACGAAGATTCGGTCCGCACGGGCCGCGCGCCCGCCCACATATTGGAACACGGGCGTGTCTGCCTCGCGTGGGCTTCGCGAGCGTCCGGCCGCCGTCCAACGCCCTCGGCCCGGCCTCAGCTCCGGTCCCGATCCGCTCAGCCGCCGCCCCAGCCGAGCCCCGGCGGCTAGCGCAGCCAGCGCCATCCTCAGCTCCACGCCTCAACCGAGCGCCATCCTCAGTTCCACGCCTCAACGCCTCCAGAGCGCCGCCATCTTGCGTGACCCTTGACCCCACGCCGCGATATCAGAGCCAGAGGCCACTTTGACTACTGGCTGAAGGCAAAGGCTCCGAGGACTGCCATTGGCTGAAAGGAGGATGGGGGCGGGGCGGGGCGGAACCGGGGAGGAGCGCGCCTGAGTGGGCGGAGCGTGGGCTGGGAATTCCGTCACAGCCCCCTGAGCGCTGTGTGTCTCCGAGCTCCGCGGCCGGCCGAACGCCTATCCTCCCCGGGCCGCCCTTCCGGCGGGAACGGAAGACCCTTTGCTGCTTGTCAATTAGCAGAGGTAACACTTAGGGGTGGCCCGCTCTGCGCGAGTCCCATGTGTGCTCTCCCCTTGTCTCGGTTTTCCTTCCTTGTCGCAGCCTTCCCACCCGCTTCCTGGACACTCACTCAGTCGTGCTCCAGCTACAGTGCGCTGGACTGCAGGTCTTACGGGCGCGTCCGCTGCTCTTGACGCTGCAGCGCGGCCGTGCAGCTTCCCTCAGTGCATCGTCTTCCCCAGCTCACCTCGGCCCACAGCTCCTCACGCCAGTGGGATCAGGTTGCTTTCCTTGCACTTTCCGAATCCCTGGGGCCGCTTCAGGCCTCCCTGCGTTGCACACAGTGCCTCGAACGTTCTACCCTCTGCCCTCTTCCCTGCAGATGTTTAGCAAACTCCTACTCCTAAGATCCGGCATCTCCTCAAATTCCATGCCGGAAAGAACAGACTGGGGGTCCGGGGACCTGTGTCTAGTCCTGGCCTTGCTGCTGACTTGATAGATGTCTTTAGCAAGTTGTATCCCTTCTCTGGATCGCACCTCCAAAGTAAGGTTTAAAAAAATCAAAACGTGAAATGAAAAAAAAATTTTTAAGTAAATGAGACGTTTAGACTTGACTTTATGGCCCGCAGGATCTCTTGCAGCCCATTATGATTCATGATAGATGTTCCCAAATACTCGTCCCAAATGCTGAGGACAGACTGTTCTGAAACTAGAGACCCCAGGGGTTGGTAGAGTTCCAGAACAACAGAGCTGGATAGCTGGACTTTATCATCACAAGTAAGGTACATGGACTTGTAGATAAAGTGAAGACAGTGTGGAGACCACAGTGCCTTGACACTGACGATGTATTCCGTTGGCTATCCGACCACTGTGCTCCAAAGGACGGGGCATAAGGGCCGACAGCTACAGGGCTGCTGTGACTTGTATAACCAGAGAAAATCCGACCCAGTTCTCAGACCGGAGTCCAGCAACTGTGAGAGAGGTAGAATCCACTAGACAAAGGTCGCTGCAGAGATAGCACGAGTAGAGGCAATAAAGACTCTAACGATTCCCCAAAGGCACTTGGGGTTGTTTACCAGAGTTGTTCTACCCTGGAGAAGTGAGAATAAGCAGATCTTCCAAGAGCTTGAGGCAGAGTCTGAGAGGACAGTGACCCCAGAGGACCAGAAACACTAGCAAGAACCCCCGTTGGAGTGGAAGTTTATGGGGCCAGGCAGAGAGGCGTGTCTCAGTGGGTGAGGATGTCCATGGGCCCACCCTGTGGAATTGTCCTTGGTTCCGAGTGCATAACGGGGACAGACATAGCACCTTGTATCGGTTCCCTCATCCTGTGTTGACTCAGCCAGTGTTAAACCAGAAGCCATACTGCATCCCAGGTGGAATTGCAGAACCTGAGTGCCATCTTCAGAGATGAGGATTCAGGGGTGGTGTGTCCCCCTCTTAACCCCGTTCAGTTCACTTGTTCAGCCCCTGCAAAACCCAGATGGAGTGTGGCAGATAATGGTAATAAACTACGTACACTCAGCCAAGGGCATATAGCCCAGTCATAGCTGCCGTGCTGAGGGTAGCGTTTTAGTGGACCAGATCAACACACCTTCTGGAACATGCTATGGCATACTGATTTGGTGGATGGGGTTTTTTTTTTCCAGTTCCAATGGTAAAGAGGCCCAAAGGCGGTTTGCTTCTATATAAGAAAGACAGTATTGAGGTGCCTGGGTGGCTCAGTCGGTTAATCATCTGACTTTGGCTCAGGTCATGATCTCGCAGTACATGAGTTTGAGCCTAATGTCAGGCTCTGTGCACAGCTTCGGATTCTGAGTCTCCCTCTCTCTGCCCCTTCCCTGCTCACTCTGTCTCTCTGTCTCTCTCTCTCTCTCTCTCTCTCAAAAATAAACATTAAAAAAAAAAAGGACAATATTATACATTAACTTTCCCTGCCCTTTCACTCCTGTATCTCCCAAATTAAGTATCTGTGTACAAGACCTTCTCTCCAGCTCTGCTTTTACTTATAAATCGGAGACACACGTTGATAAAGAAGAATTATGTAAATGTGATCTCATCGGCAAGAATTCTCCAGAGAAACAGAACCTGTAGGAACAGGAGTCCCATGATCCATCTCGCAAGCTGGACACTCAGGAGAGCCGAAGGTGTGCTTCCCCGGCTGAGCACAAGGTCTAGGAACCAGGAACAAGGGTGGAAGTCCCAGGTCAAGGGCAGGAGACCGGCACCCCAGCTCCAACAACAAGGCAGAGAGAGAATTCAACCTTCCTCTGCCTTTTTGTGGTCCATTCCAGCCCTCAGTGGGTTGGAGGTGGCCCACACACACTGGAGAAGGCGATCTTTATCTGGTCTGCCAGTTCGAATGCTAATGTCTTCCAGAAACACCTTCACACACACTCAGAAATAACAGTCAACGGCGGTCTGGGCATCCCATAGCCCAGTCGAGTTGATGCATTTAATAGCATGATTAACCATCTCAAGTATTAATATAGTTACAGAACACTTATTCATGAAATGTCTATCTAGTTTTCAACTGTTCTTGCATAAACAGGACTCTCTTTTATCTGAGTCCATGGCCTCTCTGATTTTTTGGTTTTAAGTATCTTCTCTTTTAACAAACTGGCCATGATGATAGATAGTGGGCTTTTAAAACATCCTTACTTGTCAGAATTTAAGAATTGAGAACCCAGGGGCGCCTGGGTGGCTCAGTCAGTTAAACGTCCAACTTTGGCTCAGGTTACAATCTCATGGTTTGTGGGTTCGAGCCCCACGTCGGACTCTGTGCTGACAGCTCAGAGCCTGGAGTCTGCTTCAGAGTCTGTGTCTTCCTCTCTCTGCCCCTCCCCCGCTCACACTCTGTCTTTCTCTCAAAAATAAACAAACATTAAAAAAATTTTAACTATGTAAGTGTCTTAAATTTATTTATTTATTAAAGATTTTATTGTTATAGAGGTGCCTAGGTGGCTCAGTCGGTTAAGCATCTGATTCTTGATTTCGGCTTAGGTCATGATCTCATGGTTCGTGGGTTTGAGCCCCACATCAGGCTCCACACTGACAGTGCAAAGCCTGCTTCGGACTGATTCTCTCCCCCTGCCCATCTCAAAAATAAATAATCTTAAAAATTAAAAAAAAATTTTTTTAAGTAATCTCTACATCCAACATGGGGCCCAAGATCAAAGTCGTGCATTCCATCAACTGAGCCAGCTAAGTGCTGCTGGTCTCTTGAATTCGTAAAACACTTGACTGTTAAGGGATATCCAAAAGATAGAAGCATTAGTCTGATTCAGGGAACGAAAGGGCACAGTAATGAATTCTGCAATGTGATCCACAGCCACTAGGTGGCAATGCTTGCCCATCAATTTTGTGTCTCGTGTTCACCAAGAAACGGGATGAGATGGACTAAAAGCCAGTTTGGGGGGCACCTGGATAGCTCAGTCGGTTGACCGTCCGACTTCGACTCAGGTCATAATCTCACGATTCGATTCGTGGGTCTGAGTCCCGCGTCGAACTCTATGCTGACCACTAGCTCAGAGCCTGGAACCTGCTTCGGATTCTGTGTCTCTTTCTCTCTCTGCCCCTCCCCTGTTCACGCTCTCTCAAAAATAAATAAATGTAAAAAAAATAATAAATAAATAAAATAAAAGCCAATTTTGGCCAGTGAAGAGCTGGGTTTGTAGTGACAACTGGATTTTTATATTTTACTATCAAAACCTAGTTCTTTTATATACTGGCTGTATGCCGTCTAATTCTTGCATTTCTGTCCATATTGTTGCTGGGGTAAAAGATGGTTCCCCAACGAATTATCAGCTCCCCCAGAGTATTAAAATGTCTACTAATGTTAACCAAGCTCAATTTTTCCCCCACCCACAATGACGTTTTCCTGTAGATGTTTCTAATTTCTTTGTTACATTGGGATATCTGAAATTCTCTGCTCTGGGAAAGAATGAACTTACCTAGGCCTGTATACTTTAATTATTATTATTAACTTTTAATTATACAATTAATATATGATGAAGTGCATTTTCCAAAAAAAAATTACTTAAGTGAGATATATGGATAAGGTAAAGGTTTCCTTTTTTTTTTCAATGTTTATTTTTGAGAGATAGAGAGGAGGGAGAGACAGAATCCAAAGCAGGGTCCAGACTCCAAGCTGTCAGCACAGAGCCAAATGCAGGGCTTAAATCACGAACTGTGAGACCTGAGCCGAAGTTGCACACAACTAACTGAACCACCTGGGCACCCCAAAGGTAAAGATTTCTTTAACTATAGCTCCACGTGTATCCATTGCCATAGAAAAAAAAATATTTTTAAATTTTTCTTGTGTGTGTGTTTAAAGAAAATGATGTAATATGTACCTCATTCTGCACCCTTGTCTTTGCACTCAAAACTATGTTAGATATATTTTTTTTAATTATTTTCTTTTGAGAGAGAGCACAAGCAAGGCAGAGGGAGAGAGAAAGAGAGAGAATCCAAAGCAAGCAGCATGGAGCCCAGATTCACAAGCTATGAGATTCCTGAACCAAAATCAAGAGTCAGCCGCTTAACCGACTAAGCCCCCCAGGGGCCCCTATTGGAGATACTTTCATAGCAATTTGTTTTTACTCAGCCCATTCTTTTTCACTGTTGCATATTAGTATGAATAAGTCTTAGTTAACCATTCTTTTGAAGGATATTTAGGTTGTTTCCATTGTTTTTATTTTTTGTTTTTTGGGTGGGTTTACTTTTTTTCTATTATAATATTACAATGAATTTTCTTGTACATGTCTCCTTTTGCACCTGTGTGAGTGTATCTCTTGGGTAGATACTGATAAACAGAACTGCCAGGTCATAGAGGCACCTGGGTGGCCCAGTCGGTTAAGTGTCTGACTTCAGCTCAGGTCATGATCTCAGGGTTCATGGGTTTGAGTCCCGCGTCAGATTCTGTGCTGACAGCTCAGAGCCTGGAGCCGGTCTTTGGATTCTGTGTCTCCCTCTTTCTCTGACCCTCCCCTGTTCATACTGTCTCTCTCTCAAAAATAAATAAAAACATTAAAAAAAAGAACTGCCAGGTCATAGGAAATGCTCATTTAAACTTGTTTTCTTTTTTAAGTAGGCTCCACACCCAACACGGGGCTTGAACTCACAACCCTCAGATCAAGAGTCCCACGTTCTACCACCAGAGCCATACAGATGCCCCTGGAAAGTGCTCACTTTAAAATTTTTGACAGATATTTTCAGTTCATTCTCCAAAAGTTATGCTTCAGTAGTGTATGAGTGGATTCATGTTTTTTCTGCTTACCCAGTACCTGATAGAACTTTTTAAATGTTTGTCAATCCAATACCTACTCCATATCACTCGTTGATTGTTTTTCTGTGTCTATAATCTCTAGGAAGGTAGAATACCTGTGGTTACTGGCAGTACTAATGTCTCCTGTACCAGGAGCTGTTTGGCCATTCATATCCTTGGCCATATTTCTATTGAATAATCTCGTATTAATTTATAGGAGTACTTGATATAATCTGCATGAAACCTTTGTTATGAGTTGAAATATTTTCTCCTGTCTTTTTACTTAACTTGTGGAGTCCTTTTTTTTTTTTTTTTTTTTTTTTTTTAGAGAGAGAGAGAGAGAGACAGTGTGGGCAGGGGAGGGTCAGAGAGAGAAGGAGATACAGAATCCAAAGACAGGCTCCAGGCTCTGAGCTGTCAGCACAGAGCCCGACGCGGGGCTCGAACCCATGAACTGTGAGACCTTGACCTGAGCTGAAGCTGGATACTCAACCGACTGAGCCCCCCAGGTGCCCCTGTGGTGTCCTTTTTCCTACAAAATTTTATTTTAATGTAGTCAGCATTAATCTTACCCACCAGAGCTTTTCTTTTTGTTTCTTGTTAGTAAGACTACTTTTTATACAAGATAACATAATTATGTTCTATTTGTAAAACGCCTAATCTAGTACTGCACTTTTATTTTTTATATTTTTTTACTTTATTTTTTTTTAAATCTTTATTTCTGAGAGAGAGGGAGACACCAAATCCAAAGCAGGCTCCAGGCTCTGAGCTGTCAGCACTCAAACTCACCAACCACGAGTCCATGACCTTAGCCAAAGTCGATACTCAACCGACTGAGCCACCCATGCACCCATTATTTTTTATATTTAGATGTGGAGTGATTTTATGAATGGTATGATTGCATATTTATTCATATTTTATCTGATATATGACTGTCGCCAATAATTAATTGGCTATAACAGACTTTGAAGATTTAAAGTGTCATTTATAGGGTCCCTGGGTGGCTCCATCGGTTAAGCGTCTGACTCTTGATCTCAGGTCAGGTCTTGATCTCAGGGGCATGAATCCTACTTTAAACAAACAAACAAACACACAAACAAAATGTCATTTATAACACATGATGCATTTCTATATACATGAGTCAATTTCTGGAGTCTGTGCCTTCTGGTCTGTTCTTGAACTAATATACAAGGATCCCACTACTACAGCTCTACGTTATGCTCTGATTTTTATTCAATCAAATCTTCTTTGTTCTTTCACAAAATTGCCTTTGCTACTCATAACACTTCCATATAAATTTGAAAATCATCTTGTCAATTGCATGAAAGATCCCACTGGGAATTTTATTGGAACGACATTAAATTCATGAGCCAATTGAGGTAAAATCACTAATAAATGACATTGTACAATCTTGAGTCTTCCCATATCACGTGCGCGTACTCTAATATTACCTTTGGTTTCCGTCATCTGCTTGAATGAATTCAACCCTCTGCTTGTAGATAAATTCTTCTATCAGTTTTCGGAGAACAGAATCTTCAAAAGTTTTAGGGCAAACATCTCCAAATTATTTTTATTACATATCCATATGGGTAAAATGTGTGAGCATGGAAAAAATATATAAGTCATTTACACACATTACTGTTCTAATATGTACTTTGTGAAATATAGGAAGATGCTATGTGAATAGCGCGATAAAGATTAAACAAGAATATTTTTAGTAAACAATTTTTAAATGTCCTATGTTTTGTTTTTTAAAGTTTATTTATTTTAGAAGAGAGTGAGAGTGTGCACAAGTGCATGAGCCCACAAGCAGGGGAAGCACAAAGAGAGAAAGAGAGAGAATCCCAAGCAGCTCCACACTCCATGCTGAGCCCGACGCAGGGCTCGAGCTCACAACCATGAGATCATGACCTGAGCCAAAATCAAGAGTGGGACACTCAACCCAACTGAACCTCCCAGGCACCCCTGTCCTTTTTTGTGTTCTAAACCATGTGCTCTCCTTAAAAAGAGTATGGTAGGAAACTAGCAGTAGTAAGATGACTTTAGCAAGAACAGTGTGACTGCATATGCTTAACCCAATTTTATCTCACGATACAGAAACGTGAAGGGCTGACTCATCAATTATTATACTTCATGTATAATAAACTGCAGTCATTTAAACTGTACAGGCTGGTGAATCCTGAAAACTGTATTCACCTGTGTGAGCACCACAACGATGAGATGCAGCATGATTCCATCCCGCTGAAAGCATCTTCTTGGCCGTTGTAGTCAATCCCTTTTTCCATCACTGGTGCCAGGAATCTGCTGTTTCCCAACACTGTGAGATACAGTTGATCTTTGAACAATGGAGTGGTTGGGGTGCCCAGCCCCTAGGCAGTCTAAAATCTGAGCATAACTTCTGACTCCCCCAAAACGTATGTACTAATAGCCGACACTTGACTGGAAGCCTTACTGATAGCAGAAACAGTCAAATAACCTATACTGGGTGTTGTATGTACTATATACTGTATTCTTAGAGAGTAAAGTAAGCTAGGGAAAAGAAAAAGTCAAGATAATCTATAGGAAAATGCATTTACAGGGGTGCCTGGGTGGCTTAGTCATTTGAGTATCCGACTCTTAATTTCAGTTCAGGTCATGATCCCGGGGTCATGGACTTGAGCCACACATCGGGCTCCATGCTGAGGGCATAGGCTGCTTGAGACTCTCTCTCTCACTGTGCACACTCTCTCTTTCTAAAATAAAATAAAGGGTGCCTGGGTGGCGCAGTTGGTTGAGTGTCTGACTAGATTTCAGATCAGGTCATGATCTCATGGTTAATGTGTTCTAGCCCCCGCATCGGGCTCCGCGCCAGGCCTGCAGAGCCTGCTTGGGATTCTCTCTCTCTTTCTGCCTCTCCCCTGCTCGTGCTCTCTCTCTCTCAAAAATGAATAAGTAAACTTTTTAAAATTAAAATAAAGTAAAAATAATAAAAAAGAAAATACATTTGCAGTACTGTTCAGTGTTTATTGAGAAACCCACATATAAGTGGACCCATGCAGCTCACACCTGTTTTATTCAAGAGTCAACTGCAGTTTGCACTTTCTAGAATTTTATAAATGTACAGTCATAAAATATGGATTCTTTTATGCCTGGCTTCTTTGACTAAGCATGATGAATTTGGAGATTACATGACCCATAATTCATTTAATTTTATTTTTTTATGTAATCTCTCCATCAAAATGGGGCTCTGGTTCATAACCCTAAGATCAAGAGTCACATGTTCTACCAGCTGAGCCAGTCAGATGCCCCAATTCATTCCTTGTTAATGCTGAGTACTGTTCCATTATATGGAGTACCACAATTTGTTTATTGATTCACCTGCTGATGGATCACAACCTGACTTCTGCATTCAGATATCACGAGGAAAGCTGCTGTGAACATTTGCACACAAGTTTTTGTATTCTCTCATATTCCTTTTGTCTTGGGTAAGTTCTTGTGAATAGCATGACTACATCACGTAGCAGGTAAAATGTATTTGTGGTAAAATACATATAACATAAAATGTATCATCTTAACAATTTTTAAGTCTAAGACTCAGTTGCAATAAGTTGCATCCACAGTGTTATGTAGCCATCACTGCTTTTATTTACAAAACTTTTTGATGACCTCCAACATTGTTACAATAAAGCTAGCTTTTATCCTTGCCCATGCACTCACTTTTGTTGAGATCTTTCTTTCTCCCTCCGGCTTCAAGCCACTGTCTAATGCCTTTTCATTTCAGCTTACAGAACTCATTTGAGCATTTCCTGCAGGGCACTCCTAACAAACTCTCTCCTTTTGCTTATATTCAAAAAGGGTGTCAGGGCCATTCAGTAGGGAAAGGACACCCTTTTGGAACTTTGGCTTGTAACCCCATACCTTCTGTTCTAGAGGATTTAGGAGAGTAATGCATTTAAAAGAATTATTAGTTTGTGTTTCTGGGCACGCACTGTAGAAAGATGTAATTTTTGTGACATCAGCCATCAAGAGGGTGGGGATGGAACTATAAAAGAGACGAGTTTTCATATGGCATTGAAGTTAAGCAAGTATAAATTTAGACTGTTATAACTTTAGGAGGTTAAATGCAATCCTCACAGTAACCACAAAGAAGATAGCTATACGATATGCACAAAGAAGGAATTTAAACATTTCACTATAAAACTCAACACAAAAAAAGACTGTAATATAGGAAATGAGGGATCAAAAAAAGCTGTAAGGCATCTAGAAAACAAGTAGTGCAATGACAGAAGTAAGCCCCTCAGTAAGTATTTTTTTAAGTAATCTCTACACCCAGTGTGGGGCTCAAACTTACAACCCCAAAATCAAAAGTCATACTCTACCGACTGAGCCGGCCAAGTGCCCCTGTAGTTACTTTAAATGCAAGTGGATTAAACTTTCCAATCAAGAGACAGAGATTAGACAAATAGATAAAGACATGTGATCCAAATGTTTGCCATCTCTCTAGAAGAGGCTCACTTGGCATCAAAGACACAAACATTGAAAGTGAAAAAATGGGGGGCACCGAGGTGACTCAGTTGGTCAAGCATCCAGTCTTGATTTTGGCTTAGGTTGTGATTTCATGGTTCATGAGGTTGAGCCCTGAGTTGGGATCAGCACAGAGCAAGTGTTGGAGCCTGCTATGTAGTTTTCATTTATTTTTATTTATTTTAATTTTTTAATGTTTATTTTTGAGAGAGAAATAGAAACAGAGTATGAGTGGGGAAGGGCAGAGAGGGAGGAAGACATAGAATCTGAAGCAGGCTCCGGGCTCTGAGCTGTCAGCACAGAGCCCAATGTGGGGCTCAAACTCACAAACCTCAAGATCATGAGCTGAGCCGAAGGTGGACACTTAACTGACTGAACCACCCAGGCACCGTGACAGAGCATTGGAACCTCCCTGGGATTCTCTCTCCCTCTCTCTGTGCCCTTCACTCTCTCTCTCTCTCTTTTTCTTTCAAAACAAATAAACTTGGAAAAAAAGTGAAAAAATGGAAAAAGATATTCCATATAAATAGTAACAAAAGAGCAAGAATGGCTCTACTAATAACACACAAAATAGACTTAAAAACAAATCCAAGAGACAAAGAAGGACATTATATATTACATATTAATAAAATATAGCAAGATATAATAATTATAAACATTTACCCCTCTAATAATAGACCATCAAAATATATGAAGCAAAAACAGACTTGCAGGGAGAAATAGGCGGCTCTATGATAATAGAGACTTCGATGCTCCCATTCGTAACAATGGATAGGGCAACCAGATAGAAGAGGATAAATAATAGAGGAGTCACATAAGACAGGAAACCAGCTAGATTTAATGGACACGTACAAAATATACTTACAGGAATAAGCTAGTTATAAAAAGGCAAATGCTGTGTGACCCCACCGGTAAGGCACTTGAGTAGGCAAAGTCACAGAAAGTGGAATGTCGGTTGCCAGGGCTTGGGCAGAGGGAGAATGAGGAATCCTATTTAATGGACAGGGGTGGAGTTTCAGTTTTACAAGATGGTGAGAATGATGGGGCTAGGCGGTGGTGGTCGCACAACATTATGAAGGTATTTACTACCACTGACCTGTAAGGTTAAAAATGATTGGGAGGAGAGGTTCGTGGGTGGCTCAGTGAGTTAAGCATCCAATTCTTGATTTTAGCTTAGGTCATGATCTCAGGATTCGTGAGAATGAGCCCTGTATTGGACTCTGCACTGACAGCGTGGAGCCTACTTGGGATTCTCTCTCCCTCTCTCTCTACCCCTCCCCTGCACACTCATCTATGTGCCCGCTCTAAGTAAGTAAATGAGTAAACATTAAAATCATTTTTTTAAACGGTTAGGATGGTAAATTTTATATTGTATTTTGCCACAATTTTTTTTAATTGGGGAAAAAGCTTATTGAGAATTTTTATATCTGTGTTCATGAGAAATATTGGTCTTTTTGGTGCTTTTCTTATAATGTCTGTGGTTTTGGTATCATGGCAATGCTGACTACTTAGAATGAGTTAGAAAGTATTTCCTCCTCTTTCGCTCTTGAGAAGAGTTTGTGTAGATTTTTCTTTAATGTTTATTTATTTAAAAATTTTTTTTTGGTTTATTTATTTTTGAGACAGAGAGAGACAGAACACAAGTTGGGGAGGGGCAGAGAGAGAGGGAGACACAGAATCTGAAACAGGCTCCAGGCTCTGAGCTGCCAACACAGAACCCGACGCAGGGCTCAAACCCACAGACTGTGAGATCATGACCTGAGTTGAAGTCAGTTGCCCAACCAACTGAGCCACCCAGGCACCCCTGTGTACCTTAAAGTTTGGTACATACCATCAGTGAAATCATCTGGGCCTGGGGATTTTTCTTCATAGGAAGATTTTTAACTAACTTTAAAATTTTTAAATAGATACAGTTAGGGACGCCTGGGTGGCTCAGTCGGCTGAGCATCCGACTTTGGCTCAGGTCATGATCTCACGGTTCGTGGGTTCAAGCCCCGCATCAGGCTGTGTGCTGACAGCTAGCTCAGAGCCTGAAGCCTGCTTCTGATTGTGTGTCCCTCTCCCTCTGCTCCTCTCTTGCTCATGATCTGTCTCTCTGTCTCTCAAAAATAAATAAATGTTAAAAAAATTAAAAAAAAATAGATACAGTTATTCAGATCACCTAGTTTTCTTGAATGAGCTTTGGTAACTTGTGTCTTTTAAGCATTTTGTCCATTTCACTCAAATTTTCAAATTTAGTGCCCAGACTTGCTCACAATTTCCCCTTATTATTGCATTTTTTAAGTTTTATTTATTTAATTTTTTTAAACATTTATTTATTTTGAGAGACAGAGAGAGACAGATCATGAGCAGGGGAAGGGCAGAGAGAGAGAGGGAGACACAGAATTGGAAGCAGGCTCCAGGCTCTGAGCTAGCTATCAGCACAGAGCCTGACGCGGGGCTCAAATCCACGAACTGGGAGATCATGACCTGAGCTGAAGCCGGACGGTCAACTGACTGAGCCACCCAGGCGCCCCTATTCATTTATTTTAAGTGAGAGAGACGGAGCACAAGTGGAGGAAGGATAGAAAAAGAGAGAGACCAGAGGAGGGAGAGAGAGGATCCCAAGCAGGGTCTGCACAGCCAGCGCAGAGTCCGATATGGGGCTAGAACTCACAAACAACGAGATCATGACCTGCGCCAAAATCAGGAGTCGGACACTTAACTGACTGAGCCACCCAGGCGCCCCTATTATTGCATTTTATCTCATGTTTGTCGTTTAGTTGTTCCAGGTGAGAGGGTAATCCAGTCCTGGTGACCTCACCCTGGCCAGAAGCATAATTCAGGACCTTTCACTTTTGTTCTGAGATGGAAAGTTACAAGACAATTTTGAGCAAAAGAGTGAAACGAGTTACAAGTTCCAGAATTTTTCCAGTTGCTGTGTTGAGAATAGTCTGACGAGAGTTAAGGGCAGGATCAGGGAGACAAATTAGGAGTCTATTGCAGGAAACCATGTCGGCTTGAACTGGTGTGGTGGTAGTTGTGGTCAGACAGAGGGTGGTAGAATCGGGAAACTGCAGCTGACTGGCTTGTCTGCAGGATCAGCATCGGGAACAGAAGTAAAGGATCCTTTACCGAGTAATTGGAAAAATGGCACTGCACTCATTGAGAATGTTAAGAACTACATACAAGAGGATCCGAGGAGAGCGTGGAATGTGTCCAGCTTGACACGAAGATGTCAAAGTAACCAGTTGGTTACACAAACCGCCCTGGAGGTGAGTGGGCAGGGCTAACGAGACACACTTGAGAGTCATAACCATATCGAAGATTTGTGAAGACATGAGAGTGGACAAAGTCATCTAAGGAGTGAGAGCAGGCAGCAGAGAGTTCCAAGACAGCCCTGAGCTACAACACAACTCAGGGTTTCAGGGAAAAGAGCGACCTGCAGCCAACTGAGGAGAAGCAGCCAGAAATAGAGACAGGGTGTTGTAAGGGGTTCTGGGGAAAGGTTACATCAAGTGCTGGCAGACCAAGAAATTCACAACCTGAAAAATGGCGAGCAACATGGCGGTCCCTTGTGACCTTGGAGTGGACAGTTTGGGTGGAGAAGCGGGGGTCAACTGCGCTGGGCTCAAGAGAGAATAAGAGGAGAGCAATCAGACTCTTGTTCATGTCACTTCTTGCAAACCAATCGCGTGTGTATTGTGACATCTTAAACAAATGGTTCAAAACGCTGAACTCTTCACATGGAAGATTTTAAAATGCAGCTTAGAAAATTGTTTCCGGGTTCAGTGGTCAAGTATGAGTTCTATGCGCTCCTTGTTTCTGGCAACAGGATGGAGCCAGTCCTGGTTACGCATCAGTTTCATGCTTGCGAGCTCGCCTGCCCACTATGGGTAAACCCGAAGCCAGTGCAGTGCTTTCCTTGGTCGTTCTCAGGCGTGCAGAGTGGCAAAAACCAACCTGACGTTGCCGATGCACACTTCCCGGCTGAGACAGACGCTCTTGTTTCGGCTCCTGCTCTGTAAACAAGTGTCCCTTCCCTGGTCTTTTTTTTTTTTTAATGTTTATTTTTGAGAAAACATGAGCAGGAGAGGAGCAGAGAGGGAGGGAGACACAGAATCCAAAGCAGGCTCCAGGCTCCAAGCTGTCAGCACAGAGCCTGATGTAGGGCTTGAACCCATGAACCATGAGAGATCATGATCTGAGCCAAAGTCAGATGCTTAACCAACAGAGCCACCCACGTACCCTTCCCTGGTCTTTTTAATGCCACGTTTTTCACATTTTGTGCTTCTTCTTGGTGATTTTGTTGCCTAAAATGGCTCTCAAACACAGTGCTCAAGTGTTGTGTACTGCCCCAAACACGAAAAGGCTGTGAAGTGCCTTATGTGGAAAATACTTGCGGTCGGTAAGGTTCCCTCAGGCACAAGCTGTGGACAGTGCTGTTGGCCATCAGTTCAACCAATGAACTGACAGTAGTACATCAGGTCCCTTTGAACAGACACACACGTAAAACAGGGTTACATACTGACAGGTTCACAAAGATGTCATGACCAGAGGCTGGCAGTAACCTAACCTTGTGTTACCCCTAGGAGTAGTGGTTCAGTCTCACGCATTATTAGCTTAACTTCACAGGATACAACTAGGGAATGAGGAGAATCAACTGTAACAAAATGGGAATACTTTTAAACATCTCTTAAAAATAACATCGAGGGGCACCTGGGTGGCTCAGTCGGTTGAGCATCTGATTTCAGTTCAGGTCATGATCTCATGGTTGGTGAGTTTGAGCCCCAAGTCAGGCTTTGCACTGACAGCACAGAGACTGCTTTGGATTCCCTGCCTTCCCCCCTCCTCTCTCTGCCCCTCCTCTGCTCGGTCTCAAAAATAAACATTAAAAAATAATAAAATTTTTAAAAATAAAAATGTCAAAAAAGCTGGCACCTTTAAAAAAATTTTTAATGTTTATTTTTTAGAGGGAGGGAGGGAGAGACAGAATGCGAGCAGGGTAGGGACAGAGAGAGAGGAAGACACAGAATCCAAAGCAGGCTCCAGGCTCTGAGCTGTCAGCACAGAGCTTGATGCAGGGCTTGAACTCACAAACTGTGAGATCATGACCTGAGCCGAAGTCAGACACTCAACGACTGAGCCACCCAGGCGCCCCTAAAGCATGCACTTTTTTTTTTATTTTTTAATCCTAGTATCATCAACATACAGTATTTAACTATTAGTTTCAGGCATACAATACAGTGATTCAACACTTCTATACATTACTCACCACTCAGCAGGATACGTGCACTCTTTTATCCCTATCACCTATTTCATCCATTCCCCCACCCCCTCCCCTCTGGTGACCCTGTTTGTCATCTATAGTTAAGAGTCTGTTTCTTGGTTTGTGATACTTTCTAAATTACTTGCGGAACTGTTAGCTTTACTTTGAAAGAACAGATTTTTTTTTTTAATGTCTGTTTATTTTGAGAGAAAAGTGTGGGCAGGTGACGGGCAGAGAGAAAGGGAGAGAACCCAAGCAGGTTCCACGCTGACAGCCCAGAGCCTGACTACGGGCTGGATCTCTTAGAGTGTGAGATCATGATTTGAGGTAAGGTCAAGAGTCCGAAGTTAGCCCACTGAGCCACCCAGGCGCCCTGAAAGGACAGGGGGTTTTTTTGGGGTTTTTTTTTTTGTTGTTGTTGTTTTAACAGCATCTGCTAGGAAGCATATCTTTGATAGACACTTATAGAAAAAAAATCTCAGCAAATTTGAGACACCTGTCTTTTTGCAAAAGAAAATACATATTGGTGGGGTGCCTGGCTGACTGTCGGTTACAGGACTCTTGATCTCAGCTCAGGTCTTTATCTCAGGTTGTGAGTTCTCTGTGCTGGAAATGGAGCCTACTTAGAAGGGAGGAAAGGAAGGAAGGAAATGTGTACTAGAACATATAAACTTCAAGACTGTAATTGCCTGTGGGGAAGAAAGAGAAGGGAACGAGGGCAGTGCCTTCGGTTGTGTCTCTATAATATTTCTTAAAACTATGAAATAAATATGGCCTGCTAGGTTAAATCCGAGCAATGGGTAAATGGTTTCTGTTCTATTCTCCTTTTGGTATACTCACATACGTAACTGAGAAATAACACTACTGGTAACACAGGACTGTTTGCCGGAGCGCCACCACCATCAGACGAATGGCTCAAGATTAGTCAGCGATGGGGCGCCTGGGTGGCTCAGTCGGTTGAGCATCCCGCTTCCGGCTTCGGCTCAGGTCATGATCTCACGGTTCGTGGGTTCAAGCCCCGCCTTGGGCTCTGTGCTGACAGCTCAGAGCCTGGAGCCTACTTCGGACTCTGTGTCTCCCTCTCTCTCTCTCTGACCCTCCCCTGCTCATGCTGTCTCTGTCTCTCAAAAAAATAAATTAATTAATTTAAAAAAAAGATTGGTCGGCGATGGCCTTTACAGTTTCACACAAACAACTTGATGGCTCCCAGATCCCTTGAGTGGCACCTCAAAGCCGCAAGTTACAGGCGTGCAAAAGAGCATATTAAACAACTGCATGAAAGGAGGTCCACGCGTGGGGCGGTGTGCGGGGGTGAGACGGGACACGTGCCAGCCACCCATCAAAGGTTGGGGACCCAGGCGCACAGCGGCTGAGCCTGCAAACAAATCCAGCGTGCGGCTCCCCCGGATTCGACAGCACCGGAAACGGCAACTCCCACTGGGGGCGCTGCGGACACACGAGTGGAGGCTGCCTTCCAGGAAGCCAAAAAAAAAAAAAAGGGGGGGGTGAAGAAAGAAAGAGAAAAAGGAGGGATAGTGGAGAATCGGGCCCCGGCCGCCGCCCCCGCGCCGCGCCCCCGTCGCGTCGCCGCCAGGGCCGCCGCCCTCGCGCCCCGCCGCTCCCCGACCGTCCAGCCCTTAGCCCCCTCCGCCGGCGCGGCGCTGCCCGCAGCCGGGGACCTCAGGTGCGTACCCCGCCCCCGCCGCGGCCGCCATTAAGAGCGGTTGCTTCTCCTGGAACTTTCGCCGCCCGCGGGGCTGGCGAGGAGGAAGACTCAGGTGGGGGAGGCAGGCCGGCAGCCCAGGCGCACGGCGGGAGGCGCCCCCGTCACCACCCCGGCGGCCCCGGAACCCCGTTTCCCGAGGGCCGGGCCCAGGAGTGGGGGGTGGGGCGGGGAAGCCCCCGCAGCGGGGACAACGGTCGTGCGCACGGCCGCGCAGCCCTGTCCTCTCTGATTGGCTGGGCGGGGGTGGCGGGGGCGGGCGTCTGCAGGTCTGGGCTCTCTGGGCCCAGTGTGCGTGAGGCCACGCTCGGCCTGGCGTACGTGGGGCTCTCCCGCTGCGTGCGGACGTGCTTGATTGGGTAGGTGAGGGGCGGGGCCGTGGCTGTTGCCTGGTAACTGCTGGGGCGGCACAGCAGGGGCGTGGGACTCCGCCCCCCACGTCGCGCGTGGTGAAGGGCGCCCGGCGTGTGTTCTCGCGTGGATTGTGGCCGCGAGGGGACTGGGGCACCCTGTTAGCAGAGGAGCCTCCTGCCCGGTGCTGCGGTCCCTCACACGGGTGATGGCTTAGAGTTCAAGGGCGGAAAGGCCTTCTCCACCCGTCAGACGCAAGCTTTGTTGTTTTAGTAATCAATTTATTGCGATAGGTCGTAAAATGCGCCCTTTATAGTGTGTGGTCCGTGGTCTTTGGTCCACTCAGCTGCGCAGTTAACCACTGTCGCATCTCAGAGACTTTTCCGTCACCCAAAAAGAAGCCCCCTTTCCCATCCCAGCCCTCTGGAACCGCCAGCGTCCTGTCTACCTCGGTGGGTCTCCCTGTTCTGGACGTTTCCCTAGTTTGTGTCTGTTTTTCCTTTTTTTTTTTTTTTTTAATGGCTGAGTAGTGATCCATTGTATACTATAGATATGCCATGTTTCCCCCTCCCCACCCCCATCAATCGATGGATATTTGGGTTGTTTCCACTTGGCTGTAATAAGTAATGCTGTACAATGGGCATTTGTGTACACATTTTTGTGTGGACCTGTTCTTTTACTCTCTCGGATATATACCAAGGAGTGGAATTGCCGGCCCGGCTTTGCCTTTCAAGGGGAACAGTTTTCGTGTTTTGGTGGCCTGCTGGTAGTGGTTGGCGGGACTGGCCCATGGGGCCTTCAGTACCCACAGGGTTTGGTGCCAGGCTGCAGCAGGTGTTAACCCGCAGTGCTGGTGTGGACTGGGGCTCAGTTCTGCCTGCCAGCAGCTGGTTAGTTCCTGAAGTGGGCTGCCTGAGTTCTGGGTCTTTACCTGGACCTTTACCGGGAATGCTGGGACATTCTCTGCCTCATTCTCAAGCTGCCCAACTTGGAAATCATGTTCGCATGCCTTTCTCATCTTATCCCCTTGGGTTACTCTGTTTCCACATGCCCTGGGCCATTTCAGGGGTGGTCTCGCTTCATTTCGCTGTTATTACCTGTTATTCTGCGGTGTCTGTGCAGGTCTGTCTCACTGGAGAGCAGTAGAGGTGGATATTACTCACCGTTGTTTCCTGGTGCCCTTCCTTGAGCGGTGTATGCTTTCACATACCAGGGCTCAGAACATTTTTAAATTTTTATTAGTTTATTTTGGCCAAGCTAAAATTCTTGACTAGTTGTTAATGTTTAAATCTGACTAATCTTATTCTATGACCCTGAAAATACATACTATTTCTAGTTATCTTCCATACTCCTTGCTAATTACAGAATAGACTACCTTGTTGTCTTGAAATTTATCATTTATTTATTTTAATGTTTTTTATTCTTTATTTATTTTTGAGAGAGACAGACAGCACAAGCAGGGGAGAGGCAAACAGGAAGGCACAGAATCCAAAGCAGGTTCCAGGCTTCAAGCTGTCAGCATGGAGGGGCTCGAACTCACAAAATGCGAGTTCCTGATCTGAGTTGAAGTTAGACGCTCAACCAACTAAGCCACCCAAGCACCCTTATTTATTTTTCTTATTTATGTTTATTTTATTTTTGAGAGAGAGGAAGAGAGTGCATGAGCAGGGGGTGCAGAGAGAGAGGGGGACAGGATCCAAAGCAGGCCCTGCACTGACAGTAGAGAGCCTGATGTGGGGCTCAAACTCACAAACTTCACGCAGGGCTCGAATTCATGAACCATGAGATCATGACCTGAGCTGAAGTCGGAAACCTAACCAACCGAGCCACCCAGGCACCCCTGCTGTTATTTTTTTTTTTTAATATTTATTTGTTTTGAGAGAAAATGTGCCACGTGAGCAGGGGAGGGGCAGAGAGAGAGGGAGAGAGAATTGCAAGCAGGCTCCGTGTGTCAGCACAAAGCCTGATACGGGGCTCAGTCTCACAAATCGTGAGATAATGACCTGAGCTGAAATCAAGAATCGGACTCTCAGCAGACTGAGCCAGTAAGGCGCCCCTGTTGTTATCTTCTTTTAAATTTTTATCTGGTTTGATTGAGATGTAATCAGAATATAACCTTGCGTTGGTTTTAGATATACAACATAGTGATTTAATATATGTACGTATTGTACGATTGTAAAATGATCACAACTATAATCAGCATCACCTCACGTAAGTTAGAAATTTTGGTTGTTTTTTTTTTTAATACTTATTTATTTTGAGAGAGAGAGAGCATATACAAGGAGCAGAGAGAGAATCTCAAGACAGCTCAGCACTGTCAGCACAGAGCCAGACACAGGACTCAATCTCATGAACCATGAGATCATGGCCTGAGGTGAGGTCTAGAGTCAGACGCTTAACTTGGGGCACCTGGGTGGCTTAGTCAGTTAAGCCTCCGACTTCAGCTCGGGTCATGATCTCATGTTTGTGGGTTCGAGCCCCGCATCGGGCTCTGTGCTGACAGCTCAGAGCCTGGAGCCCGCTTCTGATTCTGTGTCTCCCTCTCTCTCTCTGCCCCTCCCCGCTCATGCTCTGTCTCTCTCTGTCTCAAAAATAAATAAAACATTACAAAAAATTGTAAAAAAAAGAGTCAGATGCCTAACCAACTGAGCCACCCAGGTGCCCCACAAACTTTTGTTTTCTTGTAATGAGGACTTCGAGGATTCCTCCTCTTAGCAACTTTGCAACACGGTGCAGTGTTGCTAACCCTAGTTGCCATTCTGCGTATCACATCCCCAGGACTTCCTTTTTTATGACTGGAAGTTGGTACCTTTAACCCCCTCCATACGTTTGCGTTAAATGCTTTTTTTTTTAATGTTTTATTTATTTTAGATACAGAGAGAGACAGAGCATGAGAGAGGGAGGGGCAGAGAGAGAAGGAGACACAGAACCGGAAGCTGGCTCCAGGCTCTGAGCTGTCAGCACAGAGCCCCACGCGGGGCTCGAACCCATGAACGTGTGATCTGACCTGAGCTGAAGTTGGAGGCTTAACTGACTGAGCCACCCAGGCGCCCCTGCGTTAAATGTTAAATAGGTCCACTTGAGTTTATAGTTTCCATTTACTGTGGCCCGAACTTTGGAGAAGGTGGCACCTCAGGAACTTGATTAAAATAAAGGATTCTGAGGGACACCCAGGTGGCTCAGAGGGTTGAGTGTCTGACTTCGGCTCAGTCACGATTGCATAGTTGGAGGACTCAAGCCCCGCATCGGCCTCTGTGCTGACAGCTCAGAGCCTGGACCTGCTTTGGATTCTGTGTCTCCCTCTCTGCCCCTCCCCTGCTTGCACTCTCTCTCACTCTCAAAAATAAGTAAACATTAAAAACAATTTTTTAAATAATAAAATAAAGGCCTCAGACACCTGAAAAATTCACCTTTGGAAAGGAAAGCCCAGAAACAGTCTGAAAAACAAACTGGGCCTCTATTTCAAGATGTGAGAGGTTTGCTAAATGGAGCGGATGACGTTCTAAGTGATGAACAATATATAGATGATGGAAGCGAGTGCTAGATCAGGGACGGGCAAACTTTTTCTGTAAAAAACCAGATAATAAGTATTTTCAGTCTCTGTCACATGCATGCAACCCTGTGTTTGCAGGAAAGCAGCTACAGCTGCTGTGGGAACATCTGTGTTTCAATAAAACATTTACAGAAATAGGTGGCTGCCTGGATCTGACCCACAGGCTGCAGATTGTTGGCTTCTGTTCTAGATGTTTGCTTTTCATTAGCAAAATATTGCATCGAGTGGGAGAGACTGACAGCCCTCAAGGAGTGCTGGGAAAATATGCGAGATTGGAGTTACAATTTTAATTTACATCTCTAGCCTTCTATTTTTAATTAAAAAAAATTTTACATCTATTCATTTTTGAGAGATAGAGCATGAGCGGGGGAGGGGGAGAGAGCGAGGGAGACACAGAATCCGAAGGAGGCTCCAGGGTCTGAGCTGTCAGCACAGAGCCCCCCAATGTGTGGCTCGAACCCATGAACCGCGAGATCACGACCTGAGCCGAAGTCAGATGCTTAACTGACTGAGCCACCCAGGTGTCCCTACATCTCCAGTCTTAAAAGAGCTGCCTCAGTCAGAAGAGCCTGCGACTCGATCTCAAGGTCAGGAGTCCAAGCCCCATGTTGCATGTAGAGATTGTTCAAATAAGTAAACTTTTAAAAACCCAATAAATAAAAGAGCAAAAAGTTAAGCACTGTGTAAAATCTCCAATCCAAATGAACATTGCTTATGCTTCAGACTTGAATAGAAAAGAACTAATCACCATGTAGGTTTTGGGGGATTTTACTCTGTGGTGCAAACTCTGACTGTTAAGTTTAGCTTTGTTAGAATGAAACATGGGTACACCTCAGTGGCTCAGTCAGTTGAGCGTCCAGCTCTGGATTTCGGCTCAGGTCATGGTCTCATGGTTCATGAGTTCAAGCCCCGCACTGGGCTCTGCACTGACAGTATGAAGCCTGCTTTGGGATTCTCTGTCTCCCTCTCTTTTTCTGCTTCTCTCTCTCTCTCTTTCTCAAAATAATAAACTTTTTAAAATAGGGAAAAAAAGAACGTAGTGATTTTTTCCCGGAAAATATTCTCAGGGTGGGAGACCCCAGATCAGCTTCTAATCATGTTTCATAATATCGTTTTAAGTAATCAATCGCTACACCTAGCACGGGGCTCAAACTCACGACCCAAGATCAAGAGTCACACACTCTAGCGACTCAGCCAGGCAGGCGCCCCCATGTTTCATTATTTTTGATGTTCCATTAATGGATGGGGTGTTCTAAGTCGTAAAATAGAAAAGACCAGGCTCCTGCCTCCATTCGTTGCTAAGTGAAGGATGCAACAAACCAATAATTATGCAATACTTGCTTTTTTGTCATCGCTGGTAGCACAGCTGATACCAAGTGATAATATCTTTTTTTAGTTCCACCCAGCTTAATTTTTCCTATCATTTATTCTCTCTTTTAAAAACCAGAGTTTTGACATCACCGTCCTCGTAGGGACTACCGTGGTGCAGTTAGCACACGTGACACCGCACTACCGGCCCTACCAGATGTCTGCCAAGCGATTCACCCTTGTGTTTTACAGGAAGGCTTTGTCAGTCTATGCAAAAAAGCGTGCACAGGGATAGATAGCGATGGTGCTGGCTTCAGCAGCGCCCAGGCTGACGTGGGAACAATGCGGAGGTTAGCCGGGCCCTTGCACGTGGATGGCACACAAAATAATAGCTACAGTGGTGTCGTACCGTATACCTGTGCGTACCTTAGGAGAGGTTAACCATGGCGGAGCTGCAAAAATTAAAGGAGGAAAACCACTGAAATAGTGAAATATTTTAGGCACTGTCTGTCATTCCGGTGGAAGGGCATCTTGACAGGAGCACACAGGACACAGGAGCCTGGAATATTCCAGTCCCTTAAAGGGTCTCAGTTCTCAGGGGCCTCTCAACAGGAGAGTCTCAAAACACCACATTGATTCCAGAGTTTTAAAATGTTTTTTGGGTCACCTGGGGAGCTCAGTCAGTTAAGCGTCCTGTTCTTGGTTTTGGTTTAGGTCATGATCTCCCGGTTCGTGGTTTCAAGCCCCACGTGAGGCTCTGTGCTGACAGTGCGGAGCCTGCTTGGCGCTCACTCACTCACTCACTCTCTCTCTTATATATATATATATTTTTGGGGGGGGGGTCACCCAGTTGGCTCAGTCACTGGGACGTGCATGACTTGATACCAGGTTGTGAGTTTGGGCGGCATGTTTGGTGTGGAGATTGCTTAAAAATAAAATCTTTTTTAAAATGTGTGTTTTTCATACATTGTGACCCCTAAGCTAGTTCACTGGGTGATGGGAGAAACAGCCATCTGTGTTGGCACCACAGGGAAATGTGGCTGGCGGGACTTTGTGATGTGGTCACAGTCAATGCAATCGACATACGAGTCGTCACACAGTGGCAATTCGTATCCCAGTAGCTGCTTGGTGACCAGCCAAGTAGGTGACAAGATTTTAGAGAGATGGAAAAGTATTAAAATTATGGCTGAAAGACATGAACTCTAAAGACATAGCTATTGATGGCCAAATTCGTTAAAGAAAAGGGAACCCTCCCCCTACCCAAGAGGGATGGCCTTCTGATAAACAGCTCAAAGTCCCTCTGAGTGGGTTGACATGTTCAGGACCACTTGAAAAAATGTGCAGTGTTGGAAGAGTTGCATGAGGTGATAAAGAGCCAGAAGTCAATTCCCCAAATAATTTAAAAAATCACAGAAGAAAAATGTTCTTTCTGGGACAGGTATTTGTTGCTTTCTAAGATAATTTTGACCATGGGTGAATTTGTATTTGGAGGTACCTACTTCCATTAAAAGATGGGACACTTGTATGAGAAGCTTTTTTTTTAAAATGTCTATTTATTTATTTTGAGAGAGAGAGAGCGCGCGAACGCACATGCATAAGCTGGAGAGGCACAGAAAGAGAGGGAGAGAGAATACCAAGCAGGCTCCTTGCCATCAGTGCAGAGCGCAGTGCGAGGCTCGAACCCACGAACCATGAGATCATGACCTGATCTGAAATCAAGAATCAGATGCTTCACCGACTGAGCCACCCGGGAGCCCCAGTTTCTTCACCCACAAAGGGAGGTTGGAACTGGGTCATCCACGAGAGCCATCGCAGCCCTAAATGTTTACTTAGAGGACACTGTGGATTTTGTCCGCTCACTGTCTTGTTACTTCTCTTGCACAGGGATCATGGCCCAGGTGGCAGTGTCTGCCCTGCCCGTGGAGAACGTGGAGTCCTCAGAGAGCAGGATGGTGGTGACGTTCCTTGTGTCCGCTCTCGAGTCCATGGTGAGGCGGTCTGCGGTTCTGTACGGTGTCCCCTGGTTGGACCCCTGTCGAAATCCCAGAGCTGGTCCACACCCTGATGCTCGGCCTCAGTTCTGTACCCTGTCCGTGTAACTCTACCCCTCTGCCTGGAGGTCACGGGCTCGGCAGGTCCTTTCAGAGCCGCCTCTTACATGGTGGAAGTGATTCTATGGGTATAAACTTTCCAGATCTGAAATTTTAATGAAGGCACCTTTGTTCCCTTGTTTGAAAACGTTTTTGCTCCAAATTCAAAAGTAAACCAATGGGCCCTCTCTACACATCTATTTAGGTCCAATGTGTAAAATGTACCTTCTGGGTAAAAACATGGTGAGGAACTTACATAACCTCAAAGTATCTGATCGCAAAACTCGCTGATTAGAAAGGGAAAATCAGCGCCTTAATAATAGCGGAGAAACCTGAGAAACACCCCCTTGATAATCAGGCAGTCAGAGTGGACATCGGTGGTCCCAGGACAGACCAACGTCCCCTGCCTCCCGGCATGACGCTCCAGGAAGGGGCTTCCGCTGCTGTGACGTTCCCGCCAAAAACGCAGGGCCCGAATCTAATAGGAAGACACCAGGCAAAGCCAAATTCAGGGACATTCTGCAAAATGACTGGGCCAGTCTTTTAATAATTGTCAACATCATGAAAGACAAAGGCTGGAGAACCATTTCAGATGGGGAGAACGGACGAGTCAGGACATCATGTAGAAACTGTGACCCTGGGTTGGATCCTTGCCCAGAAAAAATAAATGGGTTTATCATTTTTCTTTTTCTGTAAAGAGCATTATTGGGTCGGGGTGCCTGGCTGGCTCAGTCCATGGAGCATGTGACTCTTGACCTGAGGGCCACTAGTTCAAGCCCCACGTTGGATGCAGGGATTACTTAAAGTAAATAAACTTAAAAATTATGGGGCCAGCTGGTAAAATACCAAACACATGTAGCTCCCTCTCATACACACATACGTGTGTGTACCCGCACACACACACACCCATCATATTTAAACTAGAAAACCAAATGTAAAGAGAAATTTTGAAAGCAACCCAAAGCAGCCTGAACAATGGCCCCAAAGATGTCCGTGTCCTCACCCCCAGTGCCTGTGAACGTTCTTACTTGGCAAAAGGAACCTTACCAATGTGATTTAGTTAAGGATCTTGAGATAGGGACATTATCTTAGATTATCTGAGGGGAGATAAAACTTTAAAAAAAAACTTGGAATAAATTCTAAAAGAAAGTGCCAGGATCTTTCGAAGAACAAACTAGAAATGTTTTACCCAAGAACTGACCGCCTTCCTTCCCTCGACAAATGTTCATGAGTGTCCTCCGCATCAAGGCCCTCTTTGAGGCACTGGGGCCCCAAGCTTTAAAAAGACAGATAAGGTCTTCCTCAGATGATCCCATGCCCTATTTGGGGAGGCGGACCATAAACAAATTCCACGTGGATATGTTTATATCGGTAAATTTAGTAAAAAGAAGAAGAGGGTCAGGAAACCGATTTGGAGCAAGAACGGGGTTATGACAGGGTTGTCTGGGGGGAGATTCTGAGCAGTTGCCTTTCACGCAGAGATGTGGAGGAAGTGAAGAAGTAGGCCAGGCCAGTATCCAGCAGCAGAGTGTTGGGTGAGAACAGCTTGTGCAAAGGCCCTGAGGTGGGAACTGGTGTGGTATTTTCGAGGAGCATCAAGAAGTCCAGTAACACTGTAGCAGGGGGAGGAAAAGAGAGGTGGCCAGACATAAGGTTAACAAGGCACCAGGTAGCCGAATCATGTAGAGTTCTGGGCTTTTCTCCTCAGTGCTCTGGGAAGCCATCAGAAGGTTCTAAGAGAAGGAGTCATTCGGGGGAGTGGTTCGACGGGAGATTTCAGTGGCGCGGACTAGTCTGGGAATGGCAGAGGTGGAGAGAAGTGATGGTTCTAGAAGGATCTGTGGAGTTGACAGGACTCAGCAGTGGGTTGGATGTGAGCTGTGAGGTTTTCTTGGTGGAAAGAAAGTCAAGAGTATTTTTTTACTGTGGTAAGATATACAGATAAAGATCACACAATTTACCGTTTCACCACTTTAAAGCGCACAGTTCAGGGGCGTGAAATGCAACTGCATTGATGTGCTGCTGTTGTCACCATTCTTCTCCAGAGCGTTTCCGTCTTCCTCAACAGAAACTCTGTCCCCATCAAACAAAATTACTCCCCACGCACCCCTCACCTAACCCTTTAGAAATCTAGGAGAGTTGTTTTGTTGTTGTTAAGAGTTTATTTTGGGGGCACCTGGGTGGCTCAGGCGGTTAAGCATCTGACTGGCTCAAGTCATGATCTCATGGTTTGTGGGTTCAAGCCCCGCATCGGGCTCTGTGCTGAACATATGCTCAGAGCTTGAAGCCTGCTTTGGATTCTGTGTGTGTGTGTCTCCCTCTGCTCCTCTTCTGCTCAAGCTCTGTCTCAGTCTGTTTCTCAAAAATAAATAAATGTAAAAAAAAATAAAATAAAAGTTTATTTTTAAGGGGCACCTGGGTGGCTCAGTCGGATGAGCCCCTGATTCTTGGTTTCGGCTCAGGTCATGATCTCATGATTTGTGAATTTGAACCCTGTATCGGGCTCCCTGCTGACAGTGTAGAGCCTGCTTGGGATTCTCTCTCTCCCTCTTTCTCTGTCCCTCCCATGTGCTTGCAAACTCTCTGTCTCTCACAAAATAAGTAAAATAAACTTAAAAAAAAGTTTTTTTAAGATTTTATTTTTAAGTAATCTCTACCACCAACATGAGGCTCAAACTCACAACTCTGAGATCAAGAGTCACATGTTCCACCAACAGGGCCAGCCAGGCAACACTGTTTTGTTACATAATACATTTTTATTTAGGAATACTTTGTTTTTATTTTTATTTTGAGAAAGAGCATGCACGCACAAGCAGGGAAAAGGGGCAGAGGGAGAGAGAGAATCCCAAGTAGCCTCCACGCTCAGCCCAGAGCCCAACGTGGGCTCGATCCCACAACCCTGGGATCATGACCTAAGCTGAACTCAAAAGTCACATGCTCGGGGTGCCTGGGTGGCTCAGTTGGTTAAGCGTCCGACTTTGGCTCAGGTCATGATCTTATGGTCCGTGGGTTCGAGCCCCGCATCAGGCTCTGTGCTGCCAGCTCAGAGCCTGGAGCCTGCTTCAGATTCTGTGTCTCCCTCTCTCTCTCTGCTCCTCCCCGATTCATGCTTTGTCTCTCTCTGTCTCTCAAAAATAAATAAAAGTTAAAAAAATTAAAAAAAAAAAGTCAGACACTCAACTCACTGAGCCACCCACGCACCCAGATTTAGGAATACTTTAAAGATTTATGGAAAAGTTGCAGAGATACAGATCTCCCACATGCCCCTCACTCATCACTAACTACGGCACATTTGTCCAAATTGAGATAGATCAGTATTAGTACATCAATACTAGCCAGCTCGGACTTTCCTCGATTTTTATCAGCATTTAAAAAAATATTTTATTATTAAAAAAACTTTTTTTAATGTTTTTATTTATTTTTGAGAGAGAGAGCATGAGTAGGGGAAGAACAGAGAGGGAGGGAGAGAGAGACAAAATCAGAAGCAGGCTCCAGGCTCTGAGCTGTTAGCACAGAGCCTGACGTGGGGCTCAAATTCATGAACCATGAGATCATGACCTGAACCAAAGTTGGACGCTAACTGACTGAGCCACCCAGGCGCCCCAAGATTTTATTATTTTTAAGCAATCTCTACACCAAGCTTAGGTCTCAAACTCACAACTCGGAGATCAAGACTCACACGCTCCACCCACTGAGCCAGCCAGCCTTGCCAGCTCTTTGGTGTCCTTTCTCTGTCCAGGGACCACGTGTGGCATCACATTGCTTCCAGTCATCAGGTCTCCTTGGGCACCTCTGATCTGTGACAGCGTCTCAGTCTTCCCTTGGTTTTCATGACCTTGACAGTTTAGAAGAGTACTGGTCAGGCCTTTTATGGCATCTCTGTCAATCTGGGTTTCCCTGAGGTTTCACCTTCTGTTTGGACTGGGGTTTTGGAAGGAAGACCGCAGAGGTGAGATGCCCCCCACCCGCCCCATCACATTGTATCAGGGTACATGACATCACCGTGATCCGTCGCTGGTGGGGCTCACATCCGTCTCTTGGTCAGAGCAGTGTGATGATTCACTTTATGTGTCAACCCGATGGGCTGCCCACTATTTCAGAGGGTGTCTGTGAGGGTGTTTCCAGAAGAGATTAGTGCTTGAATTGCCGGGCACAGCAAAGCAGGCGTCCCTCCACACTGTGGGTGGGCGTCACCCAGCCCGTGGAGAGCCTGCCGACAACAGAAGTCCCCTTTCTGCCCGACTGCTTGAGCGGGGACATCCATCTTCTGCCCTTGCCCTCCTGATTCTCTGGCCTTCAGACTCATAGTTGAAATCTACACCATCAGCTCTCCAACTCTCAGAACGTGAACTTGGAACTAACTGCCCCACCAGCTCTCTTGCATCCGCATCATGTGGATGGCCCATCATGGGACTTCTCAGCCTCTGTTATCACATGAGCCAGTTCCTTAGAAGGAACTACATATTAGAGAGAGAGAGAGAGGGAGAGATCATCTCCTATTCTGTCTCTCGGGAGAATTCCAACAGAAATAGAGTCCGCCATGTTTCTTCATCATTTAGTCTCTATATTTCCCCCTCCATGTCTGGCTCTCAGGAAGCAGGTCACAAAGTCCAGTGACTCATAATGGGAAGGGGCCATGGCCTCTCTCTCCGTGCTGGTTGGAGAATGAGCACCACTGAAATGTGCTTGTAATATGCTTGAAGAACCTTAAAAGACTTTACACCCTTTGGGACACGTGGGTGGCTCAATCGGTTGAGTGTCCAGCTTCGGCTCAAGATCATGATCTCACAGTTTGTGAGTTCAAGCGCCGCATCAGGCTCCCTGCCGTCAGCACAGAGCCCGCTTCAGATGCTCTGTCCCCCTCTTTCTCTGCCCCTCCCCTGCTCTCTCAAAAATGAATACATTTTTTTATTAATTAAAAAAAAGAATTTATGCCCTCTGCACCTGCAGAAATAATCAAACATGCACAGAAATGTTGACATTCTTTTTTAAACAGTATTTATTTATTTAAGTAATCCCTACATCCAATGGGGGATCAAACTCAAGGATCAAGGGTGACATGATCCACCGACCGAGCCAGCCAGGTGCCCCAAATGTTTACATTCTCAACATGTATCGTACTGTTGTTTATAACAGGAGAAAAGCTTTTCAGGAATGCTGCACTTAAACTACAGCATATACATAGGAGGGAATAGCGTGAAATCATTCCAAACCCACATTGCTCAGGGGGCGCCTGGGTGGCTCAGTCGGTTAAGGGTCCGACTTCTGCTCAGGTCATGATCTTGCAGTGGTTTGTGAGTTCAAGCCCCATGTCTGGCTCTCTGCTGACAGATCAGAACCTGGAGCCTGCCTTGAATTCTGTGTCTCCCTCTCTCTCTGCCCCTCCCCTGCTTGTGTGTACTTGCTCACTTGCTCTCGCTCTTTCTCTCTCTCAAAAATAAACATTGAAAAAATCACACTGCTCAGAATTATAAATTCCCAAAAGTAATGATAAACAGCTAACGCAGAATGCCGGCCCACAGAGAGTACTGCAATCCACTTTTGTTTGTGAAAATCATGTGTGTGCGTGTGAGAATTTCAAAATGTGACCAGGAGCCAATTCTGGGTAGTGGGATTACAGGTGATATCTTTTTTTCCTTCTGCGTACTTTTCGGTATCTGCTAATGTGTTTATAATATGCATATTTCGTGATGGGGAAAAAATATTTTTTTCTACCAATGATGTCCTAAGTAAGGCTGCAAATGGGCGACTTTAGGGTGCCTGGTTGGCTCAGTCTGTTAAGCTCCTGACTCTTGATTTTGTCTCAGGTTGTGATTTCAAGGTTGTGGGATTGAGCCCTACCTCGGGCTCCACATTGAGTGTGATGCCCGCTTGGGATTCTCTCTCTCTCTTTCCCTCTCTCTGTGCCCCTCCCACACTCTCTCTCTCTTTCTCTCTCTCAAAAGTAAGTAAATCTTTTTTAAAAATGAGTGACTCTACCTGATCCCAGGTTCTATATTTCAGGTAGATTAGATGCTGAATGTTGGGTTCTTCGACACAGACACGGAGAGATTCGCCACGAGGCTAATGGGGCTTCTGCGTCCTGCTCTCCTCCTGCACCCCTCCCCCCGAGGCTGCGGGAGAGCCCCAGCAATGTGCACATTTGTGTTTGTACAGATTGCAAGGTGAGGGGTCTTAGCCACGTTGGTTAAGGTTGCTGTCTCCTGCCCTCACCTCCTCGCCGCCACGACCCCCGTGCCCGCTTCCCACTGCTGCTGGCATTACGTCCCACAGACGTGGTGCCTTTGAACAACATACACTTGCTGTGACACAGTTCTGGAGGTCAAGAGGCCAGTAATGGGGTTTTGTGGGGCTCTAGTCCAAACGTCACCAGGTTCCATTCCTTCTGGAAGCTTCCAGGGAGACTACATGGCTTGCCTTTTGCAGCTTCTGGAGGCCACCCACGTTTCGCGGCTCACGGTCCCTTCCAGCAAGGGCACCACTCTGCCCTCTGTTTCCCTTGTGGCCTCTGCTGCCTCCACCTCTGGGCCCTTGTCAAGACCGCGGTGACTGCATCGGGTCCAACCAGATAGTCCAGGATAACCCCCCAGAATAATCACACCTGCAAAGCCCCTGTGGCCACATGAGGGAACATATTCACGGGCTCTGGGGAATAGGACATAACATCTTTGGGGGGACATCATTGTGCCTCCCAAGATCCGCTGTGGCAGGGGATACTGGAGTGGACACAGGCACCTTCAGGGTCTCAAAAGCAGAAGCTCGGTTGAGTATATGTCTAGTTTTAGTTAGCATTATGTGGCTTGCTGTAACTTCTGTGTTGAGGTGAGCTGCCGCAAGGCACCCCAGCATGGCAGCGGTTTCCAGGAATATTCCTGTGGTCCGTTGGGTCAACTCACCCAACCATGGGACATCAAGGGGTATGTTGCAACCTGAGGTCACCCTGTGGGGTGAACCTGTGCTCAACTCCAGAAGGCTGTGGGGAGCAGAGTAAAAACAGGTCTTAAATGTACAGAGCTGAGGCGCCTGGGTGGCTCAGATGGTTGAACGTCTGACTCTTGATTTTAGCTCAGGTTGTGATCCCGGGGTCATGGGATCGAGCCCCACGTCAGGCTCTGTGCTGAGCATGGAGCCTGCTTAAGATTCTCTCTCTCCCTCTTCCCCTCTCCCTTGCTTATGCTCGCTTGCTCTCTCTCTCTGTCTCAAATGAGTGAATGAGTGAGTGAATCAATGAGTGAATGAAGTCAGAAGCTAGTCCAGGAAAATCCTTCCAATCATTAAATGGGTAAATTGTAAATAGGGGACTTGTTTCTCTTTGATGCCTTCTCAAAACAGAAATTCTCTCTGGTCAAGAATATATTCGCCAATGTAGCATATGCAGTCATAAATACACCACCCAGTCTTTCAAATCTTTGGCAGGAATTATACAAAGTAGAATTTATCAGAATTCTTGTCTGCAAGGCATAGCTTCTAGCACTATGATGAATAGCAAGTGTGTCTTTCATATTTTATGCATCCCTACCATCAATAATAAAAATGTAATGAACCATGTTGGAGTAAAATCAAATTATCTCTCTCTTCTCTCTGTGGAAAACATTATAAAATTATTGTCACAGGAAAAAGCAATCAAAGAGTCTGTGGCCAAAAATATAGGGGGAAAGGGCATGTTGGAGAGACATGTCAGCTAAAAAATACTGCACCCAGGGCGCCTGGGTGGCTCAGTTGGTTGAGCGTCTGAATTCGGCTCAGGTCATGATCTCACGGTCTGTGGGTTCAAGCCCCGCATCAGGCTCTGTGCTGACAGCTAGCTCATGAGCCTGGAGCCTGCTTCAGATTCTGTGTCTCCCTCTCTCTATGACCCTCCTCTGCTTATGCTATCTCTCTCTCTCAAAAATAAATAAAACATTAAAAAAAAATACTGCACCCAATTCCAACAAGCAGCAAGCAATTCTCTGACCCCAGATGGGTGTCCTGCAATTTAACTCAATTCTGATTCCTATCTCGGTAGAGAGAGCATCAGATCCCACAGGTTACGGGCTCACTCCTCTGAAGCTGCCCATCACTTCAGACGCTAACACAAGTCCACTTGTCAGCTGGGCTTCTGACCTATGGCTGTAGATCGGAAGTTCCACAGCCCCCCTCGTTGGGTTTGATTGGTTCGTTAGAACAACCCACAGGACTCTTGAAACTTTTACTTACTGGATTACTGGCTCATTACAAAAGGACCTTAAGTCAAGAACAGCCCAAGATGCAGAGGGCGAGTGCTGGCGGGGGGGAGGCCGTGCACGAAGCTTCCTCGTCCTCTCCCAGCTAGCCACTCTCCCTAAATCACCAGGTGTTCAACCCAGGAGCTCCCGACCCTGTCCTTTTGGGTTTTCATGGAGGCATCACAGTATATGCACAATTGACTACAACACTGGCCACTAGGGATTGAAATTAACCCCTACCTCTCCACTCCTTGCCAGAGGCCAGGGGGCAGGGCTAAAGTGCCACTCCTCCAATCACTGTGGGTTCCCCTGGCAACCAGCCCCATCTGGTGACCACCTAGAGTTACCTCATCAACCTTGACCAAATACATTTTTATTGCTCTCTCAGGAAATTCCAAGACTTTCAGGAGCTCTGTATCGGGAGCATTGGATAAAGACCAATGTATATTTCTTAGGTGGTTAATAAAAATACATTCTTCTCTGGGTTTTATGATGTTTATAGTATTTGCTTAGTGAATGCGTTTCATGTATTTTTCCTGGGGGATATTTCTCATTAAAAATTTTTTAAACGTTTATTTATTTATTTATTTGAGAGACAGAGAAAAAGCACAAGTGGGGAGGGGCAGAGAGAGAGAGGGAGACACAGAATCCACAGCAGGCTCTAGGCTCTGAGTTGTCAGCACAGAGCCAGACATGGGACTCAAGCCCATGAACCATGAGATCATGATCTGAGCCAAAGTCAGACATTTAACCAACCGAGACACCCAGGTGCCCCTGTATTTTTTAAAAATTGAGTAATCTCTATGCCTAACGGGCTGGAACTTACAACCCTGAGATCAAGAATCTCATGCTTGGGGCACCTGGGTGGCTCATTCAGTTGGGAGTCTAACTCTTGATTTCGGCTCAGGTCATGATCCCAGGGTCATGGGATGGAGCCCTGTGTTGGGCTCTGTGCTGACAGTGCAGAGCCTGCTTGGGATTCTCTCTCTCCCTCTCTCTCTGCCCCTCCTCTGCTTGTACTCTCTCTCTCTCAAAATAAATAAACATTAAAAAGAAATAAGATATGGGGCACGTGGGTGACTCAGTCAGTTAAGCCGCTAACTTTCAGCTCAGGTCATGATCTTGAGGTTTGTGAGTTCGAGCCCCACATTGGGTACTGTGCTGACAGTTTAGAGCCTAGAGCCTGCTTCAGATTCTGTGTCTCCCTCTCTCTCTGCCCCTCCCCTACTCACGCTCTGTCTCTGTCTCTCAAAAATAAATAAACATTTAAAAAATTTAAAAAAAAGAAATAAGAGTTCATGGCTTAAAAAAGGAAAGTTACAAAAAAAAAAAAAAACTTACACTCTACCGAGTCAGCCAGTCGCTCCCATATTCTTTTCTTAAAGCAGACCTCTTAGGCGCCACAAAATCTGGTATATAATATTTCATTCTTTGTTTCTATTTCAGTGTAAAGAGCTGGCCAAGTCCAAGGCAGAAGTAGCCTGCATCGCAATGTATGAGACAGACGTGTTTGTTGTTGGAACCGAGAAAGGACGTGCTTTCGTGAATGCCAGAACGGATTTACAGAAGGACTTTGCAAAATACTGTAGGTGTTAACAGTTTGATCCTTCGTATTCATAACTCTTAAAATATTTGCAGGGAAGACTTATGTAATGTTTTCTTTAAAAATAGCCTCAGCAAGGGCGCCTGGGTGGCTGCTGGGTGGTTAAGTGTCCAACTTTGGCTCAGATCATGATCTTGTGATTTGTGGGTTCGAGCCCCACATCGGGCTCTGTGCTGACAGCTCAAAGCCTGGAGCCTGCTTTGGATTCTGCATCTCCCTCTTTCTCCACCCCTGGCCCCCTCTCTTTCTCTGAAAAATAAATATTTAAAAAAACCTTTTTAAAAAAAACAGCCTATACATTATCCTGAAAATGGTTCCGATACATCTCTTTTGACTTGGCGTACCAGGAATATCTGCTTAACGCGAATAGGTCCAGGAAACATGGTCAGTGTATTTTGTACTTTGTCCTCAGAGGCACCCTGGTTTTATAAAATAAATTTGAGGAACATAGAGGAAACTGTCTTTGATTCCTAAAATAAACCCACATTAAAGTAAATTCTTATTTTACCTGTTCCCAGCAGAAAGGGAATAAAACCCAAGGATTTTCAGGTAGTCTATTGAGTTAATAACCATTTTCCCTTTTTTCACTTGTTTATTTTTGAGAGAGGGAGAAAGAGAGAGTATGAGCAGGGGAAGGGCAGAGAGAGGGAGACACAGAATCTGAAGCAGGCTCAAGGCTCTGAGCTGTCAGCACAGAGCCCGATGTGGGGCTCAAAGTCACACGCTGTGAGACCGTGACCTGAGCTGCAGTCAGATCTTGACCGACTGGCCCCCCAGGTGCCCCTTTACAGCTTGTAATGTGTTACAGGTGTCCAGGAGCACTGGTGATTGTATGTGGCCATATGTGACAGAAACTAGTTTAGGACGTTAAAACCTACACCTTGTATAGCAATGGTCTCTACCATGGTAGGTCATCCACCTAGAACCTTAGTATTTTCTGGAACCAAGAAAGGAAAAAAAAACCCATCCAGGTTTCTCTGAGGTTGTAATGCCAACAGGACTGTGGAGAGAGCGAGTGGACATGGCCGTAGGTGTTTCCAAGGGTCGTCCGAGGGAATGTGAACATAAATAAGTATTTACATATGTCAAGATCATACACGTATATGTGACAGAGAGAGGAGTGGATTCATTCAGACTGGTTTCCAAGACTAAAATTACAGTCTCCTCGATCAGGAAGATAGGTTCAAATATGAAGCAATCTTTAAATAATACGGTAAGTATTTAATGGATGAACAGGAAGGGTGTTCTCAATTCATAAGGTCAGTGGCCGGTTAGATCGAAGTTTCACAGTTCCATGCTAATCTTTCAGATACAGGGCTATTCATACTTTCTATTTCTTTGGTACCCATTTCAGTAAACTTTTTTTTCAACTTTTTTTTTTTGATGTGTATTGATTTTTGAGAGGGAGAGAAACAGAATATGAGCAGGGAAAGGGCAGAGAGAGAGAGAGAGAGAGAAAGAGAGGCACAGAATCCGAAGCAGACTCCAGGCTCTGAGCTGTCAGCACAGAGCCTGGTATGGGACTTGAACCCACGAATCACGAGATCATGATCAGAGCCAAAGTCAGACGCTTAACCAGCTGAGCCACCCAGGTGCCCCTCAACTTTATTTTTAACTTGTTCATTCCTGAATATTGTTGAATTTGTTGGAAAAAAATGGCTCCCGGTATTTGCTTTGTAATTATTATATCTGTATTGATGTCTCTACTTTTGTTCCACAGTGAAGATTCTCCTACGGTCACTTTCAGACACTATAGCAAATAACATTTTTGTTGTCATTTCCTTTGGACTACTACTATTCCTCTGTGTTGAATGATCTATAGTTCTTTATCAATAGATTTATTTCAGAGGTGATCACCATGTTATATTATCCTGTTCATCATAAATACCCTATTCTTGGGGCAGCGCCTGGGTGGCTCAGTCAGTTGAACATCCCAGCTTCAGCTCAGGTCATGATCTCACAGTCCGTGAGTCCCAGCCCCACGTCGGGCTGCATGCTGACAGCTCAGAGCCTGTAGCCTGCTTTGAATTCTATGCCTCCTCTCTCTCTGCCCCTCCCCCACTTGTGATCAGTCTGTCTGTCTCTCTCTGCCTCAAAAATAAATAAACATTAAAAAATTTTTTGTAATATTTATAAAAAAATCTTATTTTAGGGGCACCTGCCTGGCTTAGTCAGTAGGACATGTGAGTCTTGATCTTGGGGGTCATGTGTTCAAATCCCATGTTGGGAGTAGTTTACTTATGAAAAAAGATCTTGCTTTACGTTTATCCATTCTCCCCCTTTCCTGTATAACACCAGAAGCATAGACATTGAGGGAATGTTCGGAACAAGTGCTTGGACTGACTCTGCCTCTTACTCGCTTACAGGCATTGCCGAAGGGGTGCGTGAGGCCAAATCCCCACGCCCTGCGAACAGGATGCAGATTGATTCAGGAGAAACGGAAATACTCAGAAAAGCGGTTGAGGACTACTTCTGCTTTTGTTACGGTAAAGTTACATCTAGCATTAGTTATCGGCATGGTTCACAGGGAGTTGGAGTATTACAGATCACCTTATTGGCATGACTGTTTAGATGCTTCTTTTTTTTTTTTTTAATGTTTATTTACTGTTGAGAGAGAGAGAAACAGACAGATGGAGTGGGGGAGGGCAGAAAGAGAGGGAGACACAGAATCCGAAGCAGGCTCCAGGCTCTGAGCTGTCAACATAGAGTCTGACACGGGGCTCTAACTCACTAACCGCGAGCTCATGACCTGAGCTGAAGTCGGACACTCCACCGATGAGCCCCCCTAGGCGCCCCTAGATGCCTCTAACATGTAAAATTCTACATTCTCCTTAAGTGCAGAGCCAGTTCCTCAGGGCCAGAGGATGTCTTCCAGAAGTTAGCTTGACCTCTCCTGGCCATGGAAACATCTGACGCATCAGACTTCATTCTTCGTTCTTTGCTCCTATTTAGGGAGCTTCCACTGCAGGGCCAATGCAATTGTACTTGACCCTTGCACCCACCTCCACTGCAGTCGAAAATCCATATCTAGTATTTGACTCCCCCAAAACGTAGCTGCTAATAGCCTACTGTTGATTGGAAACCTTACTGGTGGGGCACCTGGGTGGCTCAGTCGGTTAAGCGTCCGACTTCGGCTCAGGTCAGATCTCACGTTAGTGGGTTTGAGCCCCGCATCAGGCTCTGTGCTGATAGCTCAGAGCCTGGAGCCTGCTTCCGGTTCTGTGTCTCCTTCTCTCTCTGCCCCTCCCATGCTCATGCTGTCTCTCTCTGTATCAAAAATAAATAAAAAACATTAAAAAAAAAAAAGAAACCTTACTGGTAACAAAAATAGTTGATTAATACATATTTTGTATGTTATATGTATTACACACTGTATTTCTGCCATACAGTAAGCTAAAGGAAAGAAAGTATTATTAAGAAAATTGTAAGGAAGAGGGGCACCCAACTGACTCAGTCGGTGGAGCATGTGACTCTTGATCTGGGCGTTGTAAATTCAAGCCCCACAACAGATGTAGAGATTACTTTTAAAAAGTAAATTCTTGGGCGCCTGGGTGGCTCAGTCGGCTAAGCCTCCAACTTCAGCTCAGGTCAGATCTCACGTTAGTGGGTTCGAGCCCCGCGTCAGGCCCTGTGCTGACAGCTCAGAGCCTGGAGCCTGCTTCTGGTTCTGTGTCTCCTTCTCTCTCTGCCCCTTCCCCTCTCATGCTCTGTCTCTCTCTGTATCAAAAATAAATAAAACATTAAAAAAATTAAAAAAAAAGCCATTAAAAAAAAAGTAAATTCTAAAAAAAAAAAAAGAAAGAAAAGAAATAGAGGGGTGCCTGGGTGGCTCAGTCGGTTGAGCTGCTGACTTTGCTTTAGGTCATGATCTCATGGCTCGTGGGTTCGAGTCCCATGTCGGGCTCTGTGCTGACGGCATGGAACCTGAAGCCTGCTTCTGATTCTGTGTCTCCCTCTCTCTCTCTGCCCCTTCCCCGCTCATTCTCTCTCTCTCTCTCTCAAAAATAAGCATTAAAAAAAGAAAGAAATAGAGAAAATGCATTTATAGTATTATGATGTATTAATTGAAAAAAGGCTATGCATAAGTGGACCTGCGCAGTTCAATCCTGTGTTGCTCATGGGTGAACTGTATTAAAGATTTTCATTGCTGGGTCAGGCACCAACCCCAGCTTCATTCGTCTCTCCACCTACTCATGTCTTTTTTTTTTTTTAATGTTTATTTATTTTTGAGAGAGAGACACAGCACGAGCAGGGAAGGGTCAGAGAGAGAGAGGGAGACACAGAATCTGAAGCAGGCTCCAGGCTCCGAGCTGTCAGCACAGAGCCCTACGTGGAGTCTGAACCCACGAACCGTGCAATCATGACCTGAACCGAAGTCAGACACTTAATCCACTGAGTCACGCAGGGGTCCCCTATTATTTTTTTTTTATTTTAGAGAGAGAGAACATGTGTACACACAGGGGCGAAGGGCAGAGGGGGAAAGAGAAAGACACACACACACAGAGATTGGGAGAATACCAAGCAGGCTTTACACTCAGCACAGAGCCTGACAAGGGGATCGAACCCACAATATTGGGATCGTGACCTGAGCTAAAATCAAGAGCCAGATGCTTAACCAACTAGGCCACCCAGACACCTCTAAAAATAAAATGTTATGAGCAGCTGGGGGGGGGCTCAGCCCGTTAAGCATCTGACTCTTGATCCGGGCTCAGCTCATGGTCTCACAGTTTGTGAGCTCGAGCCCTGAGTTGGGCTCTGCATTGATAGCATGGAGTCTGCTTGGGATTCTCTCTCTCAATCTCTCTGTCTCTCTCTCTGCCCCCTCCCCCTGCTCTCACATGTGCACGTTCTTTCTCTCTCAACATAAATAAACTTTAAAAAATAAAATGGAATCTTAAAACAGCAGCTAGGTAACGCTAACTGTTCAGGTGTTGTACTTAGCTGTGACATAAACACTTTCCTTAGCATCTCAGAGTCTTGTCGTTTTTAGAGAGCTTCCCACGCTTACAGGCCTTGCAGGTCCCTGTGAGCGTTTGACTAGGGCGGACTTCGAGCCTAGGGGATCTCGGAGTCTCAGGCTTCGCTTCTGAGAGAAATAGGGCTCCCGCTCCTGGGGGCTGGCCAGCCCACTGCAGGACGGCTGGCCCGGCCCCAAGATGGGGACACAAGACCACGTTGACTCCACAACTTCTCCACAGACAAGATGGCCTAACTTGTGCTGGGTGACGTATGGTCCGTAGGGACTGTTAAGCTTCAGGTGGCGGGTTCTCATCCTCTTTGGGCACCGAGTAACCACGGGGTGCTCTCTGCAGCCCTGGGCGTGCCACCTCCAACCCCAGATGGAGAAAAAGACCTGTTATTTCCTCTTCCTTATGTGAAGATGTAAAGTAAAATGTTTTATAAGCTTTTCCTTTGGCCCTCTGGGAATTTTATTAACGGGTTCTAGAGGAATAGGACATTTCAGCTTTTACTGCGGCTTCAAAGCCAGGCATTGCCACCTTATTTATTTTGAGAGGTGGGGGGAGCCGCAGAGGGAGAGGGAGAGAGAGAATCCTAAGCAGGCTCCACGCTGTCAGCACAGAGCTGGACATAGGGCTTGATCTCACAAACCATGGAGATCATGACCTGAGCCAAAACTGAGAGTCAGACGTTCAACTGACTGAGCCACCCAGCCGCCCAGCCGCCTGTGTTTCTTCATTGCACCGAATGAAACTGACAGGGTTTATGTCCATACCATCTAAAGACACCCTGCCCCTCCTTCTAGGTAAAGCCTTGGGGACGACAGCGATGGTGCCCGTCCCCTACGAGAACATCCTGAGAGACCCGGCGGCTGTGGTGGTGCAGGGGCTTCCAGAAGGAGTGGCCTTCCAGCACCCCGAGAACTATGGTCTCGCCACCCTGAAATGGATTTTGGAGAACAAAGCGGGGATTTCATTCATCATAAACAGGTGGCAGGCTCTGTCCCCCTCATAAGGGCCAGTTCGTTTGAGGCTAAACTGACAGCTTGATTTCAATTCGTTTGTTAATTATGTCCTGTTACACTTAGAAGTTGGTTATTCAATGTTTCGTCTGTCTTTCTTGTATGTTCCTGTCGGGTAATAGTATCGGTTTTCTTGCAGACCTTTCCTAGGTCCAGCAACTCAGCTCGGTAAGTGACAGCTTCTCATACTTGGTGACTGCCCATGGCTGCTAAGCCAGTGATGCTTTAAAAAAAAAAAAACAAAAAAACACAATACAAGTCATTTTTTAAATGTTTTATTTATTTTTGAGAGGCTGAGAGAGAGCACAAGTGGGGGAGGTGCAGAGAGAGAGAGAGACACAGAATCCGAAGCAGGCTCCAGGCTCTGAGCTGGCTGTCCGCACAAAGTCCAGTGTGGGGCTCGAGCCCACAAGCGACAAGCTCATGACCTGAGCTGAAGTCAGATGCTTAACCGACTGAGCCACCTTAGGCGCCTCCCCCATCCCAGCCCTGCTTTTCTTACTTGAAATGCAAGTTTGGCGCATTCTAAAGCTTGTGTGTCCCTTGCCTTCTCACTATAGAGGAAGCAACTTCTGACACCCAGGGTGGGGGGCTGTGCCTCTTGCGGGGTGCGCAGCTCAGGGAGGAACACACCCCGACAAGAGCTGGAACAGCGTTCTGCTCCCAGGTCTCAAGCCAGCAAGCTCCCACAGCCCAGCCACAGCGGGCAGGAGCACGAGGATGCTGGGTCACTTGATGGTCCTTTGACCACCAGCCACAGACCATCATTGGGTTCCGGAGTGGATGGAGGACGTATGCCATTTCTCGTGCTTCTGAGACTCAGTCTAGAAGGAACAAGACTGCCCAACAAAGAACCAGGGGTGACCCCGGGTCTTCCCAGGATGGCTGGTGGAAATCCCCGTGAGGCCTGGGAGTGGTTTCGGGTTGTACGATCAGAGGGGCTTTGTGGGGCCACCACGTGGCTCTCAAGCTAAGCAGGGTCTCAACACGTCGGTTCTGCCGGGAAGCCTGTCCACGTGGCCCAGGCAGAAAGCAATGTGGCTGAGTGTTTGAGGCCGAGTTTGGGAACCAAGGGCCCTTTTTAATCTCCTTAACTAATGATGATGAAGGACCAAAACAATACTGATTTTTCCAGCAGTGTTTGGAGATCCACCTCTGCCCACTTGTTATTTTCCCAGATTATTAATCTGGAATGTGGTTGGAAACCGTGGGCCTCACCTGTCCTTGAGAGACCGGGTCTGTCTCAGAGGGTGCTGTGCTGAGACCACACAGGTTCAGAGGCAGAATGCCAGGGAGGGGTGGGGCAGATCGCATGGCGCACGCAGGAGCGCTCAGGGCCTGGGCCGCTCACAGAGCAGAGTCCGTTTCCAGAGCAATGGAAAGTTCCCAGAATTCCCTAGCTCATGTTAAAGGGGAGGCCTGAGGGGGAGGAGTCGCAGGTGACTGGGTGACTGTGGTCCCTGTTGACTCCTCAGCCCCCACTCTGCCCACATACGTGGTCCCAGGACATGGGGGTCTCTCCCCAGTAGGCCTGGAGCTGGAGTTCTGTCCTCTCTGTATTTACTTTTGCGTTATGTGCCTTGGAATGCTGTCATTTTCAAGGTGTGGAAAGGGACTAGTGTGTGTCTTCTTGTCCCGCACAGGTGGGTCTGCGGTGGTCACAGATGCTAAGAGATCGGTGGCGTCATCAAGTGAAAGGTAAGGGAAATAAAGAAAAAAAATTCACATCTAACCCCAAAGTTTTAGTTTTTACATCACAGAAAGTTTCCCTTGTTTTGTTATATATTCTTTATTTGAAAGGATGTTTGGGATTTTAAGGTGATGTTCAATGGACACCTTTAATTGTATAACACATTATTAAAGTAATTTTTTAATGTTTATTTGTTTTTGAGAGAGAGACAGAGCATGGGCAGGGGAGGGACAGAGAGAGAGAGGGAGATACAGAATCGGAAGCAGTCTCCAGGCTCTGAGCTGTCAGCATAGAGCCCAACGCGGGGCTTGAACTCACAAACTCTGAGATCATGACCTGAGCCGAAGTCAGACACTTAACCAACTGAGCCACCCAGGTGCCCCTATACAACACATTATTAAGAAAGTGGATGTCAAATTAACGAGTTGGTTTTGCATCAAGCTGGCTGGCGGGCAGGGGAGGTAGGACGGCGTGGAGATCTGGAGGTTGGGGTGTTGAGCACAGTGCATCCAGGTCCTCGTGCTCATGTCTCACGCGGCCGATTTGTCTTGACAAGGGCTCCCTTCTGCTTTCAGCTGTGGCCCCGTCAGTGTGAAAACGGAACCCATGGAAGATTCAGGTATGTACACTGATGCTTGTACAATCAAGTATTTGGCAGGTTATCATTTGACCCCTTTCTTTTGTTTTACTTCTAAAACATTGACTTTAATTAAACTAAGAATGGTTGGGGCAGGGAAAGCTTCCTCAATTTTATTTTAAAAATCTACAAAAAGCCGACAGCTAACATCACACTTGGTGGTGAGAAGCTAGATCCTGTCACACTGAGATCAAGAACGAGGCGAGTATGTCCCCTCTTGCACTTCCTTCCAGCATCGAACTGAAAAGTCCTTGCTAATGCAATACGATAAGAAAAGGAAACAGAAAGCACACAGACTGGGGGTGATGATGAAACATAACTGCCTTTGTTCACAGACGACATGGTCATCTATATAGAAAGTCCTGGGGCGCCTGGGTGGCTCAGTCGGTTGAGTGTCCGGCTCTTGGCTTTGGCTCTGGTCATGATCTCATGGTTGTGGGATCGAGCCCTGTGTCGGGTTCCACACTGAACATGGAGCCTGCTTGGGATTCTCTCTCTGTCCCTCCCCCTGATTTCTCTCTCACTTTCTCTGTCTCAAATAAAAATAAATTTTAAGAAAATCCCAAAGAATTGACCAATGAAGGGGGTGGTAGTGAGTAGGGCCCTAAATATCCTCAATAGGGGCCTTATCCTGGCCTTTCCTGACTCCTTAACAAAAGAAAAATGGCATGAATTAGAAGGAAAATGTTAAAAGGTCAGGAAAAAATGTTTTAGATCCAAATGCTTGAGGGATGGGAAAATCTTTGAAAGCATCAAAAGTGCAAAGGTTAGAAAACTAAAAATAACCAAGTACGTAAAACCAAAACTCAAAACGTAGTCAATAAAAATGAACACAAGCTGGGGCATCTGCCTGGCTTGGTCGGAGGGCTGTATGACTCTTGTTCTCAGGGTTGTGAGTTTGAGCCCCATGAGTACGCCTCTATGTTGGGCATAGGGCTTACTTAAAAAAAAAGAAGAGTAGTAGTACCTGGGGGACTCAGTGGGTTAGGTTTCTGACTCTTGATTTCAGCTCAGGTCATGATTTCGCAGTTCATGAGATGGAGCCCCACGTCAGGCTCTGTGCTGACAGCATGGAGCCTGCTTGGGATTCTGTCTCTCCTGCCCCTCCCCTGATAGGCTCGCTCGCTCGCTCGCTCTCTCGCTCTCTCTCTCTCTCTCAAAATAAATAAACTTAAAAAAAATAGGCCCTCTTTTTTTCTTTAAGCTCTACACCGAACAGGTGACTTGAACTCACAACCCTGAGATCAAGAGCTGCATGCTCTTCCGAATGAGCCAGCCAGGCGCTATGTGGCGCCTTTTGCTGATGCCTCCTTCTGGAGGTTCAGTTTAAGAGAATTTATTTTTATGTTTTTTATTTATTTTTGAGAGACAGAGAGAGACAGCGTGAGCAGGGGAGGGTCAGAGAGAGAGGGAGATACAGAATCTGAAGCAGGCTTCAGGCTCTGAGCTAGCTGTCAGCACAGAGCCTGATGCGGGGCTTGAACCCACAATCGTGAGATCATGACCTGAGCTGAAGCCGGACGCTCAACCAACTGAGCCACCCAGGCGCCCCTGGAGGTTCAGTTTAAACAAAAACATGCTCGCTGTTAATACGACTCTACTTTGGATTTCACGATGCCTGCCAGCTCCTGAGAGCCTCATTTCTTGTGATATTTCTGCACCACTTGCCACACAGAACAAGTGTTGAAATGGTTTTTTTAGTTTCCCATTTCTCTCTTTCTCTCTCTCTTTCCCTCCCTCCCCAAAACAAGTGGCTTCCAACAGTGATTAGTGTTTCTGACAACTCCATGCATTGGCTGGACCCCACCTGCTCCTGCCTGACCTGCTTCTAGGGCTGAGGCCGCTGGGAGAGCCAGGCCTCTGTCCGCGCGGTGTCACACCCTCCCGGAGGCTGGCCCAGGCGTGTTCACGTGGCCACTCAGACCCGAAGCAGCAGCACTTTCTAGGCCTCAGCTTCCTCCTGTTGGCCAACATCCCATGGGTCAAAGTGAGCCACATGATGAGGCCCAGCTTTACCAGGCAGAGAAGTAGCCTCCACTTCTAGAAAAGAGCGGGAGAGACATTGCACACAGGCGCGCACACTGGGGTGGGAGAAACCTAACCCCTCTCCCTGACGTCGGCTTGTGGTTTTACTAACGTGGCTCCCCTGGGTTTTGAAATTTTGAAACCTGTGTCATTGTTGTAGGTGAGATGACATGTGCCACCAGGTGATGTATGGAAGGGTCCAATCACTGTGTTGTACACCCGGAACTAATATTACACTGTGTGGCATTTAACTGGAATTTAAATAAAAACATAGGAAAATGGGGTGTCTGGGTGGCTCAATCGGTTAAGTGTCCGACTTCGGCTCAGGTCATGATCTCAAGATCCGTGAGTTCCAGCCCCGCGTTGGGCTCTGTGCTGACAGCTCAGAGCCTGGAGCCTGCTTCGGATTCTGTGTCTCCCTCTCTCTCTGCCCTTCCCCAGTCATCCTGTATCTCTCTCTCTCAAAATGAATAAATGTTAAAAAAAAATTTTTAAGGTGACATGTGCAAATGCAGGTCCCATTAGAGAACATTTACCGTATTTTACGTAAACGCACATACGTATGTAGCCATTTAGAAAGGGAATATCTTCCCAAACTGGGAACTAGACCTTCTTCCTCCCTTCTTTCCCTCCCTCCTTCCCCTCCCTCCTTCCTTCTTTCCTTTTATACTGATGTTATAGTGTTTTGTTTCTGTTTCTTATGTTCTTGTACGGGTAAGCCATTTGTTCGGTGTGTGAGCTCCCGTGTTTTGCTGACGATCACATTGCCCTGTTAATCAAGGAAGAGACTAGAAGCCATACCAGTCGGTCCTAGTTCTCTGCGGCCTAACCCATGGTTTTCTGATTTTCTGATTTTCGTTGCTTCCAAAGGCACAGCACTGAAAGTGACAACTGTGTCAGTCAAGAAGGAAACAGAAGATCCTAATTACTATCCATATAACATGCAAGGTAATCCCATTTTATTTTAACTCTCTTCTCCAAATGTTTGTGAAGAAAATTTTTTGTTGCTATTGTACTTTATAAAATTAATTGATTTTGAGAGAGAGGGAGATAGAGAGCGAGTAGGGGAGGGGCAGAGAGGGACGGGACAGATTGAATCCAAAGCTGACTCTGAGCTGTCCACACAGAGCCCCGTGTCAGGCCCCAACTCACAACCACAAGATCATGACCTGAGGCGAAAACAAGAGTCGGATCCTCAACCGACTGAGCCACCCAGGTGCTCCTGTGATGGAAAATTTTAATGAGCCCCCTTCTGGAAAATAGGCCAAAGCAATACATTTACTGGGATCTAGCGTACTGCAGTTTAAAATAATGACAGTTATGAAAGTATTCAGCCTAAATCCACATGCTTCGAGGCACATGTGAAGGTAGAGGTATTCCAGTGTGTTGTACTTGAGTTTGTTAAGTACCCTTTTATTTTGTGTGTTCTAAAATGCCCCCCCAGTCCTCCTCTCCTGTCCCGTCTGTCCCCTAAGTTACTGAGAAAATATCAAAAGATCAAATAATTCAGGTACCTATTCTTAATAATATATGCTTTGTTGATATCGTACAAGTTAAACGGGGAGCAGCAGACACTGACTAGCGGCACAGGTGGGTGGCTGTGCCCTCGCCTGGCTTGGTCTTCTCCCCAGAGACCGGAACCCCGCCGGACCCCAGCATGGTACCAGTTTGACGACGTGGTGTTGTAGGGAATGGTTCTACTTCCTCAGATGTGACCAGGTTTGAAGTGCTTCCATTCTTGGTTTTGGCTTAGGTCATGATCTCAACGGTTTGTGAGTTCGAGCCCTGAGTTGGGCTTTGCGCTGACAGAGTGGAGCCTGCTTTGGGATTCTCAGTCTCTCTCTAAACAAACCAACCAACCACTTTTTTCACTCTGGAGACCAGTGAAAGCATCTATTGTGACGACACCTGGGCGGCTCAGTTGGTTGAGCAGTCGACTTTGGCTAATGTCACAATCTCACGATTCATGGGTTTGAGCCCCGTGTCAGGCTCTGTGCTGACAGCTCGGAGCCTGGAGCCTGCTTATGATTCTGGTCTCCCTCTCTCTCTGCGCCTCCCCCGCTCACACACTGCCTCTCCCCAAAATATGTAAACATTAAAAGAAATTTTAAAAAAGAAAATGTCCATTGTCACTGCTCAGTCCTGGACCAGAACCCCCCCCCCCGCCAACACACACACACATAGGTGGCCTGCTGCAGTCTCCAGTCCTTTCCAATCCATCCTACCCCCTGGCCCCCAATCATTTATTCTCTGAGAACAGGGTCTGTCACCTCCCTCCCCCGCCCACATGTCATCTCTGGTCCTCATCACCTGTGGAGCCCCTGTTTCCCACCGTGCTCCCTGTGATCACCCTCCCTCGGTTCTTCCGTAAGCATCCCCCGAATCCTCCTTCCACCCAGCATTCATGTGGGCCAGTCCCTCTGTGTGCATCCGTTCTGGCTCTGCAGACTTCTGGCAAGTTCCACCCTCTTTCTGGGTACAGTCAGAATCTCAAGTCCGGCTGAGGACAGGCCCCGCCAGTGGCCAGCTTCTGGTGGGAAGACGACACAGCATCTCACCCCAGCCCTGAGCCCCGGCACCCTGAGCTCAGGGCTTTGCACACATCAGGCACTCACATGTGCTTGCTGAACTGAGAAGGTCCCTCCCAAAGAATCGGTGTAACCTCTGTTTCTAAATCATTCCACGTTATTTTATTTTATTTTATTTTATTTTATTCTAGTCTATTCTATTCTATTTCATTTCATTTGTTTATTTTTATTTTATTTTATTTTACTTTATTTTATTTTTTTAAAGCCTCCAGGCTGGAAACTTTTTTTTTTTTGAGGGAAAGAGCATGCATGTGCCCGTGCGAATGGGGGAGGGACAGAGGGAGAGAGAGAATTCTAAGCAGACTCCAGGCTCAGGACAGAGCCCAACATGGGGCTCAGTCCCACAACCCTGGGATCATGACCTAAGCCAAAATCAAGAGTTGGATGCTAAACCAACCAGGCGCCCGTTTTGGGAAAACTGCATGTAATTACATCTTGCCTCCCAGGAATATACTTTTCAACTTAAACGATCCTGGCATTTATCAAACTGCGTACAGTCAGGAATATAGGATACTTACAGACGCTGCTCCCAAAGGCAGAAGTGAAATACGTAAATGACTATGTAGACGTACCTACAATCATTCTATATCACTTTTTCAGAAAGCACATTATTTAAAGAAGAGCATTTATGTTGAATGTATAATTTATAATCTTCCTCCTGCTTGGCTTAGAAATGACAGAACTATTTGAGACATCTTTGTACAAAAACTCCTTCTTAAGTTGGGCCTCTTTCTTCTTGATGCCAAAAGCGTTAAAATTGCCTGACATCATGGACTATATTCCATAACACTGAATGATTTTGCAACTGTTTAAGTAAACTACTCACATGTTGAACTACTGAGGTCTTTATATATCTTTTAAGTAAGGGAGAAATGTTTCAATCCATAAAGACATCAAATGTGACCTCAGAATGACAAGTGACGCTAGCTGGTCCCGCGGTGATGTCTATTGTGGCCCTACCGGGGCCCAGGAGCTTGGGCAAGGTTTATATGAGAGTCCGACTCTCCATCCCACCCCACCCCACCTGGACCTCACAGTCCGTCTGCAGCACAGACCTCTCGGAAGACCCCCGACACACATACCAACTTGGCCATCATGGAGGCCGTGAGGTCCTGGAAGTTCTTCCACGTGGCTCTTCGATGTTGACGGACGTAAGAGAGTCAACACCATTTGGTTATTTACTCCCGCTGACACTGAACATTTTGGGGGAGGAGCCTTCCAGGCAGAGGGGAAAATGGACACAAAAGCCCAAGATCAAGGAATTAACATTGTCTTTTCCACATCACATCACTCTGGCACTCCTCTGCTTCCCTGTTCCCCCTCTGATTATGTTGAACCCCACAGGAAAATGCAGAATACTCTCATTTTCTAAAGGTCAGCTCACAAGCAAACTTGATTCCGTCTATAATCTTTTAGTGCCTCTTGCCATGTTTCACAATAGATTCACAGGTTTGGGGTGTCAGGGTTGGGGGAGCCATCTGCCGACCACAGATACCAAGATTAAATGCCAGCATTAACCTAGATGAAATGGACAAACTACTGAAACTGATCAGAGAGAAAACACAGAATGTGAATGGTCATAAACAAGGAAAGTGAATTAGTCATCAAAAAATTTCCCACAAACGAAAGCTCAGGAGCAGACGACTTCCCTTGTGAATTTTACCAAGTATTTAAAGAAGAATTAACACCAGTTCTTCACAAACTCACCCAAAAACTAGAAAAGGAGAGAACGCTTCCTAGCTATTACCCTGATACCAGACCAGAAAAAAAACAACACAAGAACAGAAAACTAGAGACCAGTGTCCCTTATTAATATACGTACAAAAAAACCCCAACAAAATACTAGCAAATGAGTCCAGCAACATATGAAAAGGGTTCTACATCATGACCAAGTGGGGTTTATCCTAGGAATGCAAGGTTAGTTCAACATATGGAAATCAATCAGTAGACTACAACATAATGGAATAAAGGACAAAGCCACACTATTATTCCAATCGATGTAAGAAAAAAGGTATTGGACAAAATTTACATAGTAAAAACAGCAAACTAGGAGTTGAAGGGAACTTCTTAACCTAATAAAGAACATCAACAAAACCCTATACCTAATATCCTGCTTAACAATTAAAAACTAAAAGCTTGCTGAAAGACCAGGAACAAAACAAGGATGATTGTTCTTGCCACTTCTTTTCAGCAAAAGGTACTAGAGGCTCTAGGCAAAGCAGTTAGGTAAGGAAAATAAAATGGCATCCAAATTGGAAAGGAAGAGATTAAAATTTTTTTCCTTCTTTCCTTCTCTCTTCTTTCTCTCTCTCTCTCTCTCTCTCTTTCTTTCTTTTGAGAGAGCACAAGCAGGGGAGAGGGGCAGAGGAGGAGAGAGGGAAAATCTTACGCAGACTCCATGCTCAGTGTGAATCCTGACACAGGGCTAGATCCCACAACCCTGGGATCATGAGCTGAGCCAAAATAAAGAATCAGACATTTAACCAACTGAGCCACCTAGGCACCCCTAAAACGATTTCTATTTAAAGATGACATGATTTGTATTTAGAAAATTCAAAGGAGTACATATACATACTTATTAGAACTAATAAATGAGGTTAGCAAGGTTGCAGGATACAAGACCATTATACAGACATCAGTTGTATTTTTGTAACCTTGAAATGAACAATCGAAAAATGAAATTAAGGGGCACCTGGCTGGCTCAGCCAGTAGACGTGCAATATTTGATCATGAGTTTGAGCCCCACATTGGGGGTAGAGGTTACTTTTAAAAAATGAAATTAAAATTCCATTTACAATAGCATCAAAAGTACTTAAAAAAAATACTTCTGGGCTCCTGGGTGGCTCAGTGGGTTAAGTGTCCAACTTCAGCTCAAGTCATGATCTCACAGTTCATAAGTTCGAGCCCCATGTTGGTCTCTGTGCTGACAGCTCAGAGCCTGCAGCCTGCTTTGGATTCTGTGTCTGCCTCTCTCTCTCTACCCCTCCCCAATTCACGCTCTCTCTCATTCTCAAAAATAATTAAAAAAAATTTTAATAAAAAGAAAATACTTCAGGGGCAACTGGGTGGCTCAGTTAAGTGTCTGACTTCAGCTCAGGTCATGATCTTGCAGCCTGTGGATTCGAGCCCCTGGAGCCTGCTTCAGATTCTGTCTCCCTCTCTCTCTGCCCCTCACTCACACTGTCTCTCTCTCTCTCTCTCTCTCTCTCTCTCTCTCTCTCTCAAAAATAAATAAACATTTAAAAAATGTTTTTAGGGGCACCTGGGTTGCTCAGTCGGTTAAGCGGCCAACGTCAGCTCAGGTCATGATCTCACGGTTCGTGGGTTTGAGCCCCACGTCGAGCTCTGTGCCGACAGCTCAGAGCCTGGAGCCTATATCAGATTCTATGTTTCCCTCTCTCTCTGCCCCTCCCCCACTTGCACCCTGACTCTCTCTTTCTCTCAAAATAAATAAACATTTTTAAAAAATTTTAAGTTTTTAAATAAAGAGTAAATTTAACCTAAGAATTACAAGACTTTACACTGAAAACTATAAAACATTGTTTAACAAATTAAAGGAGACCTAAATAAATGGAAAGATGTTCTGTGTTCATGGATTGGAAGACTTTCTTAAGATTCATATGGAAATGCAAGCAACCTGGAATAACTAAAACAATCTTGAAAAAGAACAGAGTCAGAAGACCCACATTTCCTGATTTCAAAGCCTACTACAAAGCTACAATTATCAACTGTGGTCCTGGCATAAGGATAGACAGTGGATATTCAATGGAATAGATTAGAGAGTCCAGAAATAAACCCCTATTTTTATAGCTGGTTGATTTTCAACAAGGGTGCCAAAACAATTCATTGGGGAAAGAATAGTCTTTTCAAAAAATGGTACTAGAATAACCTGATTTCTACATACAGAAAGATCCATTTGGACATCTACCTCACACCACATAACAAAAATTTAACTCAAAATGGATCAAAGACCTAAATGTAAGAGTTGAAAACTGTCATGCACTTAGAACTCATAGACACAGATGTTTGTGACTTTGGATTAGACAGTGATTTCTTAGCTATAATAGCCAAAGAAAAAATACATTAAACTGCATGAAAATGTAAAACTTGTGCTTCAAAGAACTCTATCAAAAAAGTAAAGAGACCACCAGTGGAATTAGAGGAAATATTTTCAAGTTATATATCAGATGAGGATCTCATATCCAGAATAAGAACTGTTTTAACTGAACAGGGAAAACGCAAACTACATTATTTAAAAATGGGCAAATGGAGGTGCTGGCCGGCTCAGTCAGTGGAGCATGTGACTTGATCACGGGGTTGTGAGTTCAAGCCCCACATTGGCTGTCGAGATTACTTAAAAATGTAATATTTAGGGGCGCCTAGGTGGCTCAAACAGTTAAATATCTGACTTCGGCTCGGATCACAATCTCACAGTGCGTGAGTTTGAGCCCTGCATGAGGCTCAGACCCTGGATCCTCCTTCAGATTCTGTGCCTCCCTGGCTCGCTCGCGCTCGCTCGCTCTCTCTCTCTCTCTCTCTCTGTCCCTACCCAACTCTCACTCTTATCTCTCTCAAAAAACATAAATAAACATTAAAAGAAAAAAGGCTCTCAAGATCCCATAGTGAAAAAAGAGAAAGTGGGGGGCATGGAAAAATAGGATACAGAGTTGGTGACAGTTGGCATGAGGGAAGGGCACATGCCATTATTATACATTTCTGTTTTTGTAGGTTTGAAAATTCTCCAAAGTGGAGATAAAACTATAAAAAACATAAAGGGTCATTCGTGTGAATTTTATTTCAATGAGTCAAAGTATTTTTCATGCACATTACTGTGTAGGTCTTGAACTGTTTGCGTGGTTTTATGTTTTTTATTTATTTTTGAGAGAAAGAGAGAGACAGTGCGAGCAGGGGAGGGTCAGAGAGATAGGGAGACACAGAAGCAGGCTCCAGGCTCTGAGCTGTCAGCACAGAGCCCAACATGGGGCTCGAACCCACGAACCGTGAGATCATGACCTGAGCTGAAGCCGGACGCTTAACTGACTGAGCCACCCAGGCGCCCCTGTTTGCATGGCTTTAAATGGACTCTTTTTTCAGGAACTTGAGTGGCTCAGTCAGTTAAGCATTCAACTCTTGGTCTCGGCTTAGGTCATGATCTCACGGTTCATGAGTTCAAGCCCCGTCTCCATTTCTTTGCTGACATTGTGGAGCCTGCTTGGGATTCTCTCTTTTCCTCTCTCTGCTCCTCCCTCACTCACACTGTTTCTGTCTCTCTCAAAAATAAATAAATTTAAATTTTTTTTACTTAAATGGATTCTTGTTTACATTTTGTATTGCACCCATTTTAAACATCTGTATTGTTTGCTTCCCTTTCAGAAAGCCATCATCCTTCTGGGAGCGGCGAAGTAATAGACATGGAATTACCAATGGAAGGTTAGAAAAGCCAGGAATTTTATCCTTTGGGTCGTTTGGTTTGGTTTTGTTTTAGTTTACAGTATTTTGCAGAGAACACAGCCTCTTAAACACTCATGACACATGTTTGAAATGAAGGCAGCTTCCTGGCGTGCCTTCTTAGAAGACCACGTGAGTCTTAGCTCTAAGATGTGGCACTCGGAGCCCTGTCCCTTCCTCCCTTCTCCGATCTGTAAGAGATTCTACATGAAGCCCCTGGATTAGAGGTTGTGTGGTAAGAAAACTTTCCACCTGTGCCATTTGTTGCATTATTCCATTTTGTCTTCTCGAATGGGCATACCGAAATTCTTTTTTTTTTTTTAATGTTTGTTTATTTTTTGAGACACAGTGAGAGACCCAGCATGAGCGGGGAGGGCAGACAGAGAGGGAGACACAGAATCTGAAACAGGCTCCAGGCTCTGAGCTGTCAGCACAAAGCCCAACTTGGGACTCAAACTCATGAACTGCAAGATCATGACCTGAGCCAAAGTTGCACACTCAACTGACTGAGTCACCCAGGCTCCCCAATTTTTTTAATGTTTATTTATTTTTGAGAGAGAGCACATGAGCAGGGAAAGAACAGAGAGAGAGGAAGATACAGAATCAGAAGCAGGCTCCAGGCTCTAAGCTGTCAACACAGAGCCCAACATGGGGCTCGAACCCACGAACTCTGAGATCATGACCTGAGCTGAAATTGGACACTTAACCAACTGAATCACCCAGGCACCCCTATTTATTTATTTTTGACGGGGGATGTGCAGAGAGAGACAGTCCCAAGCAGGCACGGGGCTGGAATTCATGAACCACAACATCATGACCTGAGCGGAAATCAAGAGTTGGACACCTTACTGACTGAGCCATCCAGGCGCCTCTGTGGTCATTTTTAATACCTTCTCTGATTTGGAGGCACTTGAAGTCTTTATCATGGGGGACAGTTCCAATGGTCCCTGTCAATTCTCTGATCTTAAAACATTTTGATAGATTTTGCCAGAGGACACACTACACTGTAGTTTTAGAATTGTTCATTCATTCACAGAATCTGTCATCTTGAACTAAATTGCTTTAAACAAAGAAGACAAGGCCATTCTGTCATTATTCAGCTCCTGTTCGCTTTTCTGAATTATACATTTTTTATTATGGTAACAAACACATAACATTCACCAAGTGTGCGGCTCAGTTAAGTGTGTTTGCCTTGTGGTGAAACAGGCCTGTGAAAGTAGCAGATCTGTCTCCACAGCCCCATTCCACCTGCTGTCTCTGCGAGTCTGACCACTCTGGGTACCTCTTGTGGGTGGAATCGCAGGGGGCCGTGTTTGTCTGTATGTGACTGGCTTATTTCACTGGGTTAAACACCCCCGGGGGCTCACCCATGTCATAGCGTGTGACAGGATCCTGCCATTTACTTTTCGTTTCTTTCCCCTCAACTCATTCTCTGCCCTCCTCTGGATGTTGGGGAGGACAGTTCTTGCAAATTCAGTTTCAGTGTGTTCTCCCTGACATCATTTTCTTTCCCTCGTTGAAGCACATTAAGACATTGTGTGGGGGCGCCCGGGTGGCTCAGTCGGTTAAGCGGCTGACTTCAGCTCACGTCATGATCTCACGGTTCATGACTTCGAGCCCCTTGTCGGACTCTGCTGACAGCTCCAAGCCTGGTGCCTGCTTCGGATTCTGTGTGTGTGTGTGTGTGTGTGTGTGTGTGTGTGTGTGTGTGTGTGTCTTTGTCTCTCAAGAAAATGAATAAATGTTAAAAAAAATTTTTTTAAAGAGGAAGGCCTACACGGGAACCCAGGCAGAACTATGGAGTGAGTCAGAAAGATGTCCCTGGATGTTGGTCTTTGAAATACTTTGTTTCTGAAGAGATTTTTTTTAAGTATTTTTTTTTCTGTTTAGTAATCTCATCACCCAACATGGGGCTCGAACTCACAAACCCAGATCAAAAGTTGCATGCTTTACTGACTGAGCAAGCCAGCACCCCCAAGAGATTTTTTATTATTATAGTACAGCAGAAAACCCATGTACGACAAAGCTGAATCTGTTTGATTTTTTTTTTAACTTTTTAACTAAAGATTCACAAAGAGCTGCAAGAACAGTCAGGGAGGCCTGGTGTGCCTTCACCACTTCCCCCCACATGTTACATGTTCCATTACCGTAGACCGCTGTCCAACCAGCTGATTGGTTTTGTCTCTCTCCCTTCACGAACAACTAATGGAAGCTTTCTTCTTTTTATTTTTTTTAAATGTTTTAACTTATTTTTGAGAGAGAGAGAGACAGCATGAGCAGGGGAGGGTCAGAGAGAGGGGGAGACACAGAATCCGAAGACAGGCTCCAGGCTCTGAGCTAGCAGTCAGCACAGAGGAACCGTGAGATCATGACCTGAGCTGAACTTGGACGCTTAACCGACTGAGCCACCCAGGTGCCCCAAATGGAAGCCAGAGTTGGGGGAGATCGTCCGGCCAGGCTTTGGCTGTACGTTGAACTTCACAGGTGTGTCGTAATTCTCGCAAACAAGAAAAATCTATTGTGACTCCATGTCATGTCCATAGTCCTGGGGGCCCCAGAGCACAGGGCTTTCTTTTATCGCCATGATTCCGGACAACCAGGAAATGCTATGACCACAGGAATGCCTTTAGATGGACATTCTGTGTCCGCCGACGTGGGTACCTGGGTATTGTGTTATAATATTGGAGAATTCCTTCTCTCCCCTTACCCCTTACAAGGTTATCCTTTCTTACCCTGTGATCCCTTTTAAAGTTAAGATTACAGTGGCGCCTGGGTGGCTCAGTCGGTTAAGAGTCCGACTTTGGCTCAGCTCATGATCTCGCAGTTGACGACTTCGAGCCCTACCTCAGGCTCTGTGCTGACAGTTTGGAGCCTGGAACCTGCTTTGGATTCTGTGTCTCCCTCTCTCTCTGCCCCTCCCCACTCATGCTCTGTCTCAAAATAAAATAAACATTAAGAAAAATTTTTTAAATCTTAATTAAAAATTGTAAAAAAATTTAATAAAATGAGAATAAAGTTAAAATTACCTTCAGGGGTGCCTGGGTAGCTCAGTTAAGTGTCTGACTCTTAATTTTGGCTCAGGTCATGACTTATGGTTCATGAGTTCAAGCCCTGCATCAGGCTCTGCACTAGCAGCATGGAGCCTGCTTGGGATTCTCTCTCTCTCCCTCTCTCTTTTCTCCTCCCCCACTCGTTCTCTCCCTCCCTCCCTCTCTCAATAAATAAATAAACTTTAAAAAATGACTTCAGGTTTAGGGGCGCCCAGCTGGGTCAGTTGGAAGAGCATGTGGCCCTTGATCTTGGGGTTGGGAGTTTGAGCCCCACAGTGGATGTAGAGATTACAAAAAAAAATTACATAAAAATAAACATTTTTTTAAAAAATTACTTTCACGTTTATACTCTCTCTGTGTTAAGTATGACATGTATCTAAAATGCCAAGATAAGCTACTCTTTGGGTAGAGAGCAGTAAAAGGGTGGGACGTGAGGTTACATAATAACAAATGTCATTTTAGACTTTTTTTTTCAAGATTCCACTCCGCTTGTCCCTTCAGATGCGTGTGAGGACCCCGACACTGAGGTGAAAATCGAAGGTTAGTTGCCAAAAGCCTCGGCAGAGGGACACACTGCTGAGTATGGCATTCATCCGTTCCTAAAGGGGTGATTATGGGGGAAACAGGGATGTCGGCATGGGGGGTGTGTATGGGGGAGTGGGGTGTGTATTTGTGTGTGTGTGTGTGTGGAGGGTGGAGGTGTGTGTGTGTGTGTGTGTGTGTGTGTGTGTGGAGGGTGGAAGTGTGTGTGTGGAAGGTAGAGGTGTGTGTGTGTGTGGAGGGTGGAGGGGTGTGTGTGTGTACGTGTGTGTGTTACGCCATGCAAATCAGCGCTGTGCTGTGCTGTGTCGGTGCTGTGTCCCGAGTGAGCGAAGGAAGAAGGGGGATGGGCAGGGAGGGCTCCGTGTCCCTCAGAAAACACACCCCCTCTTCCGCTAGACGGGTAAAGAGTTCACAGATGACAATCGACCGGGCCTGGAAACCATAAACTCCGTTTAACTGCAAGTATCTAAAGAAAGTCAAGTTCAAAGTGTGGTTTTAAAAAGATTTATGTTTTAAGATCCACCATGTGGATCTTTCAGAGATTTACACACTGACGTGTAATCTCTTTGGGTTTTGTTCAGATGTCTGTTTAAAAACCACATCCAAGAGGTGCCTGGGTGGCTCGATCGGTTGAGCGTCTGACTCTTGGTTTCCGCTCAGGTCATGATCTCATGGTCCGTGAGTTTGAGCCCCTCCCTCCTTTTTTCCCCCTTTGCTTGTTTGTTTTGTTTTTTATGTTCCACATATGTGTGAAATCATATGGTATTTGTCTTTCTCTGATTGATTCATTTCGCTTAGCATTATACTCTAGCGCATCCATGTTGTGGCAAATGGCCACAAATATTTTTTTTTAATTTTTTAACCGGGGCACCTGGGTGGCTCAGTCGGTTGGGTCTCCGACTTCGGCACAGGTCAGATCTCACGTTCCTGGGTTCGAGCCCCGCATCGGGCTCTGTGCTGACAGCTAGCTCAGAGCCTGGAGCCTATTTCTGGTTCTGTATCTCCTCCTCTCTCTGTCTCTCCCCCTCTCATGCTCTCTCTGTGTCAAAAATAAATAAAACATTAAAAAATTTAAAAAAAAATAAAATTTTATAACATTTATTTATTTTTGAAAGACAGAGACAGATCATGAGCAGGGGAAGAGCAGAGAGAGAGGGAGACACAGAGTCAGAAGCAGGCTCCAGGCTCTGAGCTGCCAGCACAGAGCCCGACGCAGGGCTCAAACCCACGAACCTGAGCCACCCAGGTTCCCACAGATATTTTTTAATATTTATTTTGAGGAGAGTGTAAGTGGCAGAGGGGCAGAAAGAGGGGGGGACAGAGGATCTGAAGCAGGTTCTGTGCTGACAGGCTGACAGCAGTGAGCCCGATGTGGGGCTCAAACTCATGAATCAACCTGAGCAGAAGTCAAACCATCTTCTGCTGAACCATCTAGGTGCCCCAAGATTTCATTATTTTCTTTATGGCTGAATAATATTCCATCGTATATATACACCACATCTTCCTTATCCATTCCTCTGTGAATGGACACGGGCTGCTATAATTTATAATTTGGCTGTTATAAATAAGGCTGTGATAAACATCGGGGGACATGTATCCCTTTGAATTAGTGTTTTGGTGTTATGGGGGTAAGTACCCACTAGTATGAGTACTGAATCGTAGGGGAGTTCTATTTTCGTTTCTCAAGGACCCTCCACACTGGTTCCCACAGTGGCTGCGCCAGTTTGCATTCCCACCACCAGGGCGAGAGAGCGCCTTTGTCTCCACGTCCTCGCCAACACTTGTTGTTTCTCGTGTTGTTGACTTTAGCCATTCTGACAGGTGTGAGGTGGTGTCTCCTTGTAGTTTGATTTGCATTCTCCTGTTGATGAGCAGTGCTGAGCTTTCCATGCGTCTGTTGGCCATCTGGATGTCATCTTTGGAGAAATGTCCATCCACATCTTCTGCCTGTTTTTTAATTGGATTGTTTTTTGGGTGTAGAGTTGTATCTGTTCATTATCTATTTTGGATACTAACCCTTTACTGGCTATGTCATTTGCAAATATCTTCTCCCATCCCGTAGTTTGTCTTTTAGTTTTGTTGATTGTTTCCTTTGCTGTAGGAGCTTTTTGTTTTTATGTAGTCCTGACAGTTTACTTTTGCTTTTATTTCCCTTGCCTCAGGAGACATTTCTAGAGAAATGTATCTACAACCAATGTCAGGGAAATTACTACCTTGCTCTCTTCAGGGATTTTTATGGTTTCAGGTCTCACATTTAGATCCTTTATCCATTTTGATTTTATTTTTGGGTATGGTGTAAGAAAGTGATCCCGTTTCAGTCTTTTGCATGTCACCGTCCAGTTTTCCCAACACTGCTTGTTGCGCTTGTTGAAGAGACTGTCTTTTTCCCATCATATATTCTTTCCTCCTTTGTCAAAGAGTAACTGACTGTATAACTGTGGGTTTATTTCAGAGTTTTCTGTTTTATTGCGTTGACCTAAGTGTCTGTTTTTATGCCAGTCCCACACTGTTTTCATTACTACTGATTTGTAATATAACTTGAAATCTGGAATTGTGATGCCTCCAGCTTGGATTTTGTTTTTCCAGATTGCTATTCAAGGTCTTTTGTGGTTCCATACAAATCTTAGGATTCTTCTAGTTCAGTGAAAGTTGCTGTTGGTAGGGATTGGGTTGGTTTTGGTAGGGATTGCGTTAAATCTGTAGACTGCTTTGGCTCGTATGGGCATTTTAACAACATTTGTTCTTCCAACCCATAAGAACGTCTTTCCATTTCTTTGTGTCGTCCTGAATTTTTCATCGGTACTTTATAGTTTTTAGAGTAGAGGTCTTCTCACCTCTTTAGTTAAGTTTATTCCTAGATATTTTATTGTTTTTGGTGCAGTTGTAAGGGGAATTGTTTTCTTAATTTCACTCTCTGCTGCTCCTTTATTAGTATGCAGAAATGAAACAGATTTCTGTATATTGGTTGTATCCTGTGACCTTAGTGAATTCGTTTATCCATTCTAGTAGATTTTTGGTGGAGTCTGTGCGGTTTTCTGTAGATAGTATCATGTCATCTGCAAATAGTGAGAGCTTTTACCAATTTGGATGCTTTTTATTTATTTATGTTGTCCAATTGCTGTGGGAATCCTTTTTGTTTAGAGATAATTTTATGTCCCATGACATGCCACAGGGTCTGAATTGATTGCCACAACAAGGGGAATTTTGAGATTGAATGATTGTTCCCATCTGGACTTGATTCTTCCATTTATACTTCCTATATTTGAATTCTAAAAATGGTCTCATCGAGTTAATTGTTTTCGGGGGGAAATCCCTCTCATCACTATTTTTTTAATTTTGTTTTAGAGAGTGCATGTGCATGAGTGGGGGAAGGGCAGAGAGAGACAGAGAGAATCCCAAGCAGAATCCGTGCTGTCAGCGAAAAGCCCAATATGGGGCTCGATCTCACATACTGCAAGATCATGACCTGAGCCAAAATCAGGAGTCAGCCACTTAGCCAACTGAGCCGGCCAGGCGCCCCTCATCACTGTTTCTAACAGAGAAAAAGTGGGTGCAGTGTAAGTGCCCAGCATTTAGGGATGTGGCCGTCTGCTGAGAAAAATGATCGTGGCCACTCAGTGAAAAACAAAGCTATCCGGCTCAAGATAAGTTAGAAACAAAACAGAGGGAAACTCACGTCATAATTATAGCAGGATCTCAATTTTGTTTAGAAAGAAATGTTATAGAGAAAGAGAAACCTTAGGAGAAAATACAAAAAAAAGGAAAAACCCTAGCAACCAGTTTTGGAATTACACGTGATTTTACTCCTCTTCCTTTTTTCCTTTCAACCATTTTCCCCTCTCTATAGGAAGCGTAGATCCGTTAAGTGTTAGGGGGGAAAGTTAGGCCCCGATTGGTTCTGTGTGAGGGACCACTTCTCTGCCGGGTGTTAGCCCTGACAGCTGTTAGAGACTGTGTGGCGACACCGTCAGGATAACTGGACCCGGAGGGGATGCTTGCTGCCTGGGAACCAGGTCCCGACCACAGGCAGCAGGGGTGGGTGGATGTTCCCTTAGATGGTAGATTCGTGCTGATTCACTCATACCGGAAGTCTGCGGAGCCAGAGTGGGTTTAAACCTGATATTTACATTGTCCAATTTCAGAGCCATCATAAAGCCTCAATGTGGCATCTGGTACCCCCTATTCTGAGCCATACGTGAAGGTTTTTTCCCCTTAAAACCTCACAAAAGAAAACCCTGAAATTACCTTAAGTGCTCTTTATGGTGGTGAAACTAACATTATATTAAAATTAACCATTTTAGAATAAATGATTCCATAGCACGTAGTACATTCACGGTGTTGGGCAACCACCACCTCCCTCGAGTTCCAGAACATGTTCGTGTCCCCAGAAGGACACCCCTTACCCATTACCATCCCTTCCCATGCCTTCCCCCGCAGGCCGCGGCCATCCAGCCATCTACCCTGTCTGTGGGCTTACCAGCTTTACAGAGTTCAGACAGGTGGGGGTGCACGGTGTGTGACCCTTGGGGTCTGGCTTCTTTCACTTAAAATCTCCAAAGTTTGGGGCACCTGTTGGCTCTGTCTGTTGAGCGTCCATCTTTAGCAAGTCATGATCTCACGGTTCATGAGTTCAAGCCCCACATTGGGCTCACTGGTGTCAGTGCAGAGCCCACTTTGGATCCTCTGTCCCCCTCTCTCCCTGCCCCTCCCCTGCACACATGCTCACTCACTGTCTCTCAAAAATCAGTAAACATTGAAAATATTTTTTTAAATCTCCAAAGTTCATCAGTGTCACAGCATATGACAAAACTCCCTCCCTTTTTCAGGCTGAATAATGTCCCACTGGGTATGTACGCCATGGCTCATCTGTTCTTCCATTGATGGACGTTTCGGTTGTTGCCTCAAAGTACTTTTAAGAATATGACATTGGGGCTCCTGGGTGGCTCAGCGGTTGAGTGGCCCTTGATTTCAGCTGAGGTCATGGTCTCATGGCTCGTGAACTCAACCTTCACGTTGGACTCCATGGTGTCAGTACGGAGCCTGCTTGGGATTCTCTCTTTACCTCTCTCTCTCTCTCTGCCTCTCCCCTGCTTGTTATCTCTCTCCCTCTCTCCCTTTCTCTCTCAAAATAAACACTTTTTTAAAAAATGTAGCGTAGCAGAACATAGAGTTGTCAACTCACTACGTTGTACACCTGAAACTAATGTGACATTGTGTGTCAACTCTCCTTCAATTAAAACAGGAAACGGGGTCACCTGACTGGCTGTCAGAAGAGCACGGGACTCTTGACCTCAGGTTCACAAGGTAGAGCCCCACATTGGGTGTAGAGTGTATTTTTAAATAAGCTTTTATTTTTTTAATGTTTAATTTTGAGAGAGAGAGCAAGAGTGAGCAGGGTAGGCACAGAGAGAGAGGGAGACAGAGGATCCGAAGCAGGCTCTAGGCTCTGAGCCGACAGCACAGGGCCTGATGCGGGGCTTGAACCTACAAACTGAACCATGAGATCATGCGCTTAACCAACTGAGCCACCCAGCTGCTCCTGGGTAAGCACTTTTAAACTAACTTACAGGAGCACCTGGGTGGCTCAGTCAGTTGAGCGTTCGACTTCGGCTCAGAGCATGATCTCGCAGTTTGTGCGTTTGAGCCCCGCGTCAGGCTCTGTGCTGACAGCTAGCTCAGAGCCTGCTTCAGATTCTGTGTCTCCCTCTCTCTCTGCCCCTCCCCTGCTCATGCTGTCTCTCTCTCAGAAATAAATAAACCATTAAAAAAATTTTTTTTAACTAACTTACAGTTGAGCAGTCAACTCAGAAAGTCTCGTTTGTATACAGTGACAGTTTTAGGAGAGTTAAGATTTACACCCATTCGTGAAAATACTGTCCATTTATTTGAAATGTGCTGGGCTGTGAAAATGGATTGACTGCCAATTTATGCATTAATTACAGTTGGATTTTGATTAGCTTTCAAATTGTGCTTGGTGTGTTTTATGACAGAGTTTACATTTTGAAGAGTCAGTTTTATTTATTTTTTTAAGTTTATTTGGGTTTTTAAAGTAATCTCCATACCCAACCTGGGGCTCGAACCCATGACCCCAAGATCAAGAGTTACATGCTTCTCTGCTGGAGCCAGCCAAGGGTCGCTGGAGGAGTCAACTTGTGTGTGTGGGGGGGGGGGTGTTTTATATATATAAGTATGTATATACACACACACACACACACACACACATCTATACATATCTATATAGTTTATTTTTGAGACAGAGAGCACGAGTGGGGGAGGAGCAGAGAGAGAGGGAGACACAAAATCCACAATGGCTCCAGGCTCTGAGCTCTCAACACAGAACCTGATGTGGGGCTCGAACCCATGAACCCTGAGATCATGACCTGAGCCAAAGTCAGACGCTTAACAGACTGAGCCACCCAGGCACCCCCAAGGAGGAGTCAGTTTTTTGGATGCGACATTAGTGCATTATCGAACATAATGCCTTATCTTCTGGCACAGTCTCTGAATTGATTCTGGTAACCAAAATTGGTTATGGGCTTTTTGCAGGCTTGACAGTGTAAAGTGCCCTGTAAGAGTTTTTGTTTGTGTGTTTTTTAATTTGAGAGACGGGAGGTGGGAGGGCAGAGAGAGAGAGAGAGAGAGAGAGAGAATTCCAAGCAAGCTCCACACTCAGCATGGAGCCCGATGTGGGGCTCAATCCCACAACCCCAGGATTGTGACCTGAGCTGAAATCAAGACTCGGCTGCTCAACTGACTGAGCCACCCAGGCGACCCGGGAAGGTTTTTCTTACTGTAGGTTGATGATGGAAAATGACAGCAATTTCAGTAAGTTCTTAATCTTCAACCAGGTTGTTAAGGATTGGGTTTTCCAGGACCTACTAGATTTACCAGCAAAATGAGTCATTCTGAGGTCAAGAGTTGGAAACTTTCCCACATTTCCTCCCCAGAGTCTGTGTTTGAAGCAGCCCCAGGTCACTGAGGGAGAACCTGAGGGCTTTTGTTGACAATGGGGCTCTTTCTGTCCCTTTGAGGTCTTGCTCTTTAGATACAGAAAACCATGGAGCGCCTGGTGGCTCAGCCAGTTAGGCGTCTGACTTTGGTTGTCAGGATCTCATGGTTCCTGAGTTTGAGCCCCACACTGGGGCTCTGTGCTGACAGCTCAGAGCCTGGAGCCTGCTTCAGATGTTGTGTCTCCCTCTCTCTATGCCCCTCCCCCACTCATGCTCTGTCTCTGTCTCTGTCTCTCCCTCTCTCAAAAAATAACATTTAAAAAATTTTTTAAATTAAAATTTAAAAAGATAAATGCAGAAAAACAGATGCCAGATGATTGATCGATCACAGAGCACATGGATTGAACTTTGAATTCTCCAGGGCCCAGAAGCGTTCCTTTACATTTCCCACATACTACTTCATTGTGTTTGTCGTTTGACTAGAAAACATGATAACATCTGCTCTGCTGTTGCCATTTAACCCTGTCTGAGCCTTTCTTTGACTGTCTGTTAAATCGTTTTTCAGAGGGTGTCTGCTTCTGAAATGTTCTCATGGACACTTATGTCCTATTTCCTCCCCTTCCTTTAAAGGGAATAACAACAAAGGAAACACACTTTTAAACATACCTTTTAAGTCACATTATACCGACTGATGCACGAGTGGCTCTGAACTAAATGAAAAGTCACGCTCTTTCCCCTGTGACCTTGACACTGAACTGCAGAGACCCAGGTGTCCGTTAATGCCATGCCACCTTGTCACCCTGCAGCTAATTGTTCTCCGAGGCTTTAAAACTCGAATCTGTGCTCCGGATCAAAGTAGCATCTTGACATTCTTAGAGGAGAATTGACCTAATTTTCCTCCAGTGCTGAATTTCTGTTTCTGCTCTTAGGAAGCACAGACTCCCCCCGTGTGACACGTTCTGCGGCGGGCGTTGAAGACCTTAACATCGTTCAGGTGACGATTCCAGGTACGGAAGCATATCTGGCTTTATCATAATTTACTTTCTATGTGTCCTTTTGTTCTATTTTTTTAATGTTTATTTATTTTTGAGAGATAGAGACAGTGCAAGCAGAGAGAGAGGGAGACACAGAATCGAAGCAGGCTGCAGGCTCTGAGCTGGCAGCACAGAGCCCGACTCAGGGCTTGAACTCACAGACTGCAAGGTCATGACCTGAGCTCAACTTGGACACTTAACTGACTGAGCCACCCAGGCGCCCACCTTTTGCTCTATTTTAACCATTTTGTGACATGGGTTAGTCCCTTGGAGCTGGTATTTATTTATTTATTATATTTGGCTTCACCTCGTCAACTAAGGAATAACAATTCAGGAATATAAAATACAGATTGTCACACACTGAATATCTTGCTTATATTGATAGGGAAAATCTGTTGTAAGGTGGCCGACAGGACTAATAGGAAACACCTGTCCCTGATTGATGATGAATGCGGAAGTAACGGGCTATAAATTGTTCCCTCTGCTGATGCTTGGGGCTCAGCCCTCTGGAGAGTGATCTCCTCTTAGTCCTCCAATGCACAGTAAACCCCCTGCCTTCCAAGATCTCTGAGTGCCACTTGGTTCTTCCGCCGAGTGATCCAGACCAGATTCCGTAATGTTTGGTTCCCTGACCGGGAAACCCAACTGCACTGGCCCGTTCTTGCCACCGGTTTGGGAAAACGGCGAGGCGGTGGCGGAACGAGGAATCGCGAAGGAGAAGGTGCGCCCTGAGTGTCAGCAGTCTCCAGCTCGGTCACCTCGGGCCGCCCTGCTCCGCCATTTCCGCCGGACTCGAGGAGACTTGGCAAGTGAGGACCTGGAACTGAGTTGGAAACCAGTAAGGCCTGGGCCCTAAGTCTGTCCTGTCCTGCCCACCCATAGCAGTGGAAGGGGGACCTGATCACTCCCCAGAGAGCCCAGAGGCCTCATCTGTAGGAATTCTGTGGGAGGGAATGTAATAACCTCTGGTGTGTATGTGAGTGTGAATGTGAGACTCTGGCTTGCCTGCCGGGTTCGATTCTGTGGCCCCACGGGTGGGCACCCTTAAGGGCCCCAGAAGCCTACGGAGTCTGAGTGGGCCCGTCTGTGACTCTGTGGTGAACGGCATGCAGTCTATGGCGGCATCGGAATAGTTTCTGATCGTAAGTCACAGAGCTGAGACCACTACAGCTAAGCGTCACCTAAGTTCCTTCAGAACATGGCCAGATGGGCATCTGACTGGCCTCCTCATTAGAGGGGGCACCCCTACCCTTTGTCTTTGTGACACCGTTTCATGGGAACATTATGGGGCTGGGACAGAGCAAACCCACAGTTCTTGAAACTGATTAAGAACTTTGAGAAGGGGGTTTTCAGGAGACTATGGAATTAAGATGACCCCCAGCAAATTAAGGACCCTATGTGAGTTGGAATGGCCTACTTTTGTGGTCGGATGGGCCTTGGAGAGAACCTTAGATGTCCCAGTGGTCCACCGCGTCTGGCGTGTTGTTACCAGAGACCCAGGTTACCCTGATCAGTTCCCGTATGCCGACTCCTGGTTAGAGATTGCCCCAAACCTCCCGCCGTGGGTGCGATTTACCTGCAAAGAACAGGGACAGGCTAGGGTACAGAGGTTCCGAGCTCCGCAAATTCCCGCTGGTGATCCGGAGGAAGAACCAATTTTGCCACAGCCACATGCTCCCTCGAGACCATCAGAACCTGACCCCCTGGCTCCTGAGACTCCGCCACCTCCGGACTCGACAGATTCTCTCTCCCCCAGACCAGCGGCCAGACTGCGCTCTCAGCCAGGTGCAGGTGCTCTCCAGATGCTGGTATGAGAGACAAGTGTGCCGGCTGGACGCCAGGACGAGGGAAACCTGAGACGTGATGAACAGGGAACCCTCCAGCCTGGCCGCTCCATGATGTATTACCAGCCTTTCTCCGCTACTGATCTCCTCAATTGGAAACCTAGCACACCATCATGTTCTGGAAAAGCCTCAGGCAATAATAGACCTAATGGAGTCCCTCTTCCCGACCCACCGACCAATTTGGGGAGACTGCCAACAGCTGCTCCGCACTTTAACACTGAAGAGAGACGGAGAATTAAGAGAGGAGCTCGGCAAGACCTTGAGGAACAGGCACTAGCCAGGGTTGTCGGTCCTGGCACCTGGGCTAGAACTGCCGCACCTGAAGAACGTCCTATGTGGGATGTCACTACAGGAGAAGGACAAGTCTGCATCTGCCGGCACCAAGAGGCTCTCCTCCGGGGATCCGAGCAGGGGCTAAGAAGCCCATGAACATGACTAAGATCTCCTCATTCATTCAGCAGCAAGGGGAACCCCTGGGGATTGTTAGGAGAGACCATTCGAGGCATTCACACCCTGTCTGATCCCGAGGCACAAGAAAGCTTACAGACAGTAAACAAACACCTCTCTCATGGCCCAAGCCGCCCCAGACTTCAGAAGGAAGCTCCAAAAACTTGAGGGTTCCAGTGGACTGAACGTCACGAAGTTGATTGAGGTTGCTATAAGGTCTACACGAACAGGGAGGGCAGTGCCGAGAAAAAGATGGGGAAAAGGTCGGCTTCCTCCCCACTTCTATGAAAGGATGGAGACGGTCCCACCACCAAAAGGGGGGTAGCTCAGGACCCCCTTAGCAAGGGATCAATGCACCTGCTGCAAGGAGAAATGGCCTGGCAGGTGAGGCAGCTAAAGTAGCAGCCATGAGGGAGGCGGCAAGGTCCCCTCCCTTACTATGACTCTGACACCCCCCGGCAGAGACCCCTGCACTAAAAAATACTAAAAAGGAAATTAAATGGGCTGAAATCTAGGGGGCCACCCAGACCAAGGAAGGAGGGTGACAACTGCTAGATGGGCGCATCTTCGTTCTAGCAGCCCTCAGAGGGCATCTAGTTGGCAAACACCATCAACTCGCCCACCTGGGAAAAACTGCATTAGCGGCCCTCCTCAGAAAGCAGTAGTACATCAGCCAGCTGCCAGCATCGTGTCGAGCAATAAGTGAATGGTGTATGACTTGCACCAGGAATAACGCCTGCTCCGTGCTGCCACGCCTGCCCAGTGTCCAAAGGGTAGGAGCCACCCCCTTTGACAATCTAGAAGTAGACTTTACAGATGTCCAGCCAAGTCAAGGGTTTCGATACCTCCTGGTAACAGTCTGTACATACTCGGATGGGTTGAAACTTTCCCTACCAGGACAGAACGGAGCCGGGAGGCAGCTTAAGTCCTCCTAGAAGAGATTGTCCCCCGGTTCGGCCTGCCGGTCACAATCCACAGTGATAACGGACCTGCATTCGTGGTGGACGTTATACAGACTGTAACCAACTCCCTCAACATCCCTTGGAAGCTTCACGCTGCTTACTGGCCTCAAAGCTCAGGGAAAGTAGAGTGAATGAATCACACCTTCAAGGGAACCTTAGCCAAGTTCTGTCAGGAAACAGACTTCCCACGGCCAGACCTGTTGCCCCTGGCCCTCCTGCGTGTCTGTTGCACACCAGGAACTCAAGGTTTCTCCTCCTTTGAACTAATATATGGGAGGCCCCCTCCAGGCCTAGGGAGTCTCCCAGGAAACCTTCATCAAGTAGGGGAGAAGGGAATAAGAGCAACTACAAGCGTTAGGGGCCAACCTAAATAAGTTACAACGATCTACCATAGAGAGGGCCCCCATCTCTTTAGGATCCCCTGTACGCCTTTTCTCACCGGGGGACTCAGTCTCAAGCCACAGCGGATTGGGCCTCACACTGTTACTCTGACCACCCCTACTGCCCTCAAGGTCACTGATATCATTCCATGGGTTCACCACTCCAGGATCAAGAGGGCCAATCTTGAGGAGCCCCAAAACTTGGAAGACTGACCCAAGTCTGATGAACCCACTCAAAGTGACCTTTTGGAGAGTCCTAGATTCTTAGGATCTCCAGCCCTGCTCCAGCCACACCCTGGAAGCTGGCTGGTCTACACACGGCAAAAGCTTGAGGAATTGCCATTCCAATAAGATAGACTATCCTTACTTTTTGCCATCGGGTTGGCAGAGGTTACCCCAAAAAACTGGGGAAACAGTAAGGGGTTCCTGTTTTCACTCGTTTTCCTCTTATGAATAGGATGTTCTGGCGGTATTGATTGCCTCTAATCTGGGCCCATTTGTCAGAGCAGGGCACCTTCAGTGGAAGAATCTGAGGAGTGTAAAAGCTTAAATGTGGGGTCACCACTTTTGATCTGTTGGGTCGCCTGCCAGGAAGGTTGCTAATGCCATTTTGGAGAAGCGTCTGTACTGATGTATGTGCCTCGCACTTCAAGCAAAAGCAGTTGTGCTTAGATTAACTTCAGTCTTAACGTTCAGGCTAAATGAGCAGTGTTACCCGCACTCCTAGGGGCAGAAATAGCCATAGGGACAGAGACTGGCATAGGAGGCACAGGCTCTTCTGTGGGACCAACAAGTGGCTGACACCCTAGTGTCCCTACAGAGCCAGTAAGTTCCCTGGCAGGAACCTCTTCTCTGCCGAGAGCAAGGGCACCTGCGTCTTCAGAGACTTCATAAACCAGTCAGGAATAGTCACAAGCGAAGTTAGGGAACTAAGGAAAAGACCCAGTCGTAATAAAGACGATGCCTTCTAATACAGACTAGATCTATTTAAAGGGACATCGAAGGGGGGAATGATAGGGAAAATCTGTTGTAAGGTGTCCGGCAGGACTTATAGGAAAACACCCGTTCCTGATGGATGAGGAATGGGGAAGTGACAGGCTGTAAGTTGTTGCTGATGCTCGGGGCTCAGACCCCTGGAGAATGATCTCCTGAGCCCACCGGTAGAAAATCAACCTCCTGCCTTCCAAGATCTCCGAGTGCCACTTGGCTCTTCTGCCGGGTGATCCAGACCAAATTCTGTAACAGTATCAGACATCGTTAATCAGATTTATTTCTTCTCACAGCCGTGCCTTGGAATTACCTGGAAAATACCCCTCAGGACAGGCAACTCCAAGCACCAGCTCCTGTTAAATTGGAATTGTCCATAGAGGTGACATTTATCTGCCCTGTCACTCAGTCTTTTCCGAATATGTGTATGTAAGATCTGGAGAGATGCAAAGAAACCTAATAACCCTGTTTCTCCAAGGAAGGAAACTGACCACGAGCGGGATGAGAGAGAGGGGTTTCAGTGTGCGTTATCCTGTGTCTCACGAATTTTGAACCACATAATTTCTAGTCCTAGTACATCTTCTTCCCTTTACTTACTTACCATATTACACTGGCTAGGATTGCTAATGTTGAAGAGTAGAGGTGAAAGGCGACATACCTGTCTTGCATGATGTTGAAAATGTTCCCTAAAGTAGTATGAAGTGTGTTTATGTGAGTTATCATTTGGGAAATTCTCTGGCAACTCTAGTGGCTTTCATCTACACATTTCCAAAATGCTTGATTATTGCTAAAACCAAACTGAATGATAGACCAGGTAAGTGCTTTTTTCATGTGCCATCAGGCACTTTGTCCAACAGCTCTCTTGGGGGCAAATAAATACATCAGTAACCCTACTTTCCTTGATTGTCTAATTATTTTTAGATAACGAGAAGGAACGATTATCCAGCATTGAAAAAATAAAACAGCTAAGAGAACAAGTCAATGACCTCTTTAGTCGGAAATTTGGTAAGTTTTTATATTGTTACATATCCAAAATGTATATATTTGAAGTATCTCTTTTTAACTGAATACTTTATCCAAGAAATTGATCTTTCTGGGGATGCCTGGCTGGCTCAATCATGAGAGCATGTGACTTTTTTTTTTTTAATAGTTTGTCAAGTTGGTTTCCATATAACACCCAGTGCTCATCCCAACAAGTGCCCTCCATGCCCATCACCCCCCTTCCCCTCTCGCTCTCCCATCAGCCCTCAGTTTGTTCTCAGTATTTAAGAGTCTCTTATGGTTTACCTCCCTCCCTCTCAACTATTTTTCCCCTTCCCCTCCCCCGTGGCCCTCTGTTAAGTTTCTCTTGTCCCACATATGAGTGAAAACATGGTATTCCTCCTCCTGACTTATTTCACTTAGCATAACACTCTGGAGTTCCATCCATGTTGCTACGAATGGCCAGATTTTATTCTTTCTCATTGCCATGTAGTACTCCATTGTATAGATAAACCACATCTTCTTGATCCATTTGTCAGTTGATGCATATTTAGGCTCTTTCCATGATTTGGCTATTGTTGACAGTGCTGCTATGAACATTGGGGTACATGTGCCCCTATGCATCAGCTCTTCTGTATCCCTTGGGTAAATCCCTAGCAGTGCTATTGCTGGGTCATAGGGGAGTTCTCCTGATAGTTTTTTTTGAGGAACCTCCACACTGTTTTCCAGAGTGGCTGCACCAGTTTACATTCCCACCAACAGTGCAGGAGGGTGCCTATTTCTCCACACCCTCGCCAGCATCTATAGTCTCCTGATTTGTTCATTTTAGCCACTCTGACTGGTGTGAGGTGGTATCTCAGTGTGGTTTTGATTTGTATTTCCCTGATGAGTGACATTGAGCATTGTTTCATGTCATGAGTTCGAGCCCATGTTGGGTATACAGATTACTAAAAAGGTTCTTTAATAAAATAATTTATGTTTATTTTTGAGAGAGACACAGTGTGAGCAAAGAAGAGGCAGAGAGAGAAGGAGACACAATCCAAAGCAGGCTCCAGGCTCTGAGCTGTCAGCAGAGAGCCCAACACGGGGCTCGAACTCAAGAACCACAAGGTCATGACCTGAGCCAAAGTCGGATGCTTAACTGACTGAAATACCCAGGCACCCCACTATTTTTTAAAAAAGAAACTGGTCTTTCTGTGAAGGAGTTAGGATCAAAATTAGTGTATGTTTTTCCTGGAGAGCTTTTACACAGACGCACTAGTTACTAGTTACACAATAATTATAATAATAGCTATCTTTTATTTACTTAGTTCTTCCCATGGCTGATCATTGCTTTTAGCAGTCACCTGTGGTTACTCACTTACCCTTCACAAAACCCTCTCACCGGGTAGATGCTATGATCGTGTCTCTTTAACAGGGAGAGAGAAGTGGAATCTGTTTTACTGCCCGTTGACAATTTCAAAGTCAGTAAGATTTTTAAAAATTTTTTAATGTTTGTTTATTTTTGAGAGAGAGAGAGAGCGCGCGTGCAGGAGAGTGAGAGCAAGTGAGAGAGGAACAGAGGGAGAGGGAGACCCAGAATCTGAAGCAGGCTCCAGGCTGAGCTGTCAGCACAGAGGCCAACGCGGGGCCTGAACTCTGAGACTGTGAGATCATGACCTGAGCCAAAGTTGGACGTTCAACTGACTGAGCCCCTCAGGTGCCCCTCAACGTCAGTAAGACTATTCGTGAAGTAGTAATGACTGATCACCCGTGTTGACACTTGACAGGAAAGATCTTCACCTCTTGGCACTACACCCATGGTCTGGGCAAAAGTAAGGGACACACTTAAGCAGTCTTCTGTTGTCTGTCTCATCCCAGGAGAAGCAATCGGGGTGGATTTCCCTGTGAAAGTTCCCTACAGGAAAATCACCTTCAACCCTGGCTGCGTGGTCATCGACGGCATGCCCCCGGGGGTGGTCTTCAAAGCCCCTGGTTACCTGGAGATCAGCTCCATGAGGAGGATCCTGGATGCTGCGGACTTTATCAAATTCACGGTCATTAGGTAAGTGAGAGCTCCCTGCTTGCTCATGAGAATGAATGTGCCGGTCGCCATGTGTGCAAGGGGGCTTTTTTTTTTTTGTAATAGTTCATTGTCAAGTTGGTTTCCATACAACACCCAGTGCTCATCTCCACTAGTGCCCTCCTCCATGCCCATCACCCATTTGCCCCTCTCCCCCACCCCCCATCAACCCTGTTTATTCCCAGATTTAAGAGACTCTTATGGTTTTCCTCCCTCCCTCTCCTTAACTTCATTCTTTCTCATTGCCATGTCATATTCCATTGTATAGATAAGCCACATCTTCTTTTTCTAATAGTTTATTGTCAAATTGGTTTCCATATAACACCCAGTGCTCTTCCCCACAAGTGCCCTCCTCCATTACCACCACCCCCTGGCCCCCTCCCCAAACCACATCCTCTTGATCCACTCATCAGCTGATGGACATTCAGGCTCTTTCCATGATTTGACTATTGTAGAAAGTGCCACTATGAACATTGGGTACATGTGCCCCTATGCATCAGCACTTCTGTATCCCTTGGGTAAATCCCTAGCAGTGCTATTGCTGGGTCGTAGGGGAGTTCTATGGATAGTTTTTTGAGGAACCTTCACACTGTTTCCAGAGCGGCTGCGCCAGTTTACATTCCCATCAGTGTAGGAGGGTGATGGGGGGTATTTTGGTTTTTGGTTTTTTTTTTTTTAACGTGAGGAGGTGGGCGGTGGGTGTCTGAGGCCTGGTGTCTGCGCTGAGCTGCCTCTCCCACCCAGTTTATCGTGTTCTGCCCCTGGGAGCCGCGTGTCCATGTCCGTGTTTCTTGGTGAGGGCGGGCAGCCTCCACTCTGTCCCACGGCACCTAGTGGAGTGTTGACACTCACCAAAGTCTGTCAACTAGCCCTGAATGGATCAGAGAGGACAGATGACCTCTGTTGCATTCACCGTGTCTCTTTCTCTTCAGACCACTTCCGGGCCTGGAGCTTAGCAACGGTGAGTATCCTGGGTGGTGAGAGGGGGTTCCGGCACACACCGTGGGGTGTGCGGTCTCAGCCGGCACTCCTTGCTTCTTGAGTCTTGATCCTTAGAGCAAAGCATGGTGCTCTTTAGATGCAGTATCTTTTTCCTGCTGCTCATAAAGTCCTTTAATTCTGCTGCTTAGCCAGGCGTTTCTTCTCCCGCGACGGTCCGATGCAGCCCGTCGGCGCCCTTGTCCAGGAGCCCCTTACAGCAGGAGCAAGTAGCTTAATGCTCAACTAGCCCCACCTAGTTGGTAAACAGCACCTGCCTGGTCCCCACAGCGCCACCCCTCCAGGCTCCCCCCCCCAGATCTCCCCACAGTTCAGAGACGAAAGGGGGTGCTGCCCGGCACAGACGGGGGTCCCTGGGACGCCCTCAGTCTGTTCTGATTGAGCAACGCCCCAGCCACCGTGCATGGGAAACATCCGGCACGTCTCCCCTGGAGTCCTTGCGAGCAGCTTAGCGTCCTGTAGGGTGACCGCAGCAGGCGCACGGCTGTCCACAGGAGTCTGAGCCACGAGGGAGCCTCCTCGTTTACAGTTTGGAAAAAACTAAAATATTCTTGAGAAAATGCCCGACCGTTATTCCTAAACTCTGCTTGTTGCTAAGTGATTTTTTTTGACATTTTTGTTATAGCTTAAAAATAGTTTACGTGCCATAAAATTCACTCGGGTGAAGAGCACACCCATCAGTGATTTTTAGTAAATTTACAAAGTTGTGCAACGTGCAGCTGTCACCACAATCTAATATTAGGACATTGCTGTCACCGCCCCCCCCCCCAAAAACACTTCTCCTACCCATGTCCCGTCACTTCCCGTCTCTGCTCCCAGCCCCCAGCAACCACCGACTTGACTTTCTGTCTCAGCTTTCATTTTATGAAAGTGAATTTTTAGGCCTGTGTTTTCTCCCAAGTAGAGCCCACCTGCTTCGTGGCCAGATTTCTTTAAATTTCAAACAGTAAGTTCTGTGGGGTCCCATGGCTCTCTGTGACCATGGTCCTCTGTGACTCACAGCAGGTAAATCACTCACCTTCTGTGGTCCCCCAATTTCCTGTTATTTCAAAGTTCTCTGGAGACCTAGATGAAGAAATAGGCAGTAAAACACAAACATAGACATACTGCCCACTCGTTCTCCCTTAAACCACACAGGGCAAACCTAGGTCCTTGCTGAACCTCACAAAAGATGCCTTTGTCTGGCTCATGTGCTTTTTAATGTTTATTTATTTACAAGAGAAAAAGAGACAGTGTGTGAGCATGGGAGGGGCAGAGAGAGAGGGTGAGAGACACAAAATCAGAAGCAGGCTCCAGGCTCTGAGCTGTCAGCACAGAGCCTGATGCAGAGTTCAAACCCACAGAGCACAAGATCATGACCTGAGCCGAAGTCAGATGCTTAACCAGCTGAGCCACCCAGGTGCCCCTGGCTCATGGACCTTTTAAAAATGGGAACAAGCGGCCAACATTGAAAAGCCAGGGACTTTTGAAAGAAAGAAAGAAAGGAAAAGAGAAAGAAAAGAAAAAAAACTTTTCTTTTTTTTATAAAAGTCGATCTCTGGGGGTTGGGAGCACCTGGGTGGCTCAGGGGGGAGAGCATGTGACTCTTAATCTTGGGGTCATGAGTTCAAGCCCCACTTGTCATGTAGTTTACTTAAAAAAAAAATGTCATAAGTTTCTTTAGGAATCTGAAGATCTGGCCACCACGGGCCACATTCCCTCCAGCAGCACTTTGCTGGAGCTGAGGGTCTGGCCATCCCCCTCTGTGGGGGTGGGTTACCCGTGCCCATCCCCCAGCCACTTTACCTCTGACAGTCATCATCACGCTTTCACTGTCATTTTTTTCACTATCTCTTGTCTTCTTGTCTCTATCAAAAGTGGGAAAGAGAAAGATAGACCAGGAGGGCCGTGTATTTCAAGAAAAGTGGGAGAGAGCGTATTTCTTCGTGGAAGTGCAGAACATTCCTACGTGTCTAATATGCAAACAGAGCATGTCCGTGTCCAAAGAATACAACCTCCGGCGTCACTATCAGACGAACCACAGTAAGCACTATGACCAGTACACGGAGAAGATGCGGGATGAGAAGCTGCACGAGCTGAAGAAGGGGCTCAGGAAGTACCTCCTGGGGGCCTCAGAAGTCACGGGTCCCGAGCAGAAACCAGTGTTTGCCAACGCGAGTCCCAGCGAAAACGCTGCCGTGCAGCCCGTAGAAGACGTGGCTGGGAAGTTATGGGAGAAGCTACGGGAAAAAATCAAGTCATTTGTGGCTTATTCCCTTGCAATCGATGAGATCACAGATATAAACAACACCACCCAGCTGGCCATATTCATCCGGGGCGTGGATGAGAATTTTGACGTGTCGGAAGAGCTCTTGGACACGGTGCCCATGACGGGTACAAAATCTGGCAACGAGATCTTTCTGCGTGTTGAGAAAAGTCTTAAGAAGTTTCACATCGACTGGTCGAAACTGGTAAGCGTGGCCTCGACTGGCACCCCCGCAATGGTAGACGCAAACGACGGGCTGGTCACCAAACTCAAGTCCAAGGTGGCAGCGGTTTGCAAGGACTCGGACCTGAAGTCCGTGCGCTGCATCATCCACCCGGAATCCCTTTGTGCGCAGAAGCTGAAGATGGACCACGTCATGAGCGTGGTGGTGAACTCCGTGAACTGGGTCTGCTCTCGCGGCCTGAACCACAGCGAGTTCACGACGCTGCTGTACGAGCTGGACGGCCAGTACGGCAGCCTGCTCTACTACACCGAGATCAAGTGGCTCAGCCGCGGGCTGGTGCTCAAGAGGTTTTTTGAGTCACTGGAAGAAATCGATTCCTTCATGTCGTCCAGAGGAAAGCCCCTGCCTCAGCTGAGCTCTCAGGACTGGATCCGAGACTTGGCCTTCCTGGTCGATATGACCACGCATCTGAACACCTTGAACATGTCCCTGCAAGGGCACTCGCAGGTCGTGACGCAGATGTACGACTTGATCCGGGCGTTCCTGGCCAAGCTGTGCCTTTGGGAAACTCACCTGGCGAGGAATAACCTGGCCCACTTCCCCACACTGAAGTCAGTCTCCAGAAATGAAAGCGACGGCCTGAACTACATTCCCAAGATCGGGGAACTGAAGACGGAATTCCAGAAAAGGTTGTCTGACTTCAAGCTCTGCGAAAGCGAACTGACCCTGTTCAGCTCCCCTTTCTCGGTGAAGATCGAGAGCGTGCATGAAGCGCTGCAGATGGAGGTCATCGACCTGCAGTGCAACACGGGGCTCAAGGCCAAGTACGACAAGGTCGGGGTCCCCGAGTTCTGCAAGTACCTGCGGAGCAGCTACCCCAAGTACAGCGCCCACTGCGCCAAGGTCCTGTCCATGTTCGGGAGCACCCATGTCTGCGAGCAGCTCTTCTCCATCATGAAGCTGAGCAAAACCAAGTACTGCTCCCGGCTGGAGGACGCGCAGTGGGAGTCTGTGCTCCACCTGGCCACGTGACTGAGCGCACCCTGCTGCCCCCCGCGGGGCCCCGGGGAGTGCGAGATGGGAACACAGTCACCAAAGACCGCTGTTCTCCGGGGTTTTGTTCCCACTTTGACTCGGAAACGGGACTTGCGGTATCCCTACCTGTTTGTATGACATTTTCTGCTTCCTCCATAGTCCAGTAAAAAGCAAGACTTTTTTTTTTTTTTTTTTTTTATCTCTGGCAGTCCCCTTTCCTCATGCCTGGCGGGTTTCCCTCGTCCCCCGACCAGCCAGGCCCGACCCCTGTAGGCGTGGAGGCCAGGAGGCTGCAGGCTAAATCAGTCAACAGAGAGAAGGTATATATCGTGGGGGGGATTTATGCGCGCACACATCTGTCTCCCTGCTTGTTACATGGTGCCCCTTGTGATCTAGCATGTTTGCAAGCTTGGGGACAGTCCGTTGGAGACACAGTCACATACTCCTGTGTGACCTGTCTCTGCCTCCACACCAACCCACAAAGGTAGGACTTAACAACGGAAAACCCCAGAAAACAAACAATACGGGCTTTCAAAGGTCAAGGAATCTGGGCTTGGAAGTTTGTTTGTTTGTTTGTTTGTTTTTTTAAACACTTTACATGGAGGGGCACGTGGCTGACGCACCTGACTCTTGATCTCCAGGTGGGGAGTTCGAGCCTCCCCTTGGGAGGCTGGGTCTGGCTAGCTCAGAGGCTCCCTTTTGGGGGAGGAGGGAGGGATGGGTTTACAGCAGGGTCAGAGGGGACCTGTCCCTGGGGTTAACACCAGCAGGTGTCGCCCTTTGGACCCTGCAGGCAAAGATCGGCCCCTCATTTACAGAGCGGCAGCTAGGGCTCAGAGTGATGAAATGGCCTACCGAGGCAGCACTGCAGAGAAGTCATTGGGACTCAGACCAGGTCTGTGTGACTCCAAAGTCCATGCTGTTCCGTGACAGGTGGCTGTCCTGGGCAGCTTCCTGGTGTGGTTGGCCCATCAGGTGCTGCGGAGGGGCTGGCAGGGTTCAGCCGTGGGCTGTTCTGTGGTGAGTCAACTCTTCTGGCCCCCTGCTTCCTCTTTTTTTAATTTTTTTTTAAGTTTGTTTATTTTGAGAGAGAGCGTGCACAAGTGGGGGAGGGGCAGGGAGGAAGAGAGAGAGTCCCAGCACGCTCCACCCTGTCAGCACAGAGGCCGATGCAGGGCTCAAACCCACAAACCATGAAATCATGACCTGAGCTGAAACCAAGAGTCAGACCCTTAACCAACTGAGCCACCCAGGTGCCCCACCCCCCCCAGCTTCCTTCTTTACCCTGCATGGGTTTTAGGACCACAGAGGCCCAGCACTGCCATTCACGTGACTGAGCCAAGCCTGGGAGAATCGACTGAATGAGCAGGTGGTATTCTGGGGTTGTGGTGATGGGGTGTCTGCAAATGAGAGCACTTAGGAGCAGGGTGGCTGGGCCCAGTGGACTTGGTGACCCCCATCAGGTCCCAGGGCGCAAGGCACCTGTCCCAAGGCCCTATCTCCCCAACCCAGGATGGGCAGAGGACACTAGTCTCTCCTCCAACACGAGCCCAGGGCAGGTGGCTTGGAGCTTTGCAAGCAAGACCCATGTCACCTCCCTCCTCTGGGCATCCATCAGCCACAGCACCTGCCACTAGGCCTGACCCACAGGCCAGGAACACTGTGGGGTCAGGACAGTGTAATGGACCCCACAGGGCTTTGGAATCAGAAAGAGCCTGGCTCTGGCTTCCCGTTCGGCCACCCACTTGCTGTGTTACCTAAAACACAGCCTACATTTTCTGAGGCTTGGCATCCTTGTCCATAAACTACCCACCTGACAGGCTGTTCTCCGAACCAGAAACCATGTGGACAGCCAGCTTTATGCCTGGCCAAGAAAACTGGCTGCACCAGGTGCTTGGGTGGCTCAGAAAATTAAGCATCTGCCTCCTGGTTTCAGCTCAGGTCATGATCTCACACCATCTTGTAGGTACGAGCCCGCCTTGGGCTCTGTGCTGACAGTGCAGAGCCTGCTTGGCCTTCTCTCTCCCTCTCTGCCCCTCCGCAACTCATGCTCTGGCTCTCTCTCAAAATAGATTTAAAAAAAAATACTGGCTGCACCCACACCACACTCCTAACTCAGACCCAGCCACCTGCAGGCACGCCTGCCCAGCGTGCTCCGTAGGCTCTGCCAGGGACAGCAGAGGCCCACAGACATGTCCCACAGGCCTCCACGTCAGCACATGACAGTGGGGCCATCATGAGGCCACACCTTCAGGGGACCAGAAATGCAGACAAACAAGGGGGAAACGTTTGATCAGGACTTCCGCTAGGAAACACTGAAACTAAAAATAATGAAAATATTTTCTCTTCTGCAATTTAAGTTCTCATTGCAACTGAACACAGAGGGGTTGGGGTTGTCGGTTAATTCTCCCACAGTTTTGCAGGCTAGTCCTTGAGGAGCTGGACTTTCCCAGCAAAGTGGGTCTGCAAAAACCAAATAAAGGGCTTAGTGATTTTCTCAAGACCTCTCTCTCTAGTTTGATGGTCAAATTATCCTCTGCGGATTTTCCCTGACCTCTGAGGGCCCCTCCTTGCCCCTCCCCAGGGGCCTCCCACCAGCGGCAACAGCTCTCCCTGCCACCCCGTGTCCTTCCCGACATGCTGCCTCGGAGCTGCAGATCTGGGAACAAAGTTGCACCCCGGTGGCTTTGCATTTTGCAAAAGATTCACCAGCAGAGACTTTGAGGCCGTGGGCCGGTAGCGTGGATCTGTTCATCACTGAACAACTTGCTTTGTGGAACAACCTCCAAACCGGGCAGCCTCTAGTTGAATAATCAGGCGCTCCCTACCTGTAGCTCAATTACAATTTCTCTTTGTCACCTAAGGCGCACACACCGCGCACTGCGGCACCCTTCTCCAGCGGGACCAGAGTTACCGCACTGTCTGTCCAAACAACCAGCGGGCAGACCGCGGGTTCCTCTTGCACCTGACCCTGTGCAAACGTAGTTTTCAACTCCCCCAACCTCTGGCCCCAGCAGAGCTCACAGGCCCTCAGTCCTAATTCTAGAAATACCCCCAAGGGCGTGCCCAGCCCAGTCCGCCGCGCTTCTCAGCAGAGCCTCTGTCCACTCCACGCAACATTTATTGACAGCGGTTAAGAGGTGGGGCGGGGCCCGGAGCTGCCAGAAGCATCCGGACCTCAGGATCTGTACACGGACGGGTATACTGGAATGGGGCAGGACGGGGCGGAGGGGCCAGGGCGCCATCTGGAGCAGGTGCCGCAGCCTCACACTGCAGACGCCAGCTTCCGCTTGGTGCTCTCGCTGCAGCGGTGCAGGATAAGGTCTGCGCTGGGCCGCGGGGGCACCGCAGGCTGTGGTTTCGCGCTTCCAGTCTGCGGCTGCTCCCTTGCTGCAGAAAGCACGGACCTGTGAGAGGCCCGGCCCCGCCCCCCAGGCCCCGCCCCGTCCTCCAGGCCCCGCCCCTGGCACGCCCGCCCCCGGCCGCTGCAGGAGCTCACTCCACAGGCTACCTGAGCTCCGTGGTCCCGCCCCCGCCTGGCGGCGGCGCTGCTGCAAAAAACGGACACTGTTGCGCCTATAGGTGTCCTGGCTGAGACGCTTCCGAGACCGCTGGTGGATGCTGTGCGCGTTGCGGATGGACGACCTGGGCCCACAGGGACGGGGCGTTGCTCAGCGCCTGGGCGTCCCCACCTCCCACCCCCGTGTCCCTGCTTGCCGGGACTCGCACGACCTTTCCTGGGGTCCAACGACTGGCCAGGGGCAGTGGAAAGCTGGGCAGGGCATGACCGATGCCCATTCCTGCCGGGTCACAGAGCCCAGGTCTATGTCCCACGCCCTTCGGCAGCCTTCAGCCCGTGTCCTCCCCAGGACGACCTCTTCACTGCCGCCCCCCGTCACGGGCGGTCCCGAAGGACGCTAGACATCAACACCTGTGCCTTCACTTCCACTTCACACCCCTGCTTTCCCACTGCCCGGGTGCCAGTCCCACGATGAGGGAGGGTGCTGCCTCCCCAGCCTGCTGGGAACCCCCTGCCTCAGCCCGGGCCTCTCTCCCCGGCACTGTCAATCCAGGGCCTGGACCGACAGAGGGGACCCGTGGTGCACCCCCTCCTCAGCCCCGCCCAGTCCCCCTGACGCTCGATCACCTCCGGGGCGGCGCCCCTCGGCTCTTGATCTGGCGTTGGGCCTGGGCGGTATCCTGCCCCGACTTCTGTAGGTACATGGATGGAAAGTAGCCTGTGATGTCGCCTTTCCTGCAACAAAGGCAGCCCTTGAGTAGGGGCCTCAGACGTGGGGGCTCAGGGGTCTCTCTATAAACAGTCGGGGTTAAGGCAGCTGGGAGGCTCCAGACACCCCAGTGTCCGGCCAACACCAGACCCTGCCCCTCTGGGCCTCAGTTTCCTCATCTGTGCAACACAGGCCCCCACAGCTGTGAGGCTGGTAGTGGGAGGAAGTCAGTGGGTCCAACCCCAGGGACAGGTGTTTGCAATGAAGCATCATCCGCAGTAGCAGTATCTGTTTTTTTTCTTTTAAGCCACTGCTCTCTGCCTCTAAGAAACTCTTTGCCGACCTCCAGGGCACCTGGTTCCCCTATGCTTTCCTTCCAAACCCTTTTTACTTTGGGGTTTTGTGCTTGGTGAAACCCACAGCCCATCACGAATACATATGCAGGATGCGAGGTGGGGATCTAGGCGCCTTTTCTCCATGTGGGCGCCCACATGGTGCAGCACCCCTCGAAAAGACGTTTCTTTCCATTCTCACCACTATAATGTGAAAGAGAAAAAAACAACTTTGCATAATAGAAACCTCACTCCGTAAAACTCTGATTTTTCTCAGCTGGTGGGAGAGTCGCAGAGGTGTGTGTGATCAGGGGTTAAGCTGCGTGATGGTCAAAAAGGTTGAAAAAACCTGCCTCCAGCCCCAGGCCATGCTGACAGTGGGTGCAGTGGCCACAAGCTCACTGGGGCCACGGACACACCCCGTGACTCAGGGCTCACGAAAAGTATACAAGGACCTGGGGAGACCCAATGAGCCCAGGAGAATGACTCTCCAAGACCCCAGGGTTCTGCTTTGCCCCAGGAGGAACGAACAGGGAAGAATCAATTGCAACAGGGGCACCTGGTGGCTCGGTCAGCTGATCATCCGACACTTGATTTGGGCTTAGGTCACGATCTCACGGTTTGTGGGATCGAGCCTCCCAAAAGGCTCTGCCTCTCCTCTCTCTCTGCCCCTCCCCCACTTGTATGCGCTCTCTCTCTCTCTCTCTCTCTCTCTCTCTCTCAAAATAAATAAACTTAAAAAAAAGAATTGTTTGCAACAAAAGATTTCAAAGGAAAAGGGACGACAGGGTCTGCTCTACCAGTTCTAAAATAGAAAAATAAACACCACAATTATCCGTGTTGTTACAGAAAGAGTAATAGATGGCGAGGTGACCCCAAGTCTCAAAGGGAAAACGTACCCGCTCAGACAAGGACACTGAACCCCAGAGAGACAGGCGGGGGTGGGGGGGGGGGGTATAATCACTGGTCTGCCACCAAAATGGAAACTGGG
>PJEM01003014.1:0-12488 GCA_004023845.1 Helogale parvula | reverse complement strand
TGGTCGGCGGCGGGAGCAGGGACGCGGCGTGAGAGTTCATAGAGCCCCGGCTGGCCCTCCCTTCCTCTCCTCTCTAATCCTGAGGCTTCCTCCGGCCACGCCCAGGACCGCCCCCTCCCTCGCCCCTACCTGCTAGGTGGTGTCTCCCCTGCAGGCTCAGGCACCGCTCCGCCCCACGCAGGGGCTCCTGCCCACTCCCACCTACCACCACCAGGAGGCGCCCGGCAGGAGGTGCGGGTGAGCGCCCGTCCACCTGTCACCTGAGCCGCTTGGCTTCCGCCAGCTGCTGACGTGCGGACCTGCTACACAGCGTACAGACCTTTCCCCCGTTCTCCAGAGATGCCACAAATCCGCACACCGTTGCGAGATCTCTCCATTTTAAAGTAGGGGCCACCGACTCGAACTTATTGCAACCTCCCCGGGGGCCCCATCCAGCCCCGCCTCCAGGCAGTACGCTTTCCTGAACCTCGGGTCTGCTCACCCGCCAGGCTTCCTGCCGCCCCTGCCCCAGCCGGCACCACCGCGAGCCTCAGGCTGACCTCCCCACTTCACCTCTACTCTCCCTCCCCCTTCTCCGTCCTGACCTACCCCCGGGGTCTTCAAACCAGACCACGGGGTCTCCACCCCGACTGCCCCACCGTGCAGCCCCAGAGAGGTCACTTCTGGCTTCCGAATAATCGCCAGGGCCCCTCACCTTCATAATTGGGCTCGGGGTCCTCTGCCTCGTCAGGGCTGTCCAGGGGCTCCAGGTAGGATGCGGGGACCCACCCTCGCTTCGTCTTCGTCTGGCAGAACCACCAGCCTGTGCCAAGCGAGGGGGAGGGGGCGGTAAGTCCGGGCGGGCCCACAGCCGCCCTCCACCACCAGGGTGGTAAGGACAGCCCGACGCAGACACACAGACATCCCACACTCAGATTCAGAAATGTCGCCTTCAGCACACTCCACGTCAGAGTCACACACAGCCGCCCTCGCGGGGCACGGGGTTAGAGCTCAGGATCTGCTCCTCACACGTCTGGACCAGGAGCTCGCCCGGCCCCCAGGACACGACCCCCAAAGACGCTTGGGTGCCCGCGGCCTTCGCTCAGAGACAGGGGGGCCCGCAGGGCGGGGAGGACAGTCAGGGCCCCCGAAGGAGCCACAGCCCGTCGGGTGGGGAGGAGGGAGCCCGAGGCCGTCGGTCTGAGGGGCTTGTGGCCGAGGCCCGGGGGGAGGAGGAAGGGCCCGGGAGGTGGGGGGGGGGGGAGGCTCACCACTCTCGCTCTTCTCCACCACGTCCACCACGTCGCCCGTGGCCAGAGCCATCTGGGAGCTCGAGCTCTTCTCGAAGTCAGCGATGGCGCGGTAGGTCTGCAGGATGATGGGCCCCGTGATGTCTGGACAGGGGGAGGCCGGGGTGAGCGGACACCGCGGGGGCGGGCTGCCTCCTCCCGGGGGCCCCTGCAGCGGCCACCAGAACCAGGTACCGGCGTCCCCTCCCCACCCAGCTCCAGGCACGCCAGAGACATGTGCACCCTGCCCGCTGCAAAACAGCAGAGACAATGTCGTCTCTCCGCAGCCCTGCATTTATTGAGCACCTACTGGGCACCTGGGGGGGCAGTCAGTTAAGCCCCTGACTCCTGACCTCGGCTCAGGTCCTGATCTGACAGTTCGTGGGATCGAGCCTGCTGGGGACGCTGTTTCCCCCTCTCTCTGCCCCTTCCCTATGTGCCCGCTCTCTCTTAAATAAATAAACTTTTTGCAAAAATGTAAAAAAATGAAAAACCAACGATCACGCAGTAAAGATCACGTACTGTCGTGCCCCTGTGTGAGCCATGAAGACCACCTCTGCCCCCAGACCTGCTTGTGCATTCAGCCATGACATCCCCGGGCTGTTGGCAGCCAGGGTTGTGCCTCTGCAGCCACAGACGTGACCCCCAAGGCGTCACTGTCTGGTGACCCCAAAAATCCCCACTCTGTACTGAAGACCCTTCCAGGCTGCTCCCCCCCCATCTCCTTTCCCTGCACAGCCTGCGCTCAGGGTCCCAACCACGTCCCCAGACGCCGCAGGGGGACCCATGTGCGGCTGTCCCGCCTCCTACCCGTGACGGTGCTGTTCTTGCCATCTTTGGGGACCAGGTAAGTCTCTGGCTTTTTCACCCTGCAGGAAGGGTAGTCTGGCGTTAGAGGGGAGCAGAAGCCTCGGGCAAACGGACAGAACTTCCCAAGAGGAAAAGGAAGGTGGGATGGGGGTGGGGCACTATGGAGGAACAGGCCAGAAAGGTGCGGCCCCCCCTCCCCCAGCCTCTGGCGAACCCAAAGAAAGGGATGCACTCGGTGCCGGTGCCGGTAAGGATGCGGGTAAAGACTCTGCTGGGACAGGCTCTTGTCACCTCAGGGGCCAGCGCCCTCCTCCTGGGGCCCTGGGAGAGCAGCCAACGGGGCAGGGGCGTCCCTGCCCCCCAGGCCCATGGAGGCTGCCCTGCCCTGGACCAGGGGTGCGTTCAGGGGTCGGTCCACACTGCTGGAGCCTGTCCACAGCGCCCTTACCCGTCTTCAGTGAGCAGAGAGGGGCAGAGAGAGGGGCCTCCCCCTGCCGGCCCCCAGCCAGACAGCACATCCATCCCCCTGCACCCCAAGACCTCCCGCGGCCTCTCAGATGCTTTCCATGCTGAGCCCTGAGCACAGGGGTCAGGGCAGGCCAAGAAGGAGGTGACAGAGAAGAGACTTGGCGGCGGGGCGGGGAGGGTGCCCGGGTGGCTCAGTCGGTTCTGTGTCCTGTGTCCGACTCGGATTCAGTTCAGGTTGTGAGTTCAAGCCCCGCATTGGGCTCTGCACAGGTAGGGTGGAGTCTGCTTGGGATTCTCTCTCTCCCCATCTCCCTCTGCTCCTGCCCTACTCCAGCTGTCCCTGTCTCTCTCAAAACAAATAAATAAAACTTTAAAAAAAAAGAGAGAGAGAAAGACTTGGGAGGGATGCTGGGGGGCGGAGGGAAGGGCTCTAGGTCACACAGACCAGAGTTGGAATTCTGCCTCCTTCTCTTTCAGGCTGTGTGACTTTGGGCATGTCGCCTCCCTTCTCTGAGCTTTGGGTATCTGTGACATGGGGGACGTCCTGTGCCCCTTCCCCGGGCAGAGCTCCCTGCCCTACCCCCCCCCCCACTGTGGGGACAGAATGAGGGGACCACTCACTGGTTGTCCGTGGGGAGCTTGAGGTCGTCGGGGCGAACCTTGAAGAAGTCGAGGAGGTGGGGGCAGCGGGAGATCTTGACTGGCAGGCTCATGAGCGAGGCGAAGTACTCGGTGAGGGTGCCCTGGCGACTCTCTGCCACCCGCTGCCCATCAAACCACCGCGGGGCTGCCGGGCCAGGGAGGGGTGCCAGAGGGCCATGAGCTCCTTCTCAGGTCAAGGTCCCGCGGGGAGTGGGCCTGGGGGAGGGACTGGCCCCGCTCCTCACCTGGCAGGTGGGGGATGATCCTGTTCTCCGGGTTGATGTCCCCCGCCTCAATAGGAAACGTTTCCTTCAACATTTTCTAGACAGAAAACAAAAGGTGTAAGAATGTCCTTTTTTTTTTAATTAAAAAAATGGTTTATTTATTTTTGAGAGAGAGAGCACGAGCAGGGGAGGGGCAGAGAGAGAGGGAGACACAGAATCTGAAGCAGCCTCCAGGCTCGGAGCTGTCAGCACAGAGCCCGATGCGGGGCTCAAACCCAGAACCCACGAACTGTGAGATCATGAGCTGAGCCGAAGTTGGTCACTTCACCGACTGAGCCACCCAGGCGCCCCAGAATGTCTTTTATTACAACACTGTAAAAGGGGAGAATTGGAAGTGACCGCCGAGTCACTTGGAGTAGAAACCTCGGGTGGCGTCCCTGGCTCCTTCTCTCCCACCTTCCCTCCTTGCCACCAGCAGATCCTTTGGGCTATCCTCCTGAAATCCACCCAGAATCTGACCCTTCTCACTACCCACGCGGCCACCACCTTGGTCTGAGCACCACCAGGCCTGGGTGATCACAACAATCTTCTTACACGCCCTTCCCCCCTTCTCTGTCCTCAGTCAGCACCCTCTTAAAGCTTAAACTGGGTTCCGTCTCTCCTCCCTGCCCCTCAGCGCACTCAGAATGGAAGCCAAAAGCCCCACATCAGTGTACAGAGCCCCTCGGACCTGCTCCTGCCTGCCTGGCTGACCTCCTCTGCCAGCACCCTCCCCTCCCTTGCTCACTCTGCTCCAGGCGCCCCTGAATACTCCAGGCCCACGCCTGCCCCAGGGCCTTTGCATTTGCGCTTCCCGTTCTCCCCCCACATTTGTCAATGGCACTTTCCCTTTCTCTTTCTCCTTCCTCAGGTCTCTGCTCAGGGATCCCCCCACAGTGACACCTTCTCCCTGACAATTTCCCTTCCTAACCCAGTCCTCCCTCTCCCCCCTCCCTGCCTGACGTTTTCCACAGTTCTGGTAACTAACATACTGTGCACATTACTTATGTTTTGTCTGTGTGTCATCCTGACTCCTACGCTCGAACTTAAGATCCACAAGAGAAGGCAAGGGCTTGCATCTTTCTTATGCCCTTGTCACCTTCAGAGCTCACCAAGTGGGACGCGCCTGGCGCTTAGTAGGTGCTTGGTAAATAGTTGCTGTTTGAATGAATGAGCCCACCGATTAGTGAAAGGATCTAATCCTACAATTAAACCCAGAACAGTTTAAAGAGGGGCACCTGGGGGCTCAGTCAGTTAAGCATCTGACTTCAGCTCAGGTCACGATCTCATGGTTTGTGGGTTCACGCCCCGCGTCAGGCTCTGTGTTGACAGCTCAGAGCCTGGAACCATCTTCGGATCCTGTGTCTCCTTCTCTCTGCCCCTCCCCTGCTCACACTCTCTCTCTCAAAAATAAATGTAAAAAATATATAAATAAGTATATTATATATATACTTGTATATACTTACATATATAATACACTTACATATATTTAGATAATATATACACATATACTTAATATTATGTAAATATATGTAAGTATCTTATATGTATACTACTAATAATAAGAAGAAGAAATAAATAGGGCCCCTAAACTGTGGGTGGGGGCGATGTGGGTTCCTCAGTCCCTGGCCAGCGTGAGGGGCAGCACTGGGACTGCGGGAGGTGTCCCCCTCCCCCCCCCCGGGACACTCACGTGGAACTCGTAGATCTCCGTGAACCGCCGGTAGACCACCTTCTCAGACAGGTCCTGCCACTTCACCAGGAACATGTACACCTGGGGGGAGGGACGGTCGGGGCCTCGTTCGGCTTCCTGGTCAGAGCCCAGGGGCCTCGGGGGGCAGGGGAGAGCACTCTTTGGGGCGACCTGGACCAAGAGAGGTACCGACTCCCTGGACCCCAGAGCTGCCGCCCTCCAGCCTTGGGATCTGGGGAAGATGTTTGGCTTCTCTCAAATTAACTCAGATTCCTCCTCCATGAATTGGGGATACAGGGGGGCCCCCCTCAGAGGGCTGGTGGGCGAGCGGCAGGCGGGGACATGGAAAAGCCTGCGTTCGGACGAGATAGTGCCAGGCTCCATTTCTACCAGATCTCCGGAATGGACATCCGTACAGACGGGAAGTTGATCTATGGCTGTGGGGGGGCTGGGCTATGGGGTCGCTTTCGGGTGGTGACAAACATGGAATATAGTCACCCGGCGGCGGCACACATCTGGAATACTAAAAACCATCAGCCTGTACCCTTTATATTAGTGCGTTGGATGCTGTGATGTTCATATCTCAGTGAGCCCATTATTAGAAAGAAAAACAGAAAAACTTGGTTAGGAAAAACCCGAAATAGGGAGGTGAATTCTACTCGGCCGCAAAGAGGAACAAATAACTGACGGGCACAGCCACCCGGGTGGATCTCGAAAGCATTTTGCTGAGTGAAAGGAGCCGACACAAAAGGCCACATACGGGGGGGAGGGCTTCGTGCCTATGACCTTCCAGGGAAAGCGTGACTAGTTCAAGGTGGGAAAAACTCAGAACAGTGGCTGCCTCCGGGGGGCAGGGGAGGACTGATGGGGGGCAAGAGAACCTGGGTGCTGTTAACAATCTATATCTTTTTTTTTTTAATGTTTATTTATTTTTGAGAGAGAGAGAGAAACACAGCATGAGCAGGGGAGGGTCAGAGAGAGAGGGAGACACAGGATCCGAAGACAGGCTCCAGGCTCTGAGCTAGCTGTCAGCACAGAGCCCGACGCTGGGCTCGAGCCCATGAACTGTGAGATCATGACTTGAGCCGAAGTCGGAAGCTTAACCGACTGAGCCACCCAGGTGCCCCTATCTTTTTTTAATTAAAAATTTTTTTTTAATTTTTAATGTTTATTTATTTTTGAGAGAGACAGAGACAGAACGTGAGCAGGGGAGGGGCAGAGAGAAGGGGAGACAGAATCGGAAGCAGGCTCCAGGCTCTGAGCTGTCAGCACAGAGTCCAACGCGGGGCTTGAACCCATGAACCATGAGATCATGACCTGAGCTGAAGTTGGACGCTCAACCGACTGAGCCACCCGGGAGCCCCTTTAATTAAAAAAATTTTTAGTGCTTATTGATTTTTGAGAGAGACAGAGACAGAGTGCGAGCAGAGGAGGGGCAGAGAGAGGCAGGGGCAGCTGGCAAGCATCAACAAGACATACCGGGATGAAAAGGCGGTGTCAGTGAGTAACATCACCACAGGTGAGAAGCTCACAGAACCCAGTTAAAGGCCCTGCAGCACTGCAGCCGCGGCAGCAGGATGCACTCCAGTTTCAGAGGAGCCACACCAACCTGGAGAGGAAGTTCTCCTACAACCTGAGCCAGTGCATCAATCAGATGAAAGAGGTGAAGCAGCAGTGTGAGGAGCAAACAGAGGAAGTCACCAAAAAGGGAAACGAAGCTGCCGCTTCTAGGGACCTGAATGGAAAAAAGGACCAAGGCCAGCAGTTCCAAGGTCCCAACGAGCCTCAGCCCAGGCCCCAGGAGGCGGACCTGTCCCAGGCAGAGGTGCCACCAGTGAAATGAAACGTGCCCAGCACACCAGCCCCCAGTTCTGAGGCGGCTTTGGATTTGAAGAGACAAGGTGAGAAAGAGGAGACCAAGGAGATTCGGGCGGTCGGGCGGTCGGTGAGGAGGTGCTGCAGAGGGACTGCCCGCTGCGGAGGGACGGTCCGGGGCAGGCAGCCGGGGATGCCGGGCCTGCGGGAGGAAGAGGCACCGGGAGGCGGAGGCGGTGGGGCACACCCTGGGGTGCCAGCGGCCTTGCTGGGGAGCCTGGAGAATCAGGACCCCGAGGACCCGAGCAGGACCACCTGGTCATCCCCAGGGGCAGGAGGAGGAGCAGGACGCTGACAAGGATGGAGAAACCAGCAGAAGCAAGGAGGAGCGGAGGACCGCAACATGGACGAAAGGGAGGCAGAATCGGAGACAGAAAAGCAGGCGGCCCTTGCAGGCAGTGACAGAAATCTGAACGTTCTTAATGCTGACAATCAGAAAGGAGACATGACTCATTTACTTGATCAGCGTGAAAAGAGGAATCACACACTCTGAATCAATTGGAATCCTGTACTTCAGGATTGAACAGAGATCACTACGAGATACTTATGAGGGGTTGAATACTGTGAAATGTACTAAGTGAAATACACATCTAAAGATAAAAAAAAAAAAAAAGCCAAAGTCGGACACCTAACCAACGGAGCCCCCCAGGCACCCCTGGTAACAGTCTATATTTTGATGAAGATTTGGGTCATATAGGGACATGTACCTTCAAACCTCGACAAATGTATTTCTAAGACTGGTGGATTTCATTTCACGTAAACTTTACATCAAGAGAGAAAAAACGAGGGCCGCCGTTCGGCCCAGTCAGTAGAGCACAGGGCTCTTGATCTCAGAGTTGTGATTTCAAGCCCCACTCTGGGCGTAGAGATGACTTCAATAAATAAATAAACTTTTAAAAATCCTTCAAAGAATTTCTTTTACTTTGAAAGAATAAAGACAAAAAGTGTGATAGAAAAATGAGCAAAAGGCCTGAAGAGCTCACGGTGTTCCCCCACGTGTATGTAACCCTAAACATATAAACCCTACATATAAAGGAAAGCGTCGACGTTGCTTACAACATCGGGGCAGGACGATTAGGTAATTGCCAGTTAGTGAAAACAATCGACAAGGTTGTTGGAAGAAACAACAGTGCAGTCACACAAGGGACTATTATACACAAATGGGACAGACTTAAGAACTCATCTGGGGGGAACTCCAGGATATTACAGGAAAACGGGGAAAAAGCAGGTAGAGTATATCATATAGGTTTATTGTCTGTGTAATGAGGGAAAATTAAAAAATGAATATATATTTTAAAGTTGTATTTATTTATTTTTTAATTTTTTTTTTTAATATTTGAGAGAGAAAGAGCAAGGGGAGGGACAGAGAGAGAGGGAGATAGAGGATTCAAGTAGAATCCTATGCTGAGAGGATGCGGGATTTGAACCATGAGATCGTGACCCGAGCTGAAGTCAGACTCTTAACCGACTGAGCCACCCAGGGGCCCCTAAACTTTTACTTATTGAAGTCATCTCTATACCCCACCTGGGGCTCGAACTCACTACCCCAAGATTAAGTCTCATGTTCCTCGGAATGAGCCAGCCAAGTGCCCCAAGAAAATATTTATACATTTTTCTTCCTCCCTTCCTTCCTCTGTTTCTTCCTTTCTTTTTTTCTTTCTTTTTAAATATTTTATTTTTAAGTAACCTCTACATCCACATGGGGCCGGAATCCACCACCCAGAGATCAAGAGTCGCTCAGTCTTCTGACTGAGCCAGCCAGGCACCCCTTCTTTTTGCATATCTTTCTAGAAAGTTTTGATGATTGATTGCATCAAATATGTTAATATATTACACACTTAAACATAAAATTAAGGGGTGCCTGGATGGCTCAGTCAGTTGAGCATCCGACTTCGGCTCAGGTCATGATCACACAGTTTGTGGGTTCGAGCCCCACAGCGGGCTCTGTGCTGACCGCTCAGAGCCTGGAGCCTGCTTCAGATTCTGTGTCTCCTTCTCTCTCTGCCCCTCCCCTACTTATGCTCTCTCTCTGTCTCTCAAAAATAAATAAATGTTAAAAATATTTTTAAATAAAAAATAAATTTAAAAAGAAAAATAAATAAATATTTTAAAAGTAAAGAAAAATAAAAATTAAATTAAAAAAATTAGATTTACAATGATTTAAAAAATTTTTAATGTTTATATTTTGAGAGAGAGAGCAAAGGGGGGAGGGGCAGAGAGCAAGGAAGAGAGAGAATCACAAGCAGGCCCTGAGCGGTTAGAGCAGAGCCCAGAAACGGGGCTCAAACTCATGAACCGTGAGATCATGACCTGAGCCGAGATCAAGAGTCAGATGCTTAACCGACTGAGCCACTCAGGCTCCACCAAATTTTTTTTTCAAACTTAAACTTGGAAACAAATAAAAGCAACTGAACTTATCTATCAAATGGGTAACAACCACATTCAAGAAAATCTGGAAGAGAAAAATTCCAAGTAACTTTTAGTTACAGTATTTTGCTACTTTCTGTCCAAAAGGAGAAAAAAAATTGCAAGGAAAACTGAAATTTGACTTAAGAAATGTGTAGGTTGATTGTTAATAATGGTGCGGGTGCTGTGACTCTGCTCCACGCTTGTGTGGGTTGCAGAAAGGAGCAAAGGAGTAAATCTGTTCATGTGGTTGGGAGCCAAGGTCCTGCAGGGACACTGTCAATGACACCCCAGAGGCAATGAGCACACTCAGCTTCCATATCTAGGGCTCTCCCGTCACCCCCCCCACCCCCCACTTTAAAGAAACAGGGGTCCTTAGTGAAATGGCTGAGCCCAGGGGTCCGGCCGGAGGGCACAAGGTCAGCCTAGAACATCTCTTATCAGAAGTAAGAATGTGCTCATGGGGCGCCTGGGCAGCTCAGTCGGTAAGAGCCCGACCTCGGCTCGGGTCAGGGCCTCTCAGTTTGTGAGTTCGAGCCCCGCGTTGCGCTGGCCACTGTCAGCGCTGAGCCCGCTTCAGTTTCTGTCCCCCTCCTTCTGTCCCTCTCCTGCTTGCCCGGGACAATGTGAGCAGAAGGTAAGTCATGATACCGACTGACTAAGAGAGAAATCCACGCATTCATACTGACATGTAAATAATAAGGAAGAGGGGGAGAACTCTGTGGTAAAATGCTAACTAATAAATGCAGGGGGAATTACAGAGTCTAAAAATCACCATTTGGCAGTCATTACAGTAATTCGACTCAGACAAGAGTCCTCCGAGTACTGTATGAGAAACAGACTGTTCATATCGTTTCACAGAATCTCCTGCAGGCTAGTCATTAGTCACAGAGGGAGAAATAGGAACCTTACTTACACTAGAGACAAAATTACACTACTTACACTAGATCAAAATTAACATCATCTATCCAGGAAAAGGCAAAACGGCCTGTCCCCCCTCCCGCCCCCAGGATCAACAAGGAGAACAGGGTCACTTCCGGGGGATTCCTGCCCCGGCCGTGTAGCTTGAATCTAAGAAGAATTAGACGAGTCCTTCTATAAGAGGGATGTCCTACAAAATGACATGTCCCAGTTACTCAAAATTTCAAAGTTGGGAAGGACAAAGAAAGACTGATTCAGATCAGGCGTTTGAAAGGTCACAGGCAGGCGAAATGCAGCAGGTGGCCCCGGAGTGGATCCTGAGCCTGGATCATTTCTACTACAGACAGGTCGAGGGGCTGGTAATATCTGAGTGAGGCCGGCGGATTGGATAATAGTGTTAGTGTTTTGGTTCTTTGCTGATGTCCCCACCTTTGCAGAGAATGTTCCTGGTTTTAAGAGATACATAGTAGCATTTAGCAGGGGGCGCCTGGGTGGCTCAGTAGGAAGAGCCTCCCACTCTTGATGTCAGGGTCATGAGTTCAAACCCCAGACAGGGCGTGAAGTCTACTTAAAAAGTCTAGGGATGGGTGTCTGGGTGTTTTGGTCAGCTGAGTGTCTGACTCTCAATTTCAGCTCAGGTCAGGGTCCCAGGGTTGTGGGACAGAGCCCTGCATGGGGCTTCCTCGTGGAGCCTGCTGAAGATTCTTGCTCTCCCTCTCTTTCTCTCCCCCTCCTCCCCCGCTTGGGCTCGCACGCGCGCGCGCGCGCTCTCTCTCAAACATAGAAAATTAAAAAAAAAAAAGAGAGAGAAAGAAAGAAACACAATCTCTCTAATTTACTCTGAAATGGTTCAGAAAAGTTCTATTGAGAGAGAGAGAGAGAAGGGGGGGATGGGGAGGGAGAAGGAGCGCAGAAGTTGAGTGTTGGAATACTGGAGTAACTGCTGCTTTAGGGCACCTTTCTGTAAAATTAAAAGTGAAGACGGGGCGCCTGGGGGGCTCAGTCGGTTGAGCATCTGGCTTCGGCTCAGGTCATGATCTCATGATTTGTGGGATCGAGCCCCACACCGGGCTCTGTGCTGACCGCTAGCTCAGAGCCTGGAGCCTGCTTCCAATTCTGTCTTTTTCTCTCTCTGCCCCTCCCCTCTTCATGCTCTGTCTCTCTCTGTCTCTCAAAATAAATAAATGTTAAAAATAATTTTTTTGAAGTGAAGATAAAGAAGAAGGGATACCAAATAATACCAGACAGAGCAGAGCCCCTGCCTGGCCCTCCTCTCCTCTGGCTTTGGGGACCATTGGGGTGGGCGTGTCTGGGCAGATACTCCCCAGCCCCCAGGGCAGGGCGACAGGGCCCTTTCTGAGCCCCAAGGTGGTATCGCCCCAGTGGAGGGGACCCCACTGTAATATCACTGACCCCACGGCGAGCGGGGGGGGGGGTGGGAGAGGGTCGCCGCCAGCACTTCCTCTGGGAGGAGCACTCCGTGAGAGCAGAGGTGGTCAGGGCGGGCTGCCCGGAGGAGCCGGCCAGGGACGGAGCTCTGAGGCGAATGGGACTGGGACACCAGAGGGAACATCTGGCCGTGGGGGCGGGGGAGGCAGGGCGCGCATCCGTTTAGGGGACAAACATCGGCTGTGCGCCCCGACAGGTTGGGGGCTCCAGGGCCCCCCGGCAGGGCGCCCTGCTACTCACGTAGTGCTGGCTGGGGACGAAGCGCTTCTCGAAGCCCAGGAGGGCGATGTGGCGAATGAAGGTGTCCCCCATGGCTGGGCGGCGGGGCCTCCCCTTCTGCGGGGCGCTCCCCGCCTGGTGGGCCTTAAATGGGCCTGAAAGAGGAAGTCACTTGGGGAGGGGGAGGAAGGCTAGGCGGGGGCGGGGAGGGCGCCGAGGGCGCTCTGCTTCTCCTTTCAGTTTCTGGGATTCCTCAGACTCCCGTCGCGGGGACGTGGGCGGCCACGGGCGGGCATGTCCCTAAGGACATGCGTGCCCTGGCCTCACCCCACCCCGTGCTCTACAACCCCACAGTTTCGGGGGTGCCCCCCAACCCCGTCTCTGACTTCCTCCTCCCCCACATCTGGCCTCTCTGCTGTTCCTGGGCCACCCCAAGCTGCTCACGCCCCCCCCCCCCCGACCTTTGCCCTTGGG
>PJEM01003013.1:0-202456 GCA_004023845.1 Helogale parvula | reverse complement strand
TCATCTCTCTCTCTCTCAAAAGTTTTAATTAGGGAAATTTTTATAATGTGTATTCAGATGGCTCCGATCAAGACCTAGGGGAAGAGTATGGTAATGATCCCCCTGAAAAAAATTACCATAATGGAAAGAGCCAACCGTGTGCATATGGTTAGGTAGGTGGGGACTGGGAATGGTCACGCTGGGTCTGGGAGCTGTTTATTCCAGAACTTGTTTCTTTTCTTTTCTTTTTTTGAGATTGGTAGTGTTATTATTTTATTTTATTTTATTTTAATTTTATAGTTTATTGTCAAGTTGGTTTCCATATAACACCCAGTGCTCATCCCAACAAGTGCCCTCCTTCATGCCCATCACTCCTTTTCCCCTCTCCCCCACCCCCATCAACCCTCAGTTTGTTCTCAGCATTTAGGAGTCTCTTATGGTTTGCCTCCCTCCCTCTCTGTAACTTTTTCTTCTTCCCCTTTCCCTCCCGCATGGTCCTCTGTTAAGTTTCTCCTGTTTTACATATGAGTGCAAACATGGTATCTGTCCTTCTCTGCCTGACTTATTTCACTTAGCATGACACCCTCGAGGTCCATCCACGTTGCTACAAATGGCCAGATTTCATTCTTTCTCATTGCCAAGTAGTATTCCGTTGTAAATCTAAACCATGTCTTCTTGATCCATTCATCAGTTGATGGACATGTAGGCCTTTCCCATGATTTGGCTATTGTTGACAGTGCTGCTATGAACGTTGGGGTACATGTGCTTCTATGCATCAGCACTTCTGAATCCCTTGGGTAAATTCCTAGCAGTGCTATTGCTGGGTCATAGGGGAGTTCTATTGTTAATTTTTTGAGGAACCTCCACACTGTTTTCCAGAGCGTCTGCACCAGTTTACATTCTCACCAACAGTGTAGGAGGGTGCCTGTTTCTCCACATCCTTGCCAGCATCCAGAACTTGTTTATTTTTTTACTTATTTATTTTTTTATAGTTTATTGTCAAGTTGGTTTCCATATAACACCCAGTGCTCTTCCCCACAAGTGCGCCTTTTTATGACCATCACTCCCCTTTCCCCTTCCCCCCTCCTTCTTAAGCCCTCAGTTTGTTCTCAATATTCAAAAGTCTCTCATGATTTGCCTCACTCCCTCTCCCCAACTCTTCTCACCCCCCTTTCCCATTCCTATGGTCTCCTATTAGGTTTCTCCTGTTAGACCTATGAATGACAACATATGATATCTGTCCTTCTCAGTCTGACTTATTTCACTTAGCATGACACCCTCCAGGTCCATCTACTTTGCTACAAATGGCCATATTTCATTCTTTCTCATTGCCATGTAATACTCCATTGTTTATATCTACCACATCTTCTTGATCCACTCATCAGTTGATGGACATTTAGGCTCTTTCCATGATTTGGCTATTGTTGACAGTGCTGCTATGAACATTGGGGTACATGTGCTCCTATGCATCAGCACTTCTGTATCCCTTGGGTAGATCCCCAGCAGTGCTATTGCTGGGTCATAGAGGAGTTCTACATGAAATGATGCTCAGCATCACTCAGCATCAGGGAAATACAAATCAAAACCACACTGAGATACCACCTCACGCCGGTCAGAGTGGCTAAAATGAACAAATCAAGAGACTGTAGATGCTGGCGAGGATCTGGAGAAACGGGCACCCTCCTACACTGTTGGTGGGAATGTAAACAGAAGAAGCTGCTCTGGAAAACAGACCTTGTTTCTGATGAGCTTTAGAACCAAGAGGAAATCACTGATCTGAGCACTAAGGGATTTGAGTACTTTATGGGATACATCTGGCAGTGGAGGGAGGGAAGGGTTGGGGGGAGACACAATGAACCCCAACTTGAGGTATCTAAACTCTGGTTTCATTCACATTAAGTCCTTGTTCAATATTTTGAGTCCACAGAGATCTGTCTGTATAGTGGCAGTCATTCATGAACTTGATGATGGCTCTGTATCGACTTCTTCATTCTGAACTTTCTCAACTCCTTAATCAAGGACATTCTTTTTATTAAGTCATCTTCACTGCATAGACCTTTTCCTCTTGATTCTTGACTTAAATATCCTTCCTTCAGCACTCAACATCCTTACTTAAACATTATTCTAGAGTCAAATCACAACGTGAAAATTATCTTCTGGTCATTTGGAACATTTGGAATGTGACTGGGGAACACGTTTTGTAGCCAGAGGCTCTGCCCCTTACTTGCTGTGTGACTATCTTTAAATTACTGAACCTCTCTGAACATGCTACTTTATTTACATTCTAGTTCATGTACTTTGGTAGATGTTGTCACTGTCCCACTCATATTCCTTGGCACTCACTTTCAGAGTCCATATCCAAGGTTTCCTTCTGCAACCCCCTGCAGCTTTTACTGTCTCTCAGTGCAAGTGTGAGCAGGCCAGCAATGCCAAAATGTTAATATCTCTGGGGGTGGGCCTCATGTGATAATGAAAAGACTGGAGATTAAATACTCCAGCCTCCACCCCCGTTGGAGGATGCAATTCTGGGTCAGGGGTCACACTGTCTTCCAAAGTTGCCCAGCAGGCCGAGCCTCAGATGCCTCCATGGTAAAATGCACAGGAGAACACACCCATTATTGGACTCCTTCCCTTCTCTGTCTCACCACTCACTGCCCTCCAATGTTCCTGGGTTACCTCCAAATTAATTGACATGCACTTAAATCCTCATTTCCGGGACCTGCTTCTGGGGAAATTCAAACTAAGACACTTGGCACAGTGCCTGAAAATGTAAGGGAATGTGGACAGTCATCAGGAAAACCATTTTCTCTCCTGTGACAAGAAGTTATGTGGATTGTGTTTGAATAGAAAGCACACTCACCTCTCCTGACCTGGGAAGCAGGAAAAGACCCTGCTAACATACTAACATCTCTGTTAGTATCCAGAGCCTTCTAGTTTTCTCTACAGCTTTGATAAGAGTGAGGAGTTAAGAGTCACGTATGACTTTTAGAACTCCCTTTTTACAATTCCTGTGTCATAACCTTGCACTTCACTTTGAAATAAAGTATTCATTGACATGGAAACCATTTTGATATCCTGTTGCATAGGGTACATGTTCTCTCTGCTCAAGATTCCTCATACTTTCTGGAAGTTCTATGCTCACACTTTTCCAGTGTAAGTGGAAATCCTGAGCACTCTTAAAATCATTAACAATGTCTGAGAAATGCAAGCTGGGAGGGAAGGAGCTACCTAGGACCTGTCAAATGGCTACACTGACGGTGGCATCAGCTTCAGGCAGGAATCTCTCAATGTTACAAACGTCTTATCAGACTAAATATTGATCAGACTAAATATTGATCAGACGCTAAGAGCCAATAAAGAGTAAAACATACCGCCTATTGACTTTTAGGGTCTTCCTCAAACATGGACCCTTCTCCATTTCCTCCCTGAAGCCCTTGCCTCTGCTGTACCCAGCAGTGTGAATGAAACAACCGTCTCATAAATAGCCACTTAAAAAAATTGATGCAACGATGGCAGTGATTGCTTTCCACAGAGTCTGTAAGATTATTTAAATGGAATATGTACAATTTTATGTTTCACATTTTACATCACATTTCAGATTAATTCTCATTTTTCTAGAGTTTATAATATTTTGGAAAAGAGGGGACTGCAAAGGCCACTAAATTCAGTGTCCTCCACAGCGTCTTACTGCGCTTCTGCTTTGACCCTCGGCCTCTGATTGGGTACGAGCTCTGTGGGGGTGATCGTCATCTTGCTAGCCACCAACTCATGCAACGGATAGAAGGAATTCAATAGTCAGATGAATGACTGGACGGGCTGGCTTTGAGGTGCTCTACGGCACTGGAATCTGCTTTCATACCTTTGGCATTTCCTAGAGGAACTTCACCAGTTGAAAGATTATCTGGCGTCTGCCAGACATCACTGCTAATGATGGTATTCTGGTACGCTACATACGTCCAAGGAAAATGTCACCAAAACATTTATATTCATAGAGGTCTGCAGCTACGGGACATTCAGTATGAGATAGGATAATCCCAGTAGAAATTTTCCACATTAATGGGAAACACTGCAATGTAAATATGTTGCCTTCAACAATTTGCACACATGCCAATACCCAAGTTTTGACTTTAATCACAAATTTTGAAATTCACAATAAGCAATTATGTCCTTATGTTTAGTTCAGATGATTTGAATATCAGCTAATCTCCAGGACAGCATCTAGGGCACAGAGAAAGAAAAGCCAGAAGAGAGTTTCCAGTGCAATGAGGTCAGGCGAGGAGTGGAGATTTCCTGGTTCTTCTCACTTAATCATTTTTCAATTTCTTAACTGTGTTCTGTAGAACTCAGTTACTCCTCAAGTTATTATTATTTTTTTGGATGCTAACAGATATTTCATGAAGAAAAAAGAATTCTAATTTTTTTTTGGAAACAAATATGCATACTGTATTCTCACATAAAGGCAAAATGTCCTTGGTATATGAAAAGTCCTGCGGCAAAGAAATCTGTCTAATGTGCTGGTTGATCAGAGAATCTCTTAATCTCCCCCCACCTCCACAGCTATTAATAAAATATGTTCCATGGAACAGTGCAGAGGAACCCTGGGCTGCATCTTCTTTTAAAAACATAAATTATTGGGTTCCTGAGTGGCTCAGTGGGTTAAGCATCCAACTCTTGAACTTGGCTCAGGTCAAAACATTGCGGTTTGTGAGATCAAGCCCTGCATCAGGCTCTGCACTGACAGCATGGAAACTGCTTGGGATTCTCTCTCTCTCTCTCTCTCTCTCTCTCTCTCCCTCTCTGCCCCTCCCCTCTTCATGCTCTCTCTGTCTTTCTCTCAAAATCAAAAATCAAAAATTTTATGAATTAACAAAAAACATAAATTGTAATAATTAGATTAAGCAATACAGCAGCTGTGACCTAATCAGTAAAGAGTGGATTATTTAAGACACAATTCTATTAATAGAGTAAAATAACATATTCACTTTTTCAATGCTGTGGTTGATGTGGACTAAGCCAGGTGTAGAATACAACTTCCAGATCTTTTCTTTCACAGGTTGTACTGTGTGGTTCTTTTTAAAAAATTGTAAAAATATATGAAGAAAAGATGACATTCATTCATGTTAAATTCCAGTCTACTAAACTTAGCTGATTCTTTACCTCAACCACAGACACACGTTAAACAAGATGATAAACACCTTTTTAGTATGGTAGGTAATGTAATTACTTAATTCTGAAAACTGTTCCATTTAACTTATATAGTCACATAAGATTTATTTTTAAAAGTGCCATGAAATGATATAAAACATTTAAAGATGCCATACTTTTCTTATTAAAAAAAGGAAATTATGTTCCAGAAAATTACCATAGTTAAGAAATTTATACTCGGCAGTTGCTGTCAGAAAAGATGAAAGTCAGCCTCCCAGACTGAATTTGAGGAACAGCAGAAATGGAAATGATAGCATTGGTTTATTGATAAACTCTTTAATTTTCAGAAAGTAACCAGACAGAAAATTCCAATTAACCCTAAGTGCTATCTAAAAGCCACACATTGTTAAAGCTAAAACAGAGCTGACATTTCTCATTTAGAAAGTGACACGGAAAATAGGACATAAAATAAGAAGGTGAAAGACATTCATATAGGCTGAAAAAAAACGCAAGAGAAATTATTCATAATAATTAATTTACTTTTTCGCCACATATTGATCTTACAAGCAAAAGGGGGTGGTGAGCAGGAAGTCCTTATGTTTAAATATATTAAATATTGGACATCAAATGTAGAACAGTATTCTGGTAAGTTTGAAAAATGTTGGCAAATTATTTTCATATTGAGGATCTTTTTAAAACTTAATTGTCTGAGTTTATACAACTTGACTTTTTTTAGTGAAGAAATTATGTTCCACTGTTAGTTACCAGCAAGACGAAATTTCCTCAGTTTCTCAGATCATCTTTAATGAAATACTTTCTTGTTGCATCAGTACCAGTTTAAACTTCTTTAAGTTTTTCACCAAAGCGAGTTTACAGTTACATTTTATATAAGGGAAATGAAGTTTTCAAAAGCAGTTAATTTGATAAAGCCAGTTTCAATATTATTTTCTAGTTTAGTTGTCTGTATTTTAAAAATATGACTCTATTATGATTAAAACAATCAGGTTATTTTGCCCACAACTATTTAAATGTATGTCCTTTTGGTAGCAATAGAGTTTGGTTTTTAGGTGAGCATCTTACCTTAAATTATTATACTCAGAACCCTCAATATAAAAATGTGTTACATGCACATTAAGTAGGAATCTATTATTATTGTGACATAAAATGAAAATACACAGTTAAACAAGAATAAGTTCAATGTACACTTGACCAAAAATATAGGAGGTGTTTATTTCCTTTTCCTGAAATAACCAAAGTGCTGCGGTCATCAACACAATTATATTTTCAATCTGTGCAGATAAAATTTATTTTTAAAAGATATACTTCAGTTATTTGGAATTATTGGGAAAGAATATGAACAAAATTACTTTGTGGGAGAACAAAGCAAAGAAAGACTCAATAGCAAAATGGAAAATGGAGAAAACGGGGGAAATGACTAGAATTAAGGAAATTCTATTTTCAGGTCCCATGCATCTGGTACGGAAAAGGCTGCGGAAAACAGAATTGGATTGTTAGATTTGGGAGCAGTGTTGCTGTTTGAAAGGTTAGCTATAAATATCTGCAGCCACTATGCAAAGATAGAGTACAAGTCACACTTGAGCCCATTCATTCGCATTTAAACACACAGGAAGTGAGGCGAAAATTGCTTCAACATGATAATATCTTTAAATATTAGAAAAAATGCATTTGATTGAAATAAATCTCCTCACTTTCTGTGCTGCTGAATAGTTGATTCCTCATGTCTGGGAAGTACTCTATACAGGAAACAGAAAGATATGTATTCTGTTTAGGAGTCGGGTGTGGAGTGTAGAGCAATACAAAACGGGGAGGAAGGGAGATCATTTTTACCCGTTTACTCTTGCCTTTAGAGTGATAAAAAATGAGGAGGGAGAAAACAGTTTTCAGGGCATTCTAGAAAAATGAAGTAAAATGTCAAAATTTCCCAAGTTTTCCACATTGCTCTAGGAAAACAAATTCTTTACTGCAATATCCGATCCAAAAACGTTATCCTCAGGAATGTACCATTTTCCAAAAGCACTTCTCCCTGGCTTACTGAAATCCTGTTGCATCCTCAGAAGACCTCAGTTGGCGGCTACCGTTTACCTCTGAAGTCTAGATTTGCTTCTCAGCTTTGACGCCTCAGAAACTTGACTCTTTACCACTCCTGTCCACATCTCAGGGGCAGACCTGTATTAAACTTCAGAACCAACATATAAGACTTGAATATTAACTTTTTAATTTGAGGAGAGAAATAATTAATATAGGGATCAAAAAATTAATTGTGAATGGCAAACACATTCATTTCTTGTAGGCATAATTTTATGGGAAGCTAAAAATAATAATTAAAAGTCTACATAGGAAATGTAGATCAAAGCGAAGAAGGCTGGCTGGGTGAAATGGATGTCCCACAGCACCACGGGCAGGCGGTCTCACACACTCAGTCCCATGGCAGAGATGGTCTTGGGTGTAAGAGTCGCCTTGGAAGTCACCTTGGGATGGCGACCGAGCGGCCATTTCTCTGGGGGCTGGAGGAGAACATGTGCACAGACAACCTCCCCGCCCCTCACCTGCAGAGCTGGGATGTCCTGCCCCATTTGGAAGCAGCCAATCATGAAACTCCAGCTTCCCATCACCCTGACAGATGAGGCAACCTATTCCATCCCGCTACGTCCCTGAAAGGCCCTTATTTGATAATCTGCCCTCCCAAGATCAAACCCAGAACCCCTCACCCATAAACACCCCCCCCCCCCGCCCATCGCCTATTAGGCGCGACCTCCCTGACACCCCACTCCCCGGGTCATGGGACCTTGCCCGGGAATCGCAGATCCCAATAAAGGCTTTCCTGTCTCCATAACATAGTCTCTTTCCTCCCATCTCTGCCTCCATCTATTAAATCTTACATTGGGAATGATACCAAAATCCTTGGATACTTTGGCTGTGACACCTCCATTGGGCAACGGTTAGATGGACACTATCAGTGTTTGACCCAGTGCCTCTCTGACTGGTTATCCTGCTTTGAGAGAAAGCCTCAAGGACAGGTATGGTTACAGCAGGTCTTTGATGAGTTGAGTGGTATTTTTCTGGGGAGATCAGAAAAGGGCCAATAATCCAGAGGGTAGGTAAGAAAGAAAAGTTTGGCTAATGACCAATTCCATGACCTACCAGAATTATTGAATTGAAATAAAAAATTGTAATAAGTGTGCAGATGGATATCTACAACGTCAGTCCTTGTCCAAGGTGCTTCTAGTTATAGAATATTACAAATGAACGTTAACCTTAATTCTCACCATCTAAGAAGGAGATCATTTCAACAAAGAGCTTAACAGAGGTAAATACAAAGAGAATCTGAAACAGCAATGGTCTACTGTAAGAAGAAAATTCTACTTTTATAACCATTAAATCCAAAATCCTCTCCTCTCCACCAATTTTGGGTCCCTATGCATCTTTCTGACCTTCTCTCCTCCTCATCTTCAAGTTTAACAATCAGGGAAGGAGAACAAATCGTACTGGGTAAACCCATTAGCTGTGTGTATACGAAACCAGAATGTTAGAGCAGCTAGTGTCCTGCCTCTCACCCACTGCTTCTTTGTGAGCTTAATCCAGTTCTAACAAGACACGCCTTTACAGGAAATGATGCTCTGAGGCCCTTCTCCTGCCTTCTTACACTCTCGCTTTGGGTTCTAAATAACTGAGTCAGAATAAGGTTGCTCTAGAAAGAAAACAGAGAAATCTATTTGTACTGAAAAGAAATGTATTACGTAGGAATTCTTTAATTAGAGAAAAGTCTGGGGCTGTGCTAGACAGACTCAGTGCGATTCACTTATTTATTCTGTGGACAGAGGGGACAGAGCTGCCCTCCTGCTCTCCACCCCCACCTTCTCCTCACTTTGTGGGAATATTGCTCAGAAGGCACAGCCATGACCTGCCACCTCGGAAAACTGCCAGTGGACTGACATCATGGGAATGCACTGAGCCTGTTTTGTGGAGGTCATCTAATTCTCGGCATAAGGGTTCTGGGCAGGAAACCTTCTATATTTCTTTGAAAATGAACCAAAAATCACCAGCCCAAGAAACTGAGACTGCATTTCATTAACACAGCTTCCCAGAAAATAGTGAGATGCCAGGCAACTACTACTATTGCTTTTATGGTCTAAGCTGGCTCTTATAACCTTTATGAAGTACTGTCCCACGTGAGTCATGATCTAAAGCATACAGCCCTTCACCTGCAGTTTCAAGCAGTTTTCCAATTCTTTCCTAGAAAAATCTTGCTGTTTCTAGATCTACTGTACATCACCTCTAAAGCCCTGAAATCGGGGAAACAGAGTTACAAATCCTATGAGAAATAGCAGGTAAAATAAAAATTGTGAAATAGTGTAAAAAATTTATTATTAGTCATGGATTTAGAATATATTATTAGTATTATTGTGATAACTATTGCTGTATCAGTATCATTGTGGGTAAATGTAGAACAACTCAAATCCTTTTTGTAATAAGGTTGACTAACTATAACTATTATGTACTTATCAATAAATACATACCAGTCAATACTTTAATACTTTATATATGTTAATTCATTTTATTCTTACTTTTTATAAATGAGGACACTGACGAACAGATTGGTGAGGCAATCTGCCTATATCCCACAAATAGTAAGTAGCAGAAGAGGATTCGAACTCAGATTATCTAGTTATGGATTCTGTACCTAATCTCTGTTAGAATACTGAGTCAAAGTTCAGCATACACAGACTGCATAACAGAAAGAAAGTAGTAAGTCATTATTTGAGAAGTACCAATGAGTTTATAGGACAGATGCAATAGGCATTCTCTTTAATATTTTCTTTCAATGTTTATTTTTTAATATCCCCACTCTTTCCCCTCTTTTATTTGAGTAGAGCTGACACACAATGTTCCATTAGTTTCAGGTGGACAGGTTAGTGAAATGACACGCTTAAACATTACGCTACGCTCCCCACAAGTGTAGCTACCATCTGTCTCATTACAGCCGTATTTTAATAGCTCTATTCCTTATGCTATGCCTTTTATCCTATGATTTATTCATTCCATAACTGGAAAGCTGTATCTCCCACTCTCCTTCCCCGGTTTTGTCCCCTCCCTCCCCACTTACCCTCTGGCAACCATCAAAATTTTATTTGGAACCATTCACAAGGTTACGGAATAGTTGCAAATCTAGTACAAAGAGTTTATTTTTTTTCCCCCTGAATCATTTGAATTGGGACCTGATGTCCCGCCATCCCTGAATAACTTAGTGTCTACTTCCTTCACTCTCCACCATATGTACAATACAGCCATCGAATTAAGTGAAACAGTTGGAGGCAGAAATGCACCACTACTATATTTCCTAGACTTCATTCAAATTCTGCCAGCAATGTCCTTCTTGGCAAAGGACCCTGCTCACGATCATGTATTGAATTTAGTTATCATTGCTGTTTTTTATAGGATTTTTTTGTACCTATATTCACAAGTAAAATTGGTTTAGATTTTTCTTTTCTTTAGTTGACTGGCTTGGATGTAAATGACTGAACTTCAATAAATCCGGTCACTGGCCCTGTCGTTCTAGGCTCTGAGGCTTTAAATGTACTATAAAGATTATTTGATTCATAAAAGTTGGTAACATTTATGAAAAAAATATATTGGCCTTATGTCTTTTGTGGTAAAAGACTGATTTCTACAAAGTGCTAGCTTTTACTCTGCTGGTCATTTTTTCCTGTTTCTGCAGCATTGATTTTTGTACTTTTATTTCTTCCTTCCTTCTACTTTATTCCTTTTTGGTTTTGTTTTGCTTTATTAGCTTGCTTAATAGAATGCTTAGCTTAGTTCAAACTATGCTTTTGCTTTTGATTGCGTTTTGCAATTTCATCTTGATAGTTGGACACGATACACTACGGGAAGGACCTGCTGGAAGGCGGCCTTTGCTAATGTGGCGGAAGGGTACGTGTGGAGAGGGAAGGTCTCCACACCATATGATGGGGGAGGCCATTGTCTTAAACCAGCCGGATGTAAGTGTTAACAAAAAACCAGATATCTGAGAAGCAACTGAAATTTTACATAATGAGGTAGACATGAAGAGACATAAAAGTAAGACTGAATTAGATGAAAATAGAGGCTAAAGACTTCAGAACTGTGTGCCTCTACCACCATGCTATCTGACAGGTTGGCAATTCTCTAGAGTTTGATGTTTGTAGTTAACATATAGGTGAAGCTGCCTTAACAGAGGCCTAATGGTGAAGGAGCTTAAATAAAATAGGATGTTCAATTCTTTGTTATGTAACAGCTCTGCTCCATGAGGTCCCCCAAAGACAGATGGGAGGTTCACCTTTGCCCTCATCAAAATGTGGCTTCCAGCTCTAGGAAGTGGTCCTTGCAGTGGTCTTCATGTCCAGTTCATCTCCAGTGCAGTCCAGAGGAAAAGGGAAAAAAGAGAGGAAGTGCAGGTCCTGGAGGTACCATGCCAGTGCAGATTCCTGTGTGGTGGGGATTTGGTGATAATGCCACAGCTAAATGCAAGTGAGGCCAGGGAATGTGGTCTAGCTGGGTGATCTTGTGCCTGCTCAAACCTGGGGAAGGACTGTATGTGATTTACTAATAAAAGGAAGAGCAGAGAAGCACCTGGCTGGCTTAGTAGATCAAACATCCTACTTTAGCTCAGGTCATGATCTTGTGGTCTGTGAGTTGAGCCCCACGCCGGGCTCTGTGCTGACAGTGTGGAGCCTGGAGCCTGCTTCAGATCCTGTGTTTCCCTCTCTCTTTGGCCTTCTCCCACTAGTGCTCTGTCTCTCTCTGTCAAAACTAAAATAAACATTTAAAAAAAGGAGGAGCAGAGAATGGTTCGAGGGTCCAATTGTGTTTTTGTTATATTCATAAAAAAATTTAGGATTTAAGAATACATACACATGTGCATGTGCACACAAACACACAAAAAAACCGGGGGCTTATTTCTTCTACCAGTTATAAGTAAAAGGAAGTATGTTGCTAACCTGTAGAGATCATTTAACTTTTTAAAAAAAATTACCTTATGTTCTTTTTTTTTTAATTTGTTTTTGAGAGACAGAGACAGCGCGAGCAGAGGGAGAGGGAGACACAGAATCTGAAGCAGGCTCCAGGCTCTGAGCTAGCTGTCAGCACAGAGCCCAGTGCAGGGCTTGAACCCCCAAACCGTGAGATCATGACCTGAGCCAAAGCCAGACGCTTAACCGACTGAGCCACCCAGGTGCCCCAAGATCATTTAACTTTTAAAGGAACATAGAGAAGTGTCTGTTCATGTCTTCTGCCCATTTCTTCACTGGGTTATTTGTTTTGTGGGTGTAAAGTTTGATGAGTTCCTTGTAGATTTTAGATACTAGCCCTTTATCTGATATGTCATTTGCAACTATCTTTTCCCGTTCTGTCAGTTGCCTATTAGTTTTCTTGATTGTTTCCTTTGCAGTGCAGAAGCTTTTTATCTTGATGAAGTCCCAAGAGTTCAGTTTTGCTTTCATTTCCCTTGTTTTTGGGGATGTGTCGAGTAGGAAATTGCTGCAGTGGAGGTCTAGGAGGTTTTTCCTACTTTCTTCTTGAGGGTTTTGATGGTTTCCTGTCTCACATTCAGGTCCTTCAGCCATTTTGAGTTGATTTTTGTGTATGGTGTAAGAAAGTGGTCTAGTTTCCTTCTTCTGCATGTTGCTGTCCAGTTCTCCCAGCACCACCTGCTAAAGAGGCAGTCTTTTTTCCATCAGATACTCTTTCCTGCTTTGTCAAAAATTAATTGGCCATACATTTGTGGGCCAATTTCTGGGTTCTCTATTCTATTCCATTGGTCTATGCGTCTGTTTTTGTGCCAATACCATATTGTCTTGATGATGACAGCTTTGTAGTAGAGGCTAAAGTCTGGGATATCCAGATGGCCTACAGGCACATGAAACGATGCTCAACATCATTCATCATCAGGGAAACACAAATCAAAACCACACGGAGATACCACCTCACGCCAGTCAGAGTGGCTAAAATGAACAAATCAAGAGACTATAGATGCTGGAGAGGGTGTGGAGAGAAGGGCACCCTCCTACACTGTTGGTGGGAATGTAAACTGGTGCAGATGCTCTGGAAAACAGTGTGGAGGTTCCTCAAAAAACTATCCATAGAACTCCCTTATGACCCAGCAATAGCACTGCTAGGGATTTACCCAAGAGATACAGAAATGCTGATGCATAGGAGCACATGTACCCCAATGTTCACAGCAGCAATGTCAACAAAAGCCAAAACATAGAAAGAGCCTAAATGTCCATCACCTGATGAGTGGATCAAGAAGATGTGGTATATATACACAATGCAGTACTACATGGCAATGAGAAAGAATGACATATGGCCATTTGTAGGAAAGTGGATGGACCTTGAGGGTGTCATGCTAAGCAAAATAAGTCAGGCAGAGAAGGACAGAAACCATATGTTTGCACTCATAGGTCTAACAGGAAAACAGGAGAAACCTAATGGAGGACCAGAGGGAGGGGAAAGAGGGAAAGAGATTTGGGGAGAGAGAGGGATGCAAAACTTGAGAGACTATTGAATGCTGAAAATGAACTGAGCGTTGAAGGGAAAGGGGGAGGGGGGGAAAGAGGTAGTGGTGATGGAGGAGGGCACTTGTGGGGAAGAGCACTGGGTGTTGTATGGAAACCAATTTGACAATAAAATATTTAAAAAAAAATAAAGGAACATAGAGAGCAAGTTAACATAGAGCTTGAGGTAGAGTCAAATAAAACACAAAAATGGAAAGAAACAAAAATGAATTTTTCTCTCATCTTTTCTTCCTGTTTTCCACATTCACTTCTCATCTCCAGCTCAATACAGAAACAAAGTAGGTCAAGTAAAAATGTTTCCATGGTGTCTGAATTTTCTCCTTTAAAATAAAACTCAAATACTGGCCACTTTGGATGGTCAAGGTGTCACCTACTTTAAGCAAAATGGTTTCAGATTTAAATTTACTGACATGTTGGTAGAGGGATCATATGATAATTAATCCTTTCCTCTCTCTCTCTCTCTCTATATATATATATATAGACATATGTATAGAGAGAGAGAGAGAGTGCGAGTGTGTGGGGGTGTCTGTCTGTCCTATAAGCCATTTTGTTGGATCAACTAAATATCTTTACATACAATCTATGTATGTTTACAAATAATCCATTTCCCCCAGGCTATGTGTTTCTGAAATACAATAAAGTATTTCTCTGGCTCCTCATCTCCATGCCTTTATTTTAAATAGCCAGTCTTGCCTTACATTTTTTTTTCCAGGTAGTTCTGGGAGCTTTTAAAGCACTGACAATGCATCTAAGCGATTCTTTAACGGGAGTTTGTGAAGTGTGCCCTCTCCTAAGACATTGTTCCTGTCCTCTTATAACTAGTCTGCATATCGCACTGATTACTTCCTCCCCTGTAAGCTGAGGTTTGCAGTCGCAAGTGTATCTTGCATAGAGCATCATTAAGGAAAGATGAATCTGGACTCTGGAGGCTCATTTTCTCTTCCTTTCTAAGAGCCTAGAAAGAAGCTAGCGCAGCAAGTATGAGGAAGTTCAACTGATAAACAGGCTGAAACCAGCTACTGAACTCCAGAGAGTGTCTTTTTCTAACAAGCCCTTTTTTGGGGTCAGAAAGCTTCTGTTGTAACATACTGGTCCAGATATATTCCAGCCCTGTAAATATGCAGTGTCTGGGTAGGTCCCTCAAGGGGACTTTCTCATGATGTTTATCCAATTCTACCTGGCCTAAGCACAGCTCTATATGGGAAGTGATGGCTGAAAGGATCACGTCTGCTCTGCCATTTGACTATTTATAAGTTTCCCTCCAGTAAGATCTTCTTCTACTTATACAAATTGGCACCAGTGGGATGTGTTTCTAAGGCTCCTTTGTGTGATAAGCATCAACAGGGCCATTCTCCATCAATGCCCATTAGGCACATGACCAATTTTCCTAGAATCTCCAGTCCAGGGCACTTTCTCTAGTACAGAGGATCCTAAAAGCACCACCATTGTGCTGATGTGCTTTTATCACAAAGAATGGCATTTATGTCCCTGGAGACCACTGCTACTAACGTCTGTACTTTCATATTGACTGAAGTAATGGAGGGGAAGCACATGTAGATTTTATTCTTTGTTTTTTAAGTCTTTTACCCAAGAACACACAGTGCATTCCAGAGGAGGCTGAGCCAGAGGATAACTGCATAGACTGTTTCTTGGTGAAAACCCTGATTACGCTTAGCCCCTCCATTTAAGGGTTCACCAGGAGTTGTCTATCTTACCTCCTAAGTATCCTTCCTATTTTCCTTCATTTCCTGTCTCCAACTGCCAAAGTTTGAGTTTAAGATATCACCATCTTACTAGTTTCTTTTCTATTTAATTTATTTTTAGAGAGAAAGAGCATTAGCAGTGGGGAGGAGAAGCAGGGGTGGGGGAAGGGAGAGAGAGAAAGAGACGGGGAGGGGAGAGAGAGAGAGAGAGAGAGAGAGAGAGAGAATCTTAAGTAGGCTCCATGCTCACCACAGAGCCTAAGTGGGGGCTTAATTTCACAAACCATGAGAACATGACCTGAGCCAAAATCAAGAGTCTGATGCTTAACTGATTAAGCCACCTAGGCACCCTGACCATCTTTCTAGTTTCTTACAGAAACGTATTTAGCTAAATAATAAAAGAAATATACTTTTTAATACTGTGTTATTTGTTTTATTTGGGGGTAGCCCTCAAGGGTTGAGAAGCATCTTGGGAAGAAAGTAGGGCAAAGCCAGGAGGCAGGGGCTGATCAAGAGGCCAACAGGATTATTGAGCCAATTGAAGGTAGAATTAGGAATCCTAGGGAGCCCTTTCATGAAGATGGTGCTGAAGCTGAATAAGGAAGCCCCTACTCCTCCCAAAGCCAAAGCCAAGCAAAGTCTTTGAAGGCTAAGAAAGTGGTGCTGAAAGGCATTCAGTCATAAAAAAAATGAAGATCTGCAGGTCACCTACATTCTGGGAGTCCAGGACACTGGTTCTCTGCAAGCAGCCCAAATATCCTCAAAAAGCACCCCCGGGAGACACGAGCTTGACCACTATGCCATCTTCAAGTTCCCCCTGACAACCCAATCAACCATGAAGAAAATAGATCACAACACTTGTGACCATTGTGGATGTCAAGGCCAACAAGCACCAGATCAAACGGGCTGTGAAGAAGCTCTAGGACACTTACATGGCCAAGGTCAATGTCTCGATCAGGAACGATAGAGAAAAGAATGCATATGTTCAACTGGCTCCCGACTATGATGCTTTGAATACTGACAACAAAATTGGGATCACCTAAACTAAGCCCAGCTGGATAAATCTAAATATAGTTTTTTTCACCAAAAAACAAAACAAAAATAAATAAACAAAACCAGGAACAAAAACAAAAGCAAAATTCCTGGGGAGAAGATCAGCCATTAGAGATCAAGTCTAGGAATCAAATTTTTCATTTACGGCTCTACCTTTGGTTCATAAGATAGCACCTGTCATATGGTAAGTGATCAGTCAGTACTTCTTGATTGAGTTAATAAATTAATGAATAAATGGTCAAGAAAATAAGAAGGTCATTTCTATAAGGTCCTTTAATAAAACTAAATTTCAATATTCCAGGCTTGGCTATTGCACCAGTTGTCAACGTACTGCCTCTGAGCTCCAAACTCACCCTTCTTCACCCTGCTTTGTGGTTCTGAAAGTCAAACTTGCAATACGTCTTTGCCTGCAAGCAAGCTATTGGCATTGAAACTAGAGAGCCCTGGGGGGAACGATGCAGGAGGCAGGGTGCTTCTTGTCCTGGATATGGTGTGTTTTGGGTTTTGTTTGTTTGTTTTTTCTGTATCATTCACCTGCAAGTGGCACTCACCCCCCAATGAATCCTCCCACCACCCCAGTCAGCAGCCATCCAGTGAGTTAGGAAGGCACTCATGGCTTGGCTTTCCCATTGGAGGGCTTCATGGGCACCCCAGAGGGTGGCTTTTTTTGCAAAATTCCCCATCGCCCCAGTAAGTGGCTTCCAAGCAAGTTTTCAGTCCTTGTTGGAACCCCGGCTGACTTTCCAATGAGTCTAATTCATGCTCATGCTTATTGGAGAGTGGAACCCTGGGTTCCAGGCTCATGCTGAAAAGTTCTGCAAAATTCTCTGCCATCTATTGGGCCACACGGGCACCTTTTCCAGTGAGGTCTAAACCTGCACCATGGATAGGGCTCTCTTCTCAGCTTTTCCCTTGCTGTTGTGTCTCCACCATAGAGTGGTAGCTGCTCCCTATATCTGTTATTCCTGTAATCTTTAGAGCTCTTCTTGCCTCTGTAGGTAATTAATATCCTGTTGCTAGCTCACAATTCTTTGTATTAAATTTCCTTGCTCAGATAACTAGTTTATCTTTTCTTTCCTGGCAGGATGCCAGTGGTTATAGCTATGGAGGGAGAAACTCCCCCCACTGGAGGAGGTCTCCTATGCCCCGCCACCCCGGCTCTTGTTCCTCGCAGTGCATCTGCCCTGTAGAATCTTTTCCAATCACTCAAGTCACCATCATATCAGCCTCAAGGAGATAGAGATCCATTATTAAAGATTAATTTCGGACCTGCTGATCGGAGGGGTAAATGTCAGTGATATACTGCTTGGCTGATGCTTCAGTGACCGCAGAAGAGAGGCAGTACAACCTATTAATAAATAAATGGTTAGAGCCCCACCCCCAAGAACTGGGATCAAACTAGAATGGAGACATACCATCATCTTTCCAGTAAAGTAATTCTCTCCATGCGTGAGCTACTTAAACACATAGAAGAGGAGCACGTCATTGTAGAAGGAGAGTAACGTTGCAATTTAAGGAAATAGAAAACACTCATGCTATTGCAAATCTTGCTGCAGGGATTAAAGATAATTTAGTTGATAACATCCATTTTGTGCATTTAATTTATAAAGTCCTTACAGGAGACCAAGTTTTAATACTTAAGTAATAGGAATGACCTTGCTATGCCCTTTGACTCATTTGAAATAACAATTAAGCCATGCTAATGAGCAAGACTCAGGATGCTACCAAAGCAATCAATAGTACAATGTACACTAAACTACTTTATTAATAACCTAACCGAATTTGTTTCCCATGCAGACAAAATTCAGGACTGTATTTTGTGTTACATTTTCTTGATGGCTTTTAAATTAAGTTTTATAGTCCGTCACAGCTGTCAGCATCCTCACCATTAGCATTACCCGTAAACATTTAGTGCACACCCGCTGTGTAGACAGCACTGTAGGATTCATTAAAGAGGAAGAGCAGTAATTCCCCACCCTTGAGACAGCAGAGGGGTAATTATTTACTCTGAGTACTCTAGCTCATTTAGCAGGGAATGAGCAGGAGGTCTTGGAACTGAATGACCTGGCATCTTTATATAGTTTTATCACCCCTAGAATGATAACAGTAAATTTTCTGGATTTGGTCTTCTTTATTTTAGATTCTAAAATAGGGGCACCTGGGTAGCTCAATCAGTTGGGTGTCTGACTTCGGCTCAGGTCATGATCTCGCGGGTTGTGAGTTCCAGCCCCACGTTGGGCTCTGTGCTGACAGCTCAGAACCTCAAGCCTGCTTCTGATTCTGTATCTCTGTCTCTCTGCCTCTCCCCCACTCACATTCTGGCTCTCTCTCTTTCTCTCAAAGATGGATGAACATTAAAAAATATTTTTTTAAAATGCATTGCACAAGAGCTAAACAAAACAGCAGTTACAGAGTAAAAACTAAAACTCTCCATTAATTATAATGAGGAATATTTGCTTCATGTAATATTTATGATGTGCCAACTCTAAGCAATACTCACATGCATTCATACACTTTATAGATGAGGAAACTGGAAGATCTAGAGAAGACATACAGTAAGTAAGTGGTCAAACCCACATTTAGGAGGCCTGGCACCAAAGTCTATACAGTAGCACTCTTATCCACAGTTTCTGTTACCCGCGGGCAACTGCCATCCAGAAGCAGATGACCCCCCTGCTGACATAGGGTCAGAAGGTCAGTGGAAGCCCAACGCTGTGTCATTCACCTCCCAGCATCTCATCACGTGGGCATTTTTCATCTCACATCATCACAATAAGAAGAGTGCAGTGTAATAAGGTATTTTGAGAGAGAGACAACAAAGACGTAATTGTTGTTACAGCATATGGGTGTAATTGTTCCATTTTATTATTCTTTTTAAAAATTTTTAACATTTATTTACTTTTGAGAGACAGAGAGAGACACAGCATGAGCAGGGGAAGGGCAGAGAGAGAGAAGGAGACACAGAATCAGAAGCAGGCTCCAGGCTTTGAGCTGTCAGCACAGAACCCGATGTGGGGCTTGAACTCACAGACCGTGAGATCATGACCTGAGCCAAAGTCAGACGCCCAACCGACTGAGCCACCTAGGAGCCCCTGTTCTATTTTATTATTACTTACCACTGTTAATCTCTTACTGTGCCTAGTGTATAAATTAAACTTTATCATATGTGTGTATGTATAGGAAGAAACATAATATATATAGGGTTTGATACTACGTAAAGTTACAGGCACCTACCGGGTGTCTTAAAACATGTTCCTCACAGATAAGGAGGGGCTACTGTTCCCTTAACCACATTACTCTATATGGCCCTTTTCAAATAATCCTCCCAGAGGTAATCATTACCAATAAGAGGTGTTTATTCTTCTAGGACCCATTCTATGCATTGAATACATATTGTACATACATGCATATCTTTAAAAAATATAAATGGGATCACAGTAACATTTAAAAATTGTTTTCAGGGCGCCTGGGTGGCTCATAGGTTGAGTGTCCAACTTCGGCTCAGGTCATGATCTCAGGGTTAGTGGGTTCGAGCCCCACGTCAAGGCTCTGTCCTAACCACTAGCTCAGAGCCTGGAGACTGCTTCGGATTCTGTGTCTCTTTCCCTCCTTGCCCCTCCCCTCTTCATGCTCTGTCTCTCAAAAATAAATAAAGGTAAAAATAAATAAATAAATAAATAAAGGTAAAAAAAATTAATTGTTTTCATTAAAATTTTTGTACAAAGATCTTGGGGCCAAAAGATTCCTAGTGGCGAAGCTGTTGGATCAAAAACTATGTATAGCAATGTTTTAGTACTTATTTTCCTACTTCCTGAAATGTTGTATTCTGATCACATACAATATAAATACAACACTACCAATAATATGTGTTATTCAATGGTTTACCTGAGATGCCTTTTCATTCTCTTGCTCATGTATTGGTGTCAGATTACAAATGGGAGAGAACAGTGACATCTTTTAGTGCCTATATCGGTGTATTGCAAAATCCTGGTCTTAAAGTATTCTTGATAACTATAATGTCTTTTTACAGAAGGCCAGAGACCTACCTGCCTTTCAGTATTTTTCAGTGCACTGAACAAGATCTCGACTGATATAAAGTCTCAGTACCTTAGTCCAGCTGGGCTGCTCTAACAGAATACCATAGCCTGGCTGGCTTACAGACATTTATCCTCATAGTTCCGAAGGCTCAAAGTCTACAATCAACAGGCAACATGATCAGGTGAGGACCCTCTTCTGGGTAGCAGACTTTTCACTGCCCCTCACATGGCAAAGGGGACAGGATCGTTGTGGGATCTCTGAGGGCACTGCTCCCATTCATGAGGGCTCCACATGATGACCTCCCAAAAGCCCAACCTCCTATCTCCGTCACATTGGTGTAAGAATTCCAAAATGTGAATTTGTGGGACACAGACACTCAGACCATAGCACTCAGTGACTTCACTGCAAGAATTCTGGAAGTCGGCTTTGACTTGTTGTCCAAACTTATCACCATCCTTTTGCCATAAAATGATTGATTTTATGACACATACTTGTGGCTTCCGATAGGTAAGGAATTTCTGCAGCTTGATTTCAGGATAAGCAAATGATTCTGAATACAAATAAAAATGTCTCCCACGCCAACCCATGACCATAAATAGTGAAGGCACTGTCTTCATTGGGTTCTTTGTGGATTTTTAGGTTGACTGCTCTTTTTCATTCTCTCATTATCTTCTCCTACTGTATGTTTCCCTTCTCCCCTGCCCCCCGGATAGCTTCCAGAAATAAAAGATTTTAATAGGTAGAGTTTTGGTATTAAAGCATCAGTACATTACATATTTATATATCTAATGATATATAAAGGTTTGTGACCTTCAGCGTCTCTTGGGGACATCAAAATCTTGGTACCTTTTTGCTCCTGCAGTTTGCCGGATTATTAATACCTTTCGGTTGAAATCTTCCCACATGTGTATAAATGTTAAGGAATGAATCTCTATTATAGCTAGCATCATATTTCAAGTTCCTAAAATTCAATAATCCTTTTAAACTAGTTAAGAATGATGAAGAAACAAAATCAGTAGGCTTTCCCCTCATTACAAAGTATAGGCAATATCAAGAATAAAGCAAATGACAAATGAATAGCATATATATTATAGAGCTTCTTTCTTTGTTTTTTCTTAAATTATTATTTTTGTCATAGTTACACATAGACATAGGTTAAAGGTCGAATACTTTGCAAGTTTTATTTAAAAGAATAACAGATCTCCCTACCCCAAACACACCCACTTCTGTCTTTCACCAGTTTAAGTAATTATTTTGGTCTTTACCCCTAAGTCCCTAAATAAAATGCTTGCCTTGTCATTTCATGGTGTTTTAGTTTTAGGCTGTGCTGGGGCACCTGGGTGGCTCAGTCAGTTGAGTGTCTGACTTCGGTTCAGGTCATGATCTCATGGTTTGTGGGTTCGAGCCCTGCATCGGGCTCTGTGTTGACAGCTCAGAGCATGGAGCCTGCTTCTGATTCTGTGTCTCCCTCTTTGTCTGCCCCTCCCCAACTCATGCTCTGTCTTTCTCTGTCTCAATAATAAATAAAAACATTAAAAAATTTAGTTTTAGGCTGTTTAACTTCTGTTTTGGGAAAACAAAGAAGGTTTTAACTCTTTTTGTTTTCCTTGCCCTTACCTTCAAATGGTAAATATCCTGTTCACTCTTACTCCTCAGTGTAATTTTATTTTACTTTTAGATAAATAGGTATTTTGTGTTTATATGAGCATAATAATGCAAATATAATTTCTTTAAAGCCATGTGGTAAGCCAGGATAATTTTTGTCTTTCCTGCATATCCCATACATCTCTGATACTTAGGTTATTGTGTTCTGTTACTATCTCTTTGCTTGGATTTCTAGGGACTTTTCCCTATTTCAACCCCAATCTCCTTGGCAAGTGTCTCCCTTTGTTCTAAATGCATTCAGTGCCAGGTATTCTGTCAATTTTATCTTTCTGAAGACATCACTTCGGGAACCTTCTGACACACTCCAAGTGAGTCTGGGTGGCCCTGTGTTCAGTGCACCTTTCTTATACTAGAGCCCTCTTCACCTCTTGCGGGTTGGCTCCTCTGTTCTCCGCATTGCGTTTCTTCCTCTGAAGTTGCTCACTCTCTCACTGTGCTGGGGCACATTTCAGGAACTTCCTCAGATAGAATGCATAGGAGGTAAATTTTCTGATATTTGCTTTACGGAAAATATCTTTATTCTATCCTGACCATGCTTCAGTGCCTTTTAGCTTCAGATTGATGTTGAGAAGTTTAAAGATACTGTGATTCCCAGTCCTTTACATGGATGCCTCTTCTTTTTCAAAAGCTTAGCTCTTATCTTTGTCTGGAGTTCTCTGAAATTTTCAAATTATATGCCTTGGTGTGGATCTGTTTTCATCCAAATAGCTCAACTAGTGGCTCTAACAGTCTGAAAAGTTACATGGACCACATATCTGGAAACCTGCTTGAATTATTTCATTGCTCATTTATTTCCTTTTCAATCTTGTTCTCTTGGGTCTTCCTATTATATAAATGTTTGATTCTCTGAACCAGTTGTCAGATTTTCTTATCTCTGTTCTTATAGTTCATACTCCTATTTGTTAGCAGTATTTCTTAACAGATTTCCTAAATTTTTATATCCCACTTTTCCATTAAGCTTTTTATTTATTGAAATAATATACAGAAAAAAAGAAAATAATATATAGATATATTTAAAATATCTCTTTATTTATCTGAGTATTACCTTTTAAAATAGTATAATTGTTTCATGATTAAAATATCTTCTGTTACCTGTTGATGGATAGGTAATAAATGCGTAGTGGGGATTACTTTGTCTCCTTATATCTACAAGACCTTTATTTTCTCCTAATTTATTAAAAAACTTTTTTAAATTTATGCTTCTTTGGTTCTCAAACTTTCATTTTAGTAGTTTTCCTCATGCCTGATAATCTTCATCTGTTTGTTTATATTTAATGGTAGGGAGTTGATTGGAGACCCTGAGCTCATGATGGGAAACAGTTGGTTTTACTGCAGGTGATTGGCTGGGCCATGTAGTTGGGAAACCCTGATGTCAATAACTCTTTGCGTTTTTCCTACTGAGTCTATCGGGATCCTCAGAGAAGAGTCTTTCCATCTCCTGCCTGGAGCGTGGAGCTTTGGCTGCATGATTGAGTCTTAGAGATGGGAGAGGGACACTTGTCTCAGCGCCCCAGTATGTTGACAGTCACCGATCATTCCTGTCTTTGGTTTCATCTGTTTCCATCAGTAATTTGAGGGATAATTACATGTTTATCATAGAGTTGGGGTAGAGTTCAATAAATCAATAAATGTAAATGCTTAGAAAATACCAGGCACACAGTAAGTTCTAAGTAACAGTATAGCTGTTATTTTTTCTCATGTTTGGCAGTCTAAAGAGCCTATATATGAAAATAAAATTCAATTATTTATTTGCCTATTTATTTACTTAGCTGGAAATGATGGATTTGAAGACCTATTCATTACTCACATAGACTTCTAACCATTTTCCACTTTCGCGGGTGGTATCACTAATTCCTAAAACTTTAAAGGATTTAAAGATTGTTCTTGGCTCTCCTTATAGCCAGTTTAGAATTCACTTTTGAAGAGTTTGCTAAATCTATTTATTCATCTTCTTTAGGCCTTCCAAAATTTTGTTGCTGTTCTTTTTCTGCTGTCCTTCACATCCTTGAAAGTATATACCTTTTAAAAGTCTGCTTATTATTGTTTCCACGGGATTAGGAGGAAATAAAAGTAGATATTTGCATTCAATTACTTTTTTATCCAATAGTCCCTGAGCAGTTTCTCTTAAGGAAAAAACGGACATCATTCTGAGTGATTTGGGCCCAGCCATTCTTTTCTCAGATATTTTCAGATTATAGAAACTGGGGATGTGTGTGTACTGTGCTTGCATGTGCTGTGTACTAGACTATGTCTTATAAGGGTATATTATGTGTGTATAGGTGTATTTATGATAACATATGTTATGTGAATATATAACATAAATGTTGATATTTTTTGAGGTATGATAAAAAAGATTGATCTACAGATAGATATAGACAGATATAGATACAGATAAAATTAGCTACTACTGCCATTAACAGTATCCTGCTGAGGTACATTTATGATAACTCTTCTCTTGCTTTCTCTTCAGTTTCAAAGAAACCATGAAAAAATTTTGGTTAAAATTTGGAGTGTTGAGGCAGATCAGTAGAAGAAACAAGGAAAACATATTCCACCATCGCTAAATTGCTCCAACACTTGTTTATGCCACATTATAGCTCTGATCACTCTGTAAAGCAAAGTATTTTTACCATGTCTGTTTCTAGTCAAATGAGAGCTTCTCTAAGGTTTGGGGGCTTTTTCTTTCCATTTTGAATCTCCTGAATTTTGCACACTACTTAGCAGGAGGTTGGAGCACAATGAAGTATGTTGATTGAAAAGAGAATCAGCTGATGGTTACCAGAGGGGAGGTGGATGGGGGATGGGTGAAATGGATGATGGGGATTAAGGAGGTCACTTGCTCTGACGGGCACTAGGTGTTGTACGGAAATGTTGAATCTCTGTATTTTACACCTGAAACCAATATCACTCTGTATGTTAACTAACAGGAACTTAAATAAAAACTTAAAGAAAAAGACTGAATATCTAGCATTCCCAAATATATCACTTGCTGGACTGGACAAGTGTCATTTTTTAAAAAGCTGCTTGATGGCAATTGATATTGTCAGTATCAATACATGCTGAAGTGCATCAATTTAATTTTAGCCAATTCATTCACTTCAAAACATTTAAAAATTGGTATGACTTACCACACGGCTGATTCAGATGTGACCATCATGATTTCTTTTATGGGTAACAAAAAAAGGAATGGACTAAATGATTCTATTTGGAATCTTGGTGAAAGAAATTTATGGGAGGAAGTAGTGGATGGGAAGAATTCTCCAACTAGGACCTTGAATACCTGGTCATACGACAACTTTCCTTTCAAAGGAAGGAATATCATTGGAAAAGAAAAGCTAGAAAAAAATACACAAAGGGGAGGAAAAATCAAATGATACAAAGTGAAACATTTTGAAGAAATTCTAAGAGTGATAATATGCTTTTTGAAAAATTGAGACACAGCATTCCTTCTGCAAAGAAAGGATAAACTCTCTTCCTGCCCCAACTCTTTCCTCCTTGTATGCTCACAGAGGCTTCGATAAAAACAATATCTAAAATCTAGAATGACACCAAGGGTTAACCTTCAGGAAATTCATAAGGAAGGATATTTCCCCATGTAGTTAGAACAGATGCTAGTATGTGAGCAGGGAGCATTGCTTACTCAGTGGTCAGCAAATGTCTTCCAGACAGAAGATTCTCGGGGAGAGGAAGGTGGTATAGATTCAATATTAACTATTATTTTTGTTCTCAGAAAGTTCAGCACTTTCTTATAAGATCCGAAAAGCAGACAGCTAGTATGTAAACACAGGAACAAATGTAATAAACCTAAGCCATAATTAAGGAGAAAAACATAGCTTAGGAATTTTCCATGCAACCTCTTCTGAGTAGAGTTCCTTCTTAAATTTAGGAGTGAGAATTTATCAATATATTTTTCTCTTCTTTTTTTTCACTTTTAACAGCTTTATAGAGCTATCTACAGAGCAAACAATTTGCCCATTGTACATACAGTTTGATAATTCTTGGTGAGGTTATGCACTTGTACAACAAGAATCACGGCCATGTTGCAGAACACTTCCATCACCACCTAGAAGATCCTTTGTACTTGTTTATAATCAATTGCAGCTCCCATTTCAGCGCAAACACTGTTTTTTCTTTCCACAGAGTTTGGATTTGACTCTTCTAGAAATTGTATGTAAATGGAATCTTGCAGTATATAGATTTTAGGGTCTGCCTTCTTTCACTTAACATGATTTCTGAGGTTCAGTCTGGGGCTGTATGGTCAGTTTATTCTTCTCACTGGTATTACTCCACTGTGTAACAATTATACTGCAATCGTTATACAGTATTGTGTTTATCCTTTCACAAACTGATGGATGTTTCGATATTTTCCTGTAGGTTTCGGCCATGATGAAAAATGCAGTAGTGAACATTTGTGCGCAAGTCTTTGAGAGGACATATGTTACCACTGTTCTTCAGTAGATACTTAAGAGTGGAATTATATTCCCATTAAAAACTGGAAATGGGAATTACAAATTCCCATTCCAAATTAGTTTTACCACATGTATATTAGCTTCCTATTACTGCTATAGCAAATTACCATAAACTTAGTGGCTTTCAGCAACACAGATGTATTACCTTACAGTTCTGGAGGTCAGAAGATGAAATGAGTCTTATGAGGTTAAAACCAAGGTGTCAGCAAGTCTGCCTTCCTTCTGCAGGTTCCAGGGGAAAATGTGTCAGGCCACCTGTGGTCCTTGACTCCTGGCCTCACACCATCCCAACCTCTCCTGTTATCATGACTCTCTGACTCGAACCCTCCTGCCTCCCTCTTATAAGGAACTTTGTGATTATAATAGGCCCATCTTGACCCAGGATAATTTTCCCATTTTAAGACCCTTAACTTGTCCATATCTGTAAAGTCTCTTTTGTGATACAATGTACCACATATGCAGGTGTGGGGGATTAGACAAGAACGTCTCTGGGGGTGGGGAAATCATTATTCTGCCTATCACAACATCCTGACTAACACTTGCTATTGTCAGTCCTTTTGGATGGGTGCCAGATCCATTCTCTGACTTCACTGTCATTTTGTCATTTTCCTAGTGACTACTGATGTTGAACATATTTTCATTTGCTTATTAACCACACATATATTTCTGATAAAATGTCTATTTAAATACCTTGTTGATTTTTATTGGTTGTTTTTTCTGTTATTTAAAAAAATGTTTATTTATTTATGAGAGAGAGAGAGAGAGGGAGCCCACACACAAACAGGAGAGACAGAGAGCAAGGGAGAAAGAGAATCCCAAGCAGGCTTCTTACTGTCAGGGCAGAGCCTGACATGGGGCTCAATCCTAGGAACTACGAGATCATGACCTGAACTAATTCAAGAGTCCAGCTGAGCCACCGAGGCGCCCCCCCTTTTTGTTTGCTATAATTAATCAATATGCTCTTTATATATAACAAATACAAGTCTTTATCAAATCTGTGATTTGCAAATAATTTCTCCCAGACTCGAAATTGTCTTTTTCTTTTTCTTTAAATTTTTAATGTTTATTTTTGAGAGAGAGAGAAAGAGAGAGAGAGTGAGAGCGAGAGAGAATGAATGGGGGAGGGGCAGAGAGAAAAGGGAACATTGGATCCGAAGCCGGCACTGTGCTGACAGCATGATGGGTGGCTACAACTCATGAACCATGAGATCATGACCTGAGCTGAAGTCAGACGTGTAACTGACTGAGCCAGTTTATTATTTTCTAAATAAAGTCTTTAGAATAGCAAACATTTTATATTTTGGCAAAGTCTAACTTCTTGGTTTTGTCTTCTGCGGAACATGATTTTGGTGCCCTATCTAAAAAGTCTTTGAACATCCCAAGGTCAAACATTTTTCTCCAATGTTTCTTTCTAGGAGTTTTATAGTTTTAACTAATGTCTATGATTCATTTTGAGTAAAATTTTTGTATGGTGCTTGAAATGTACTAAGTTCACTTTTCATAATGAACATCTAATTGGTTTAGTATGTTTTGTTGAGAAAAGAATCCCTTCTCCATTAAATCAACTTGGCACCTATCTCAAAATTCAATTGACCATGAATGCGTAGGTTCATTTCTAGATTCTCAATTCTATTACAATGATTTGCATTGTTACCCTGAAAACAATACCATTCTGTTTTGATTACTGTAGCCTTATCTTAAGTTTTGAAGTTAGGTAGGGTGAGTTCTTTTTCTTTGTTACACTTTTTCAAAATTGCTTTGTTTATTTTAAGTACTTTGAGTGTACAAATAAATTTGAATTTCAGCTTGTTCATTTATTTAAAAAAGTGGATGGGACTTTGATAGGGACTTAATTGAATATTCATATCTCTTTGAAAGGGACTGACATATTACCATTATTGAAATCACTAATCCATGACCAGTTTGTCTTCTTTGAATACTATATTTATGTCATTTTCCTGTTTTCTGATTTCTATAGTTTCTGATGAGAAGTCAGCTGTTAATCATATTTCTGTTTCTTGCACATGGTGAGTTATATTTTTCTTGCTGCCTTCAAGATTTTCTTTTTGTGTCTAGCCTTCGGCAGCTTACTGTGATGTGCGGGTCTCTTTGCGTTTATAAAACTTAGAGTCTGATGAGCTTCTTTAATGTGAACATTAATGGTTCCCAACAAACTAGGAATGTGTTCAGGCATCACTTCTTCAAATATCCGTTCTATGTTTGGTATTCTCTCCTCCCAGAGTTGCAATTACAGACATGGTCACGTGCTTCGTGGAATCCAATCCAAGTGTTCCTTAAGTAGGAGAGTTTTGGGTTATCTCCTTTCCACGTCCGTTTTTACAGTGTCCTTTCTTTGCTGTGCTTTAAAACCCATCTTGCGAAGCTTCTATTTAAATCATTACACTTTTAAGTCTAAATTTCAGTTAGATTTTCTTCATATTTTTATTTCGCTATTGAAATTCCTTACACCTTATTTTTTAAATATAATTGCCTTTAATTCTTTGCACACATTTATAATGGCTGCTTTGAAATCTTGCGCTATTCTTACTTGAAGCACGAGCAGTCTGTCAAGAATAAAAACTCAATTTATCTACCTTTGGTTGATTTCAAGACCTCTGGTTATTTTTGTCGGATTTTTTTCCCAGTTTTATTCTTATTTTTTATGGAGAGGATCTGATGACCTTTTCATGTTACAGTAATAGAAGTTTTCATTTGTTTCTTGTTGATTAATGCAACCCACAGCTTACTCACTCTATAACTGATTTGATTCTTTCCTGGGCCAGCCTGTTACTTTAATTTATCATATAAGCCTTAGGTGGGGGGAAAGAAGTATGTTCTTCCCTGTGGTCCTGCTTTACTGGCAGTGACATTGGCTGGAGAATGGGAAGCTAGGGAAACCATATTAGTCCTCTAACATCTCTAAATATTGGATGAGTCTTTTCCTTTGTACCTAAAAAACCATATATATAACATATGTGATTATTGTTTTTAATCATATATTTTAAATTCTGTAGCCACTACCTGAAAAAATAAGCTTTCCAAAACTATGAGAAAGGAGAAAGAGAAACATAGGGAGGATAATGATGGGCAGTATGGCAGATTTAGGAACTAGTTGCAAAGTTCTATTTCATTACTCTGCTATGAATCACTGTCCTCATAAAAACATTGATAGATACATTTAATAAATTCCTTGAAATAGGATGATACTGAATCATCATCCATCATCTCTGGTGGGTCTGCTAAAGCCCTTAGACTATAAATATAACAAATTACTCCCCTCAACTAATGTAGAATCTTACTTTAAAATATGTGTGCCTATATCTCCTTTTTACATCATAAAATAACTTCCTGAAGGACAGGAACCTATTCTGTCAAATTTACTTTTTTAAAGCATCCAATCGTGCCGTGTACAACTGAGTGCTTTAGTCTTTTTTGATGATGACAGATTTAACAATACTTTTTAAATAGAAACTCAGTATATATGGAAGTGAGGTACTTTATCAACAACAACAGTGTTATTATGGAGCATACAAAGAATTCTGGGCAAAAGAAAAAATAAACATTAGTTCCAATGGGTAATCAAGAGATTATGGCTGGGAGTCAGTCTAGGGAGTGTTAAATCAAAGATCTGGGTAATGCCTTGGGACTATAAATATAGGAACAAAAGGTGAGAACTTCATTTGAGTCATGTATGAGCGTGTGACGGGGGCACAGGCAAGAAGAGTGAAACTGGGATACAGTGAGTGATAGACAGGCAGAGCTCAGTCCAGGATTCAGACCATCTACATATGTGAGACAAGAGTAGGTCATCATCAAGTAGAAGATCAAAGTGGAGATCCAGGCAGTGGATGGTCTAGAACATCAGACAATATGTGCCAGAGTCACTGGTTAACTGAGATTTAGGGTCAGGAACACCAGTCCCTGGGGATAGTCTTTGGTTACAAGGACTGGAATCAGCCAGGGGCTTCACTAATTGAAGAATTATGGAACATGATGAGTGAGTTTTGCGGCAAAAGTGATTTGATGCTGAACTGGTTATTACAGAAATACTTTCAAGTGAGTTCAGTCTAAGCAGCTGTAAGGATGGATTTATTAGCTCACTCAGCTGGACAGGTTATAACTACTACAATCCAATTTTCTCCACATTTTTAAACTTTGGTCCAATCATAGTACCGATTCCATCTCTCCAGCTAGTGTCATGTACATTGTGTTTCAAAACTATTTTTGACATGACTCAACCTAATTATACCAGGACCTTCCTAAAATGGAGTTTTGGTCATTTATCCCCACTTTTTGGTATTAACGGTGATGTCCAGTCATATTTTTGCGGGGTAAGAGGGATCATGGGAAAATTTATGTGAGACTAAATCTTATGACCTAACATTATTTTGAACTTGGTTCAATTATTTTTCCTGAGGAGAAGCATCAATGTCATCATATAATGATAATGCCTTTGATTTGGCAAGAAACACAAGAAAAACTAGAAAGTTTTGAGTTGCAAGCTTTGAATCAACTAACCTGAACTACAGTACTAGTCTCTGGATGACTACTCAAAATCTTATGTAGTACAAAGAGATATAATCTTTACTATGTGTTACATAAGAACATTAGAAGGAATGGCAGTTCTAACTGTTACAACAACTGAGAAATAGACTGCAATCCTTTTAAACAACTAGCATAGGCATTTAAGAATAATATCAATTTACTTTTTCCAAAGTTCACTATGTCTGTATATACTAAAAAGGAAACTTTCATTAAGAATATTAGAATACTTTCTTATTTGGAATATTTTTATTAAATGTAAACTATGATTGAGGGATTCACTTTTGACTTTATACAACTATAAGTGTTAAAATGATTATAGTACTTTTATTATTAGCAGGACAGATTTCCATTTTGAAAGTGATAACCACTGTATTCCTGCAAACCAAACGGGAGAATTTGACAGGGAGCCTGTCTAATCTAAATTGGATGTGGAAAACAGGACAAAATGTAAGAGTTAATATACCATAGTTCATGAGAGTCCAAATATGTCAAAAAAGTGTCTGTTCTTCCTGATGGTTGATTTCCTGGCAGTGCATATAGTAATTTTTTTCCTTGTGATATCATTCCTTAGCCTTCAGAAGATAATGACTCATGCAGAAACTATTCTGTTCATCAAGATTTATAAATCACGGGGTTGTGGCTCTAAGAGATGAGAGAAAAGATGACCAAGGACCCAAGTATAACTGTCTTTTCCACCAATCACAACTTTTGAAATTAAATGATAAAGTTCAGAGTAATAAGGGAAGGGAATGTCCCCTGGCTATATAAACTTAAATCATCTAAAACATGTTTCTTAAGATCGAAAAGGATTTGAAGTAGAAGCAAAATTAGATTGCGAAGAATATGCAAGCTGTTAAATTCCTTTTCAAAGTAAGTTTCTTAATAAAAAGCTCGTGTTAAACATTTGCCTTCTTAGAATTTAAAGAATTAATTAGTTCCTTTGGAATTAGTCCAATGGCTACTATATAGAACTAATGATAATTTTTTATTGCATGTAAGAATCTGTGTATTCATAAACATACATATAATTTTATTTTACTTAAAAATTTTTTAATGTTTTATTTATTTTTGAGAAAGAGAAAGAGAGAGACAGAGACAGAGAGAGCATGACTGGGGGAGGAGCAGTGAGAGAGAGGGAGACACATAATTTGAAGCAGGCTCCAGGCTCCAAGCTGTCAGCACAGAGCCCGATGTGGGGCTCGAACATACAGACCCCGAGATCATGACCCAAGCCAAAGTCGGATGCTTAAGTGACTGAGCCCCTCAGTTTAAACAATTCTTCTGTCAGAAGGAGGCACAAAGAAGACCTCTGAACCCCCTGAAGAATGAGCAAGCAGTGTCAGTCCCTGTGGAGCCCTTTGAGCTCCCTGCTTTCGGAGGGACTTCACAGGTAAGTCCCTTTCAGATCCTGGATTCTAGCTCTGCACCTTTTGTATTATGAACTTTCAGACTTTGTTTGAACATTTCTTTTTCAGGACTGGGTATGAAAACTGGCTGGAGTCAGACTGGGTTGAACTTAAAAACCAGACCAGACTGGGTCCAAGATAGACTAGGTCCAATGTAAACTAGATTGGGTCCAGTGTGAGGCCTCAGGTGAATAAAGTTTTGTTTTAAGGTTGAACAAGTAGATTAACCTTCCAGAAGATACTCTTTGAATTACAGTGGCCACAGTGGGGAACATTTAACCATCTTAGATAAGCTTATCCATTTACAAGATGCCCTAGAGGAAAAGGGTCTCAGCCAAGAACTCGCTGTATAAGGTAGAGGGAAAATTATTTTTTCTTCTGTACAGTTTCTGGTGACCAGGACAAGACTTACCGGGACACCATCCCCCTCTGCCCAGAGTCCACAAACAGCATCCCAGGAAAACTGTCAGGAGCCAGCACAGGCTGAGAATTCTTATCAAAGTCAGCTTTCCCAGATCTCTATCTATAGTGGTTGGTAGAGAGAAAGGTAACATTTCACATTGTCCTTTCTTGTCCAAATTCAGATATGTAGGAAAAAATGTTGGGTATTAATCCCTTCTCTCCCAGAACAGCTACTGGCTTCTTATTTGCCTCAGAACTTTGTTTGGAAACCACCAAGTTGGAGTCCCCAAAATCTGTCCGAACAGAAATGTGGCTCGCACCCCGTTTGTGACTAGATATAGTTGGACAGACGTGGGTTGAATTCCATTGCAGCTAGGGTTCCAACTGTTGTCAGCTCTCAGAAAGAACGGTCTCAGTCCTTTTTTGTTTTGTTTTGTTTAAAATCTTTGGGAATAGTCCTAGATCTTGAATTGTCTTTTGTACTTTCTTTAGGTACCCCTCTTATGTCCATGTGGTAGTTCGATATTGGCAGGAATATCAATATTTATTGAAACAATATTTTGTCCCAGAAAGCCTAGCAAGATATTCTAAAGGATCCCCCTCCTCCAATTTTATTGAGATACAGTTGATATACATCACTGTATATGTTTAGGTATAGAGCATAATAGTTCACACCTAAGTTGTGAAATAATTATCCAATTTTAGTGTCCATCATCTCATACGAATCACCAAAAAAGAGAAAGCAAAAAAAGAAACAAAATTTTTTTCCTCATGACGAGAACTCTTAAGATCTCTGCTCTTCACAACCTTCCCACCCATCCCATAGCGGTGCTGGCTGTGGCCATCAGGCTGCAAACTACATCTCTAGTACTTACTTATCTTGTAACTGCAAGTCTGTACCTTTTGACCACATCCCTCCACTTCCCCTCACCCCCACCCCACTTCTTGGTATTGTCCTCCTAATAGATACTGTAGTGTCCCTGGTGTTTGATACTCCCTGAAAGTCTTATATGCACGCGTACAGCCAGGAGTGGTGCGTCAGGTAGGCTCACCGTGCTTGGGGAAGAACAAGATGAACAGTGAGATGAGCAGCAAAAACAATTCTCCCAGGGATCTGACATCAGAACCAAGGAGTTTCACAATGAAACCAGAACAATTTAACTCTGACAGTGACTGAGAGCGGTACTATTACTAAATTTCTGGTCACTTTCTCGTGTATTGAAAGGGGAGAATTGTTAAGTTCATTAAACAAAGAGCCCACTAACTGCTGTGGCTCTAATGTGAGGCATCCTGGGGAAGCAACCCCAAATCTAAGCCAGTAAATGCCTCAAGGCTATAAAATCAAAGCACTAAGGACAGCCCATCCCAAAACAGCCACCTAGGCTCTCAGCTTTGGCCAATCAGTAATTGCCTTGTTTTGCTTCCACCTTTTCTCTAGAGAACAGTCCCTCCCAGGGCTTCTGCTGGTGGAGCACTCCCACCACTTCTAGTTTGGTGCTTCCGGATTGGAACTGAGTTTTGCTCAAATAAACTCTTAAAATTTAAAAACAACAACAAACTCATTATTGAAACAATATTTCCCATCAAACACACAGCTATCCCAAACAAAATGTTTCTTGATCCAAAAAAGTAGCCTCTAAGTATGCAAATAAGTAAATTGAATGGAGAAAATGGCAGAAAAAACAAAACATGTATCGCATACCTATTTATTTAGTTTTTAAGTTTATTTGTTTATTTTGGAGGGGGGAGAACATGAGAAGGGTAGGGGCAGGGAAAGAGGGGGAGAGAGAGAGAGGGAGAGGGAGAGAGAGACAGAGAGAGACAGAGAGACAGAGAGAAAGGGAATCCCAAGCAGGCTCCATGCCACCAGAGCAGAGTCAGCCACAGGGCTCAAACTTGTGAAACACATGGTTGTGATCTGAGCCAAAAATCACGAGTCAAATGCTTAACTGACTGAACCACCCAGGCTCCCCTCATTGGCCTATTATGTATGGCCTCTGGCTGTTTAGAATTAGGGGTTGCAGAACGTTATTTAAAATATTTGTCAAGAAAATTATAAAACATTATTTGTTTTGTTTAAATGAATATTGAGTGGAGAGAAAATGATGTTTATAAAACTTATGTGAAATGTAAAGAATTACAATGCAATGACCACCTATGTCTCTACCGCCTAGTTTAAGAAGAACATCACCATAATCTTTGAGGCTTCCTGGGTTCTTACCACCTCCCATTCTTCTCTCAGAGGTAAACACTATTCTGTCTGTGATACTTTCCTTCCCCCCCTCCTAGTCACATGAATGCATACAATGCCTTGGTGATTTACCATATTAACCTCAGAGGAGTTACAGTTTTTGATGCTATTGACCTAGCATTTCCAGCTCACAGCTCTTTTCTGGTATATGTCTGACCTCTGGGATGCTTTCTCATGTGTTTCAGGTTTTTACTTGTTTTTCTCCTGAAGTATGGCTAACTGATAAAATCAACTATGAGACTACCTTGTATTTAGCACCACTACTTCTCAGTTCTAGACCCTAAAGGGTAATAATAGCAATTTATTTGGTATAAACTCTTTTTTTGTCTTTCAGGAGAAAATTCTGGACTTATTGTCATCCATTAAAATCACGAGTTTGAAATTAGTAGCACCTATACATTCGCCAATTTAGGAGCTCCTTCCGTGTGCCAGTTCATGCTAGGCACTTCCCTATCTTCTCTTGTTTCATCTCATAAATATTCCTTGAAGGAATTATTCTTTCTACCATTTTTTTCTTATGAGAAAAATAATACTGAGAATTTACTTGATGTTTAAGAGTCAAACGGTAGCTAGCAGAGCTGAGTTTTAACTTTAGGCTCCAGAAGCTAAGTTCACTCTTTATACTAGAGCAGCGGTTCTCAGATAAGCAGCAGCAGCATCTCCTGGGCAAGTGCTAGAAATGAGTTCTCAGGTCTTGCCATGGGAGCGGGGGCAGCAATCTGTGTGCATCCTCAGAGAGGGCCGGCTGAAGTCTGAGAACCACTGCACAACACATGAGTGTGCACGACGTGGTCTAGCCAGGTGATGGCTGAATGGGTTAAATGGAAACTATATAATTCCATCACTGGAAATATATCAGAACATTTCAGTTGCATTTAAAAAAATATATAGGCCTCTGCTGTGTCTATTTTTATAGTCTTATAGTTTAATTTTTGCTCTAAATTCAGTTGGACCTTCTTTTTTGTCTAATCATATCCCCATCTTCAAATAGCCTTTATTATTTTCAATGTGTTTCTGAAATTCCTTATTGTTATGTCTTGATCTATTTTTATTTGATATATGATAACATTTTTCTCTTTATTAGTTTATTCTTAGCCTTCATGCTTTAGGGTTATGTTTTAATGACTATAACTCCACTCCTTGAGTAATGCAAGAATTGGGGGTGTTGACTCCCTCCCATATATTAAAAATCCATGCATAATCCATGTATAACTTTTGATTCCCCCCAAACTTAACTATTTACAGGCTACTGTTGACAGGAAGCCTTGCTAATAACAGAGTAAGACATATTTCATGTGTTATATGTATTTATACACTTTTTCTTACAGTAAAGTAAGCTGGAGAAAAGAGAATGTAATTAAGAAAATCCTAAGGAAGAGAAAATATGTCTACAGTACTCTACTTGTCAAAAACAGTCCTTAGATAAGTGGACCCAAGTAGTTCAAACCCACGTTGTGCAAGGGTCAACTGTAATTGTGTTCTTTTTACCATTTCAGCAAATATAAAAGTATGACAATTTGGGTTTTTTCCCCAAGAATCACAGAACTAAAACTTGAATTTATAAATTTAACAAATATTTATAAAACAGTTACCATAAGCCAGGAACTATTTTTTAAGTGCTTTGTTATTAATACTAATTTCCTGGTTATTTTTTAAAAGAATAAATAGTTGTCTATGAATAAAACATGGCATAATACCCATTATCTCTGTGAATATCATCTCATTTCTGAAAATCTCCCACATTTTTTGTTGTTTTATAAGGTCCTTACTTAATTTTCAAAGGGTATTCCTCTAGAATTTCTGACTCATTTTCCCTGTCTCTTTAAAAGCAGTACTAACACTTAAGTGCTTACCCTGTCTCAGTCTAAGACTGATGTTTTTCATTCCCTTGCTTTCATATTGGCAATACTTTTTCATGTGGATTTGAATTATTTTTTGGTGTTGCTTGCTTTAAGTCTGAACAGATTATTTTAGTATTCTAAAACATGTGTGATATCAACAAACCCTCTTTGTTTTTTAAAACCTGTCAATGCCTTTATTTACCTTCTTTTATAAAAAATAGTTTTGCTAGGCATAAGATGCTTGGTTGACAGCTATTTCCCTTCCTTGAGTATATTATCCCACTGCCTCTGTCTTCACTGCTTCCGACAGAAAGTCAACTGTTGGGGCACCTGGGTGGCTTAGTCAGTTAAGCATCTGACTTTGGTTCAGGTCATAATCTCGTGGTTTATGAGTTCAAGCTCCATATCGGGGTCTGTGCTGTCAGCACAGAGCCTGCCTTGGACCCTCTCTCTTCCTCTCTCTCTCTGCACCTCCCCCACTTGTACTATCTCTCTCAAAAAATAAATTAAAAAAACTTAAAAAAATGAAAATCAACTGTTACTCTTATCAGTTCCTTTGTATGTGCTTTCCAGATTTACTTTTAGCTTTTTAACATTCTGACTATGAAAGGTCTCCATGTGGACGCCTGTGGATTTAACATAGTTGAAACTGTGTTCACTTTTTGGATGTACACACTAATATTTTTCATCAAACTTGGACATTTTTCACCCATTACGTTTCTGATTCTTTTTTCTGTCCCTTTTTTCTCTTGGGACTCTCATTTATATATTATGGTGGACTTCATGGTTTCTTCCATTTCTCCAAGGTCCTGTTCCTTTTCATTCATTCTTCTTTCACACTATTCTTTAGATTCACAATCTCTATAAAGCTTTTTGATCCATCTTTAAGTTTACCGATGATTTTTTTTTCTGCCAGATCAAGTCTGTTATTGAGTTTCTTTAGTGAATTTTTCATTTTGATTATTGTTCTCTCAAACTCCAGAATTTCTATTTGGCTGTGTTAGATAATTTCTATCTGTTTATTGATAATCTCTATTTCATGAGAAATTGTAATCTTCCTTTGAGTTTTTAAGTATAGTTTCTTTTGCCTTTTTGAATGTATCTTAATAGTTGGTTTGAAGTTATTGTTTGCTGGATCAATCATCTGGGGTCCTTTAAAGGCAGTTTCTGTTGCCTGCTTTTTTCTCTGTATGTAGGTAACGTTTTCCCATTTTTTTTTTGCCTCATAATTATTTTTTTTATTGAAAGTTGACATTTTAGAAAATATATTTTAGAAACTCTGGATGCTGATTCCTACCACTCCCACCCTAGGGTTGTTTTTGTTATTGCTTGGTTGATTGTTTATTTGCTGAGTGACCTGGCTGAACTAATTTTGTGAAGTCTATTTCCCTTGCTATGAGAAAACTTTGATGCTCCTGCTCAGATTTTTTTCCTTGCTTTTATCTTTAGTCTGATAAACTAGGATTTGTGTCTGTGCTGGCATGAACCACTCCTTAGCTAAAGGTTGTGCTTAAACTCCCTTAGTTTGTTATATTTCTTACCCTTTAACATTGGATGTAGATGTATGGCTTGAAAGCTGCTAGTACAGTTCAGGAATTTTATGTGGGTTTGTTCCCCATGTTCTTACAGGATCTAGTAGCTTGGAGGTTCTTTTTCTGACCATTCCTTAGAGGCCACAGTCTTAGGTATGCATACATTCCTCCAGAATGCTAGATAGGACTATGATTTAAGTTTTAAGCCTGGGTTCCACTCTTGGATCAGAGTGGCCTAATTTTTAGCCAGTGTTTAATCTGAGGTTGTATTTAAGACCTTTGTGCCATCGAGGCTTAAGTCCTGTGTTCACAGGGACTACGGGACTAGAATGGCTTTTCAGAACTGTACCAAATTAAAGCCATCAGTCAAACACTGGCTGTGTATCACCCACAGGTGCAATAGTGGTGACTGCCACTATTGTACCACCTGAGCCTGAAGTTTATTGCAGCACCTGGTTCTGTTCTTACCCAAATATCAATGTACCATTTCCATCTTATGAACAGTTGTTGGATCCCACAGTCTCATGACTTGGTGGATCTAAATGAACCCAGACCTTACCCTTTGATTTTGGTCTCTGAGTTTCCATACTAATATCAGATCACTGATGGAATTAAAACATATTTTAAGATTTTTTTAATCACTTCTATTTTTTAGCAGAAATGGTGGTGATATCTCTAGTGATATATTTTTCACTGCAGTGAAAAATAGGAAAATTTCAGACATGGGTTACAACTGGGCACTGAAGTGATAGGTACTTGTTTTAATATTATCATTAAGAGCTTTTTACTATTTTTCCCTGACAAAATAAGAATTATCAGATCACCTCCTGTGTCACTTAAAATTCTCCACGAGCAGACAGTAGGACAGAACCAGAAATGCTAGAGATTTAAGTAGAAAAATGCTCGGGACAGAGAGAGAGCAAGCAGGGGCCAGCAGGAAGGTCTCCAGATAACAACACAGGTGAGACACTTGTGAGAAGAGAGAGGGAAGGAAGGAAGATTTGGTACGAATGAGCTTAGACTGCACTGCAGCTCTTAGTCTCAGCCAGGGCAGGCGGGAGGGAGTGTTAAAATGATTTTCCACCAGAGGAGTGCTGCACTGGGCGGAAGTGGTCACCAACCTCAGTGGTTGTCGGGGATCATCTGGGAGAACACGGCCTCAGCACTTGTGCTGCAGCAGATCCTGCTGGTACAGCAGGCGCTGTCGGCTAACTACACTCCGCTACGCAGCTTCTCCCTTGAAGGGACATAGAAATGGTACACCTTGATGGTTGCAGGACCCTAGTCTATGCCATGGGCCTGACACTGCAGCTTCTCCAGCTTATTTTGCTGGAAGAGTATGAGTGGTTTCTACTCTAAATACCCCATAGTTAGTATTCACTGAATGATCCCATCTTCTCTTCTCTGGGTAACATCACCCCTAAGTATCCACCGCAGTATATCACAGTCTGTCATTTCAAACAAACAAACAAAAATTCTTATTAACATACAAGGGACTCCTGATTTAACAGACATTCCTCACTGGGAAATGAACTAGTGTGGTATCTCCTACTTCTTATAGTAAAGGGTAAGAACGCTGATGGATCTCTCTATGACTTTTCCTTTTCCCCCACGCTTCCTATTTTAAACTACACAAGTCTGTACTCTGAACATCACTGGTTGCTCTTGCTGGCTCAAAACACTTTCGTTCTCACATCCATCTGCTCTTTCTCTTATAAAAAGACGTGTAATAGGACTTTTGCTCTTGTCCTGTAATTGACATTAAGGCCCAAATTGGGAAGTGTCTGACAACTATCCTCCCTGCCCTCTTTAGTTAATACAAGAAGAGGGAAAGGGATCAGTCCCAATAAGATTCTAGAGCCTCCTTCCATTTAAGATCAGAGAAGGAGAAAAAGACCTGAAATAGCATCAGAAGAAAGAAAGGCTAACATCTAATTGATGGGGGGCAACTTCCCCTTTGCTTTATTTCACAATGACTGAAGAGTAAGGGCAGTCCTCAGCTCACTGGTATTGATTTTATGTAAAAGAAAGTACAAAGTCATGATTCTTGCCCAGCTCGAGGATTCTTCCTCATAGATCTGGCACTTTGGCCTCAGTCTGAAATAAAATTGCCTACAGCCACATTAGCATAACAAAACTCAGCCTATTCTCATCCTACCTCTAGCATTTTTCCTGAAGCATTAGTAGAATACTGGAGACTCCACCATATACACATTAGTCATACTTGCCTAAAAATCTTCAGATCATTATTAATTTATAGAAACGAGAAAAGAAATCTGAGAGATTTTTTCTCCTAGGCCATCAAACAGGTGCAGAAAAACTTACTATTCGGTATCATGGGTCAAATAATATATCAATATTTTAATATTGGCTCTCATAGGCACTGGACATCCAGAGTTGATCACAGTTATATAGTAAACTGCTCTTGGCACCAATCCATTACTTATTTTCTCTCCATTCAGGAAAACACAAAACCCAGCTTCATTATGTACTAGAGCCATTAGCTACTTCTAATAATTTCCAGCTAAATTAGTTCAGAAGCCTAAATTCTATTTTAATCACAGAGTGATTTACATTCTCCTTTAGAGTTTTTGCTTCAAATGTCAAGCAAATTATATGAGTCATTTTAGATAGTTGTTTCTATTCATTACTAAATAATTGTCTTTAATCTATAACTCTTTGCAAAGTATTTTTCCTAATTACTTACCATACAGTAGCTGTCTTGTGATGGAGCACTTTTTTTTCTAGTTGGCAGTCTTAGTGTATTAAAACCACCTGCTACTCACATGTAATTTTTAAAATAAAAGACTTTTCCTATTTTTTTATTTATTTATGGCTTTTAAGGCCAGAGTCTGTAAAGAAAATAACTTTAGGAAAGAAAAGGACCTTAATTATTTTAACATGGTTTTCCTTTCTATTACATAATTATTCTTCTATTTATTTTCAGATGATCACTAGAATTTTAAAAGAGGGGAAATCACTCATGTAGAAATGAGATATATTCCCAATGAAGAGATCTAGCCAAATAATGAAAGGTATATGTTTTCCAGGAAATAAATTTCATTTTTTCTATGTATCCTCTCCATGTGTAATGAGAGAATATTACATAAAATTCTTAAGAATATGGGAAACTTCCTCATATTAGTTGATCACCTTCATATTCCATGTGCCATATCAAGGATCAAGGTTCATCATCTCAGTTTCAAGTAAAACTCGCTCTTTTCCTATTTTACAAATGTAGAGAGGTGGATAATAGTGAGTGATGGTGAGGGTGTGGGTAGAAGGGAACTCTTGCCCGGCTGGTGGGAGATTAACCTAAGAAAGCACATTTGACAAGCTCTGGAAGCTTGCAGAGTGACAGTGCACTGTGGGGTAAGGACTTCAATTGCTCCAGTCTCTGCAGGTGAGCTCCAAAACAAAGTAATAGTACTAAATATAAAAAAGTTACAGAGGGAGATATATAAGGAAGTTATTTTATATGTATCTTCCTTTTTTACTTGTTACAAAGGTGGAGATTCTAGGAGTGGCTAGAGATCACCTAGCATTTTCACTGGGCATGAGAAGGGTCACTATGGCCAAAGTTAACACTAGTTCAAGAATACAGCTTCTGAGGGGCACCTGGGTTTTCAGTCGGTTGAGTGTCTGACTCCTAATTTCGGCTCAGGTCATGATCCCCAGGTCATGAGATCAAGCTCAGTGTCAGGATGAGTGCTGGGTATGGTACCTACTTGAGATTCTCTCCCTCTCTCCCTCAGCCCCTCCCTCACTCATGTACATGCTTTCTTTCTCTCTCTCTAAAATTAAAAAAAAAATGTATATATAGTTTTTCAATTTATAGAGGAGTTCTGAATTTCCATAAAATCAGTTCATTTTTTTAAAAATCCCAGAGCAAAAATATATAAATGAAAGTATATTTAATTATTATTATTCACATAACTTTTGTTACTCCATCTGTCATTAAGATTGCCTTCACTTTCTCAATTCAGTGACCTTTATGCTTCCATATAAATCAAGTGAAATGTCTTTAGATAACAGGATACCTATATATAGCTATAAATATTTTATCGTCATTAAGCCTTTTCAGTTAGTAATAATTTAAGAATTATTTATGAATTCAAAGTATCTATCAGGAAGTACTATATGCCTATCAGTACATTAGTTTATGTGTAGGATGCTATTCTCTCGTCAGAAAGATATGACCTTGGGGCTTCCAAGTGGCTCACAGCTGGTTAAGCATCCAACTCTTGATTTCAGCGCAGGTCATGATCTCATGATTTGTGAGATAGAGCTCCACCTTGCCTTCTGCACTGGCAGCTTGGGATTCTCTCTCACCCTCTCTCTCTGTGTTTCCCCACTCTCCTCTCTCTCAAAAGTAAACAAACATTTAAAAAATTTAAAAAAGATATGATCTCTAATGGTAAAATAATTCAAGGACAGCACACATAGTATCTTGAAATAATTACGGATCTGAATTTTTCCTTCTCCAGACTGAGATTTTCTAAAACTCAAGGACCCTGTTTTACATATACTTTTATATTCAACATCTAGTATAGCACCTGGCACAGGACAGATGTTCTAGGAAGGCTTGTGGAATGGATGGGTACCACTTATAATCTGGTTGAGAGGGCACATTGAACATTAAAACAAAAACAACAAAGAGTTGAACTTACAAAGGTAGACTGGAGCTTCAAATTCTATGTCTCCCTCTCTCTCTCTGTCCTACCCCTCTCTCAAATATATATAAAAACATTTAATAAAAAAAATAAAGGTAGGCCTAGGTCAAAGCATTAAAGATCTTAAATATCAATCCAAAGAACTTCATTTTTATTTTCTAGAAAATAGTGGTCTAGAGAAAGAGACAGAAAGGGAAATGAACATTTACTGATCACTCATTCCAGAATTATTTTCATCTAATTTGATTTGCTCATTTTAGTTACTAAGGGCCCAAGTCAAGGTACAGTCTAATCTTCACCTTGCATAGATAACTCTGACCACCATCTGAAGAAGTCAGAAAGGCTAGAAGCTGCAAGAAAACTGAGCAGGAAGTTCTTATCTAGGAAAAAAATGCATATATTTTGAAATATTGTAGACTTATTTGCTAACCACTCCTCTGATTCTTACCACCTGAATGGATCCAGTGTTGGGTAAAACCTAAACGTTTGTGTTGTTACATGCCATAGTCAATAACAGAAGAGCTGGAGTGGATGAAACTCTGGGTCCTTGCGACCATTCATTACCTACACAGATTTGAGTAAGGTCTGTAAGGTCTCTAGGTAACAGATCTCAGCAAAAGGGATAGAACTGTCTCCACTTCACAGGGTTTGTGTGAAAATTGTTGGAGAACCTGTTCATAACGTGCTTCCCAGCACGCCTGGCCAGGTTCTGGGTTATTTACACTCAAATGTGGTGTGATTTTAAATATCATAATTCTACCTTTATCTGGGTGGCCATTTGATTAAAGCCTGTCTCCCCCGCTAATCTACTCATGCTCTGGGGGTCAGGCCCCTGCTCCTTGTTGCTCACCTGTGTTCCAGATCTCAGCACAGGGACTAGCCCATGGTCTCGCTCAAAATTTGTGCTGAATTTATGAAGCTGTGACTGGTCAGCAGAAGTGAGAACTCGAATTATATATATATATATACATATATATATAACACACACACACATATATATACATACATATACTATATATATATATACACAGTTTTTTAAAAATTTTAATGATTCCAGTCATAATTATATCTCTAGCAAAAAAGAAAAAAGAAAAAGGAAACAAAGAAAAAACAGCAGAGGTTAATTTAGTTTTTAAAATATGCTACATAACTTGGATAAGATTCTTTTAAGAGAATCAAGAGAAGAGACCAGAGAGTGCCTGACAGGTTAACTTACTAGCAAATTTTCCCATTTTCTTGACTTGTTCCATCCTGGATATATTTTCAAAATTAAAAAGCAAGTGTTTGTTGCAACAAGGTAAAAATGCAATAAATCATGTTTGAGGCAAAAATAATCATTTCTTCCTCTCCTTCCTAGTCCCATGTATTCTAAACCTCTGTTTTAATAGCTTGGTATCTGTACCCTTCTATGTTCTGGATCTTGCTCATACAACCACATTCAGGCCTGCAGATATGGGTGTAGATACAGATACTTATATGTGTATACACGCATGTGTACACATATGTGCATGTATGATATTACTGGTTTGTATTTTATATTTTTATTGTAAGATGTAAAACAAAACTACACCAAATGTATAGAATAAAAAATAATTGGAATAAAAAGAAGAAGAAGAATAAAGCCAACACCTATGTAAAAATTATCCACATAAGGACCAAAGATGCTTTCACAACTCAGCGCTCTCAGTATGCCTTTTTCTATCTTGACCAGATAACCATTATCCTAACTTTAAAAAAATTATTTTTTTAATGTTTATTTATTTTTGAGAGACAGACAGAGTATGAGTGGGGGAGGGGCAGAGAGCGAGGGAGACACAGAATCCAAATCAGGCTCCAGGCTTTGAGCTGTCAGCACAGAGACTGACGGAGCTCGGTGGCACAAATGAACCGTGAGATCATGACCTGAGCCGACGGTGGACACTTAATCCATTGAGCCACCCAGGTGCTCCTATCCTAACTTCTGTAATAATCATTTCTATGCTTTTTAAAGAAGTTTTGGCATGTACGATTACATTCCTAAATATAGTGTAGTTATGCATATTTGAATATTATATTTATTGCTTCATAATGTATGTAGCTTAGGGGTGTGTCTTGTATCTCCAATTCATTAGTTTGTGAGATTCATTTGTTTCTACCTGCAGATACTCACTTTTATTACTTCACAGCAGTGGTACTCAGAGTGTCAACCTTGGACCACCTACATCAGCAGTATCCTAGAAACATGTTAGACGTGGGATTTTAGGTCTCTACCAAGATCTACCAATTCAGAAATTCTGGGGATGAGGACTAGCAATTGGTGTTAACAAGCCTTAATTCTAATTATCTCTCAAAGGTCCCATTTCCAAATACCACCACACTGAGTTGTTAGGGCTCCAAAATACAATTTTGGGGGTACGTAATTCAGTCCATAGTACTTAACATCATGGCTTTTATTGAACGGGTTAGATTTCCAAGAGTGCAGTGGCTATATGGAATTATCTAGTAAATAGTACCAGGTCGATATCCACAAATGTTGTTAACAATTCACATTTATGCCACCTATACATGAGAATATATGAGAGTAATTTTTTTCATCTCATCCCCACCAGCACTGGAATTGGTTATTTATGTTCTTTTTCTGTTTGCTTTTCTAGCCAATGCATAGTTCTATTTATATTATGTATGGCGTTATCCTTTATAATTCCTCTATGCTGGAAATAATTTTCCCTATCGTTTGTCGACTGCCTTTGTTTATAGAATTGTTGTAATATAGTTAAAAATTACATAATCAAATATGTCTATCATAACTTGGGTTCTATAGTCTTGATTAATAAAATATCTCTTCTCCCTATATTTTCAAATCTGGGAATTATTTATGCTAATATTATATGATAGAAGTACAATTATATTTTCTTTTAGATAGTAGGCACTTAATGCACCATCATTTAATAAATAAACCACACTTCTCACCTAAACTGAAGTACCAACTTTGTTGCCTGCATATTAACTTCTCATATATTCTGAGATTATATCTAGCTTTCTGACATTGGTTTTTTTTTCATTTTTTAGCATTTATTTATTTTTGAAAAACAGCGACAGAGCATAAGCAGGGAAGGGAGAGAGAGAGAAGGAGACACAGAATCCAAAGCAAGCTTCAGGCTCTGAGCTGTCAGCACAGAGCCGGATGTGAGGCTTGAACCCGCAAACCATGAGATCATGACCTGAGCGGAAGTTGGTTGCTTAACCGACTGAGCCACCGAGACACCTTACTGATATTGTTTTTCTGATTTATTTATTTTTTTCCAACAACAGTGTTTCACTTATTTGATTTCAGTGTAAGAGCTTCACTCTTTGTCAACTCAATTCAGTTGAGTGGTTGAGTGCCTTTTTCCCTTCCTTAGTTTTTTTGTCTAGATTTTATTTGTTCTTCCATATGAACTCTAAGAATATTGTAATTCAATATTTTTAAACTGTTGTTCAGAATTGGATTGTACATGTATTAGATTTATGCAATAATTTTGGTAAAACTGCCTTTTTAATGATTTACTTGATATACTTTATTTCTTCTGTTTGTATTATGTTATTACTTGTTTTGCAGTGTAGCTTTCCTGTTTCTCTTTTTTTATTTTTTGCCAGGAAGGTTGATTGCATCATCACTCATTCCTCTTCCTCTGTATTAAAAGCTAGAAAATTCCCTTCCCTTGTCTGGATTGCATAGGTTAGCACTCTGTTCTCTGATATAAGAACACCAGCCCCCAACTACTTTTCCAGCAAGACGCTCTCCTTTACCACTGCTTTTATTCTCCTTCGGCCAGTAAGCAGTTTGAAACACTTTCATTTCCCTCAACTTCCCTCCTCTCTCCTCCCAAGTGTTGCTGACATAGACTAGTATTTTTAGTTCTAGACTATTATTAGAATTTCCCTTGCAGTATTCCAAAAATTATCTTCTATTTCAAAAGTCCTTGTTTAGCAGTTACACTACATATTTTCCATACTCTACAAGTACCCAAGGTTTATGGCTTTTCATCTATTTGAAGATGTTATAGAGGGTTAAACAGTGACCTCCTCCCCCAAAAAGTATGTCCAAGTCCTGATCCCTACTCCCTGTGAATGTGACCTGATTTGGAAATAGGGTCTTGGGTAGAGGTGATTTGTTAAGAATCTAGAGATAAGATTATCCAGGATTTTGGGGCACCTGGGTGTCTCAGTCGGTTGGGCGTCCAACTTTGGCTCAGGTCATGATCTCACGATCTGTGGGTTTGAGCCCTGCGTCAGGCTCTGTGCTGACAGCTCAGCGCCTGGAGCCTGCTTCTGATTCTGTGTGCCCCTCTCTCTCTGCCCCTCCCCTGCTCATGATCTGTCTCTAAAAATAAATAAATGTTAAAAAAAACATTAAAAAAAAGATTATCAAGGATTTAACATGGGCCTTAAATCCAAGGACCAGCATCCTTAAAAGGAGAGGGGGATTTGAGACACAAGGAGGAGGACCCTGGGTGTAGACAAAGGTGGGAATTGGGGTTATGTCGCTATAAGCTAAGGAATGTGAGGAGCCACCGGAAGCTGGAAGCAGCCCCTGGGCAGATGTGACTGCTCCCAGAGTATGGAGGCAGATGTCAGGGTCACTTGCACGTGCACCGTTGGACTGTAGTCAGTGGGTGTACCACTGGTACACAGAAAATTGTGCATTTTGGGGAGTCTTTGGGTGGGCAGGAGTATTCTTGATCTGAGGTTGAATGGGGCTGGAGCCAGGTCACAGGCCAATTCAGGATCCCTGGCCAGGGCTGACACTGGCTGGCCCATCACTCGGGGCATAGTCAGGCACGCTGCTGCTGAGTCCCTGGTGGATGGTACTGATGGCAGCACTGATGTCAACAAGGGCTGTTTCGGGGTCTGTTGCTGGGACCTTAAGGTGGCCTGCCTGTCACCGGGGTGTGGCCTGCCATCTCAACACAGCCCTCTTTGGTCTGGTTCCACTGGGGTTTCACAGTCTCTTACCTGAATCTCAAAGCTCCCACAAAGGCACTTTTGTCCATGGACAGTTGCCAAATTATTGTTGCTGCCAGGGGACATGAGTAAGAGATCTCCCGTTCCACTGTCTACTGATATGACTGTGAGGTTGATTCTCTCAAAGGGCTGTGAGAGATGGTCTGTTCTGCATCTCTATCCTAGCTTTTGACGGGTTTCTGGCAATCTTTGATGTCCCTTGGCTGATCTCTGCCCTCAGGTTCACACACATGGCTGTTTTCTCTGTGTGTGTGTGTCTGTCTCCAAATCTCCTTTCATGGGGACACCAGTTATATTGGAACATGAGCCCATCCTACTACAGTATGACCTCATCTTAAGCACTTTGATCTGCAATGACCCTATGCACAAATAAGCTCACACTGTAAGGTGCTGCTGGCTAAGACTTCAACATCTGAATTTTAGGGGGATGTGAACTTTCCTGGAAAATAAGCAAAGTTCTCCCTGAAGTGTAGGAAACTATGATTTAAGAAAATGAAGCTACTTTAGTGTTGTGAAATCACTGGAAATATTATAGGTGAATTTCTTAATTATATGTGTATGTGCTCTATACATTCATATCCTATGGTTTCAATATACCAATGAACTTTATATTCTAGAGTGGTTTTCAAAATAAAAATGTTATTTTTCCCTTCTCCTTCACTTCTTTTGTAGTTACTACAATGATTTGGATCTACACTCATATGTCACACAGAGAAAAGAAAGTGTAGGTATTAATCATCACCATAAAAGCCTTTCATAGTCTGCAAAGTGTAAGTTAGTCTGGTTAGTAACGAATCCAAGGGAACATGCAAAAGCCCACACAATAATTGTAGCTGTCATTCAGCAAATGAGCCAAATTCTTTTTCTAATTGAGATAGAAAGGGAATGGAAAATGGAGAGCAAGGCTTCTTTGATGGTGTGTGGTCAGATCCCAAATATTGATACTTAGGAACAGTAATGTGATTGGAAGACCAAGAAGCCTGGACGGCAGCAGAAAACCAGGATCCAGGAATAAAAAAAGTGAGGGAGGGTAGGATCCAAATAGTGACTGGCCTTGTGCCCCAAGTATCTGCCAAGACCACGTTCTTGGATATGCTTTCTTCTAAGAATTTCTTAATTTAGTCCAACAATGTATCTTTCTAATAGCATGATTTTCTAATAAATAGAAACCACAGATCTCTGAGAAGACACTCTTTAATGCACGGCCAAGGAAGGAAAATATATCTTCAATATTGTTGTAGGTCTTAAATGGGTATATTTTAACATCACTTTTTGCACATTTTAAATAGAAAAACTATATTAATTATTCATTTTTGAAGGCCGACTAACAACTGTAGCAAATACATCTTAAATTTCAATGACTTAATGTAATCAATGTTTGTCACTTATGTTGTCTCAGATCTAGGTCAGCAAGGAGTGGTGCCATTATTCAGGCACCTTTGATCTTTTTAACCTGGTAGCTTCTTCAGTTCCTAAGGCCTCAGATTCCTCTAGCAGATCCTGTCTTGTCTAGAAGACGAGAGAGAGAGCAAAAGAATCACCAGGATGTTTTTTAAAAATGTTTATTTACTATTTGAGAGAGAGAGAGAGAGCATGCCAGCAGAGGAGGGGAGGAGAGAGAGAATCCCAAGCAAGCTTCATGCTGTCAGCACAGAGACTGACGTGGACTTTCATCCCACAAACCATGAGATTATGACCTGAAATCAAGAGTCAGACGCTTAACTGACTGAGCCACCCAGGCGCTGCTCACCCAGGATGTCCTTATATGCCAGGCGAGACATGGCAAATATCACCCTACTCATTCACGGACCAGAAATTGGCAACATGACCCCATAACGGGAGGTTAGTTTCTAAAGTGCACCTCTTGTCTTTAGAAACAAAAAGAAAAAGGAGCTTAATAGCCATAAAGCAGTGCCCTTGCCACACATTGGAATCACAATAATTCTAATTTGTCCTTTTCAAAATAGGTGAGAGGTAGGTAGATGGATACATGATACACACACACCCACACATGCACACATTTGTGTATGCGTGTATGTGTGTGTATGTGTGTGTGTGTGTGTGTGTGTGTGTGTGTGTGTGTGTGTGTGTAGAGACTCTAAACGCATTGACAGTGTAACTGAGATTCCAGATAAAATGTTTGCCTCCTTAAGCTAACAAATCCACTCAGGTATTCAGAAATAATTGTATGCATACAAAAATGAAATGGAAAACTGAAAACAAGAGGCTTGCCATTGGTTAAGTCCATGCTTTGATGACACTATTGAAAATAATGCAAAGTTTTCTTGGGATGATTGATAATGCAGGCTTCTAGTTATTTCAGGTAGACTTCCCACAGATTGTCAGTTCATGATTAGTGAAGTCATAGGAGCCTGGGCTCTACTGAAATAGAAAAAATCAAGCATGTACTAATTCGAAGAGTATTTATATTTGCACTAATATATAGCTCACCCTTTTTCCCCCTTCACAACCCTTGTAAGTAATTAAATAATGTATTTTGGTGGGAAATATCTTTGTTAATATTTCTCTATGTTTGTGTTGGCACATGGAAAATAACAGGAGCATTTCAGTCTACCTGAATGCTGTTTAAAGAAATGGAAAGATTAGAAATTCTGTCCTCATGCGAGGGCCCACTATTACTTCTTGAAGGTCAAAAGTAATGCCTGGCACTTTGAAGAGGGGAGTCTCGCAGGGTCTTGACTGATGGAAACATTTATATGCAGAGATATGTTGCCATGTTTACTCCAGGGATACAGATCATATCCCACCTTAACCACAGCCAATTACCAGGAGAAAAATAATGTAATGGAAGTCCTACCACTTTTCTTGGGAGGTGTCATGCCCCTCTGAGGCACTGCTGGAGATATTACAGTGCCATAATGAGACTCATAATTCATGTCAGCCCCGAGCCTTTTCATTCATTTATAAATGTTTTAGAGCCCTATGATTCATAGTGCCATGAGCTGGTTTTCTTTCAGAACAGTCATGCTCCCATTAATACCAACCATTCTTGTTTCTTGCCAAGAGACAAGCCCCGCAGTAATACATCATAAAGTTTAGTGCTCTCCTTGAATTGTTAGAGTCAAAATTCTTTCCTAGGTATTCACTTCGTGTAAAAGAAAGTTTTTAGAGAAATATTGAAATCTGGAAAGTGAGGAAAGATCTCTTCACCATCTAAGAAGTCCACCTAGAGTTACTGCCTACCATTAATATAATGCCCATTTTCTTTGTATGCCAGAATGATTATACCCCAAGAAAAGGGTTTCAATGCTTGTTCTTCGGACCCACCCATTGTTTGAAAGGTCCACTGAAGAAGGCTCTAACCAATTCTGGTTCCTGAGCTAATTTGATTCTAGTAGGCAGTAACAGCTGCTGGTGCCTCATACAACAGGGCTTACAATAGTTTCCTCTACTAGATATGAAATCCCATTATCTAAAGATGATTTCTGCAAGTCTTTGTTCTTGGTCTTCCCACTGCCTTATGTTGTTAAAAGAAAGCCTGGTTTGGGTGCCTGGGTGGTTCAGTTGGTTAAGCATCAAAATTCAGCTCAGACTATGATCTCACAGTTTGTAAGTCTGAGACCTACATCAGGCTCTTTCCTGTCAGCATGGAGCTGGCTTTAGATCCTCTGTCCTCTTGTCTCTCTGCCCCTTCCCTGCTCGCTCTCACTCTCTCTTTCTCTCTCTCAAAAATAAACATTTATGAGAAAAAAAAAGAAACAAAGTCTGGTCCACTTCTTGAGTTTCAACCCACTACCTTTCTCTGAATCCTGGATTCATAGCTGAGGGCTCTTCTGCCGCAGACTCTCCATGGTTCTCATTGGGGAGAAGAATAGGAAATAAGAGAAGTATGAGGGGGAAGGGGGACATATTAGAGGTCTGTTTCAATATCTCTAAATGATTTCTAGTCAATTCTTTTTTCCCTTAAAAACAAATAATTAAGAATTTAAAAAAAACCTGACTCTAGGGGTTGCCTGGGTGGCTCAGTGGATTAAGCATCCGATTCTTGATTTGGACTCAGATCATGATCTCACAGTTCATGGGATCAAGCCTGTGTCAAGCTCTGTGTTGACTACATGGAGCCTGCCTGGGATTCTCTCCTCCCCTCTCTCTCTGCCCCTCCCCTGCTTGTGCTTTCTCTCTCTCTCTCAAAATAAACTCTTTTTTTAAAAGTTTAAAACAAATTTTAAAATAAAAATAAAATACCTAACTCTAAGAGAAAATAAACCAATAAACATCTTGGGAGACAGATGAGACTTAGGATCAGAGTACAGCCTTCATTCTAATTTTAACATTATTCTGTCAACTTCACTCTCCTTGTGGGTTCACATTGTAGGCTTATCCCAAATCTTTCATTGTAAACCATTCGTTCAATTTATTTCAGCAAATCTCTATTAGGCAATGCCTACAGTAAGTAAACGGTTGAGGTTTTATGATATTACAGAAACTTTTCTAGAAGCTTTACATGTATTAAATAATTCACTGTTCAATAATCTCCATGATGTAAATATTATTATCATTCGCATTTTACAGATAAAACATCTGAGGTACAATGAAGTTAAGAAACTTGCTCACATTCACATATCCATTACATGATGGAGCCATGACCTCAACCCCTGCAGTCTGTCATCAGGGTCCACACCCAACACGATAGCCACGCTCATGTCATATATGTACATCAGAAATTGTCCCAGTGGTTCCAACACTTCAAGTCAGTTATTAGAGAAACGGAGAACGTGCTCTTTACAACATATGCAAAAATCTGCTTATACATACTCACAGCACAGCTGATTGCTCGTAGAACTTTGGCGATTCTGGCAAATAAAGCAATGCTACATTTCATATTTCATGGTAAGTTTCATTCATGTTTTTCTCCAAACCAGCTCCCTTTCTTGTTTTAACAGGAAATGATAAATGTGTCATACTATTTAGCAGTGTTTTTTAAAAGTGTGTTCCATGGAGCATCTGTCTCCAAATCAAATGTTCAGATTCAAGGTTTTTACCCCAAACTTTCTGCATCAGGATCCAGGGCAGGGCTTAGGAATCTGTAGTTTCACAAGATCCCCTGTCACACTTGGTGTGTCTAGAATTTGTGTTGGAAACTGCCGAGCTTCCTGGCCAGCAATCAGTTTATCACTCTTGGTCTGCTCTAACTCAGACTAATTAGTTAGACTTATACTGACTATCTACTCTCCAGTCCTAATTAGATATCTATGAAATATAACTTCTCTTAAGTTGTTCACACAGCCTTGATATCTCCTACACAGATCACAAAGAGAAATAAAGAAAACTCACAAGCTTGTCCAAATCATGATTATCCAGTCCGTACTAAGTTAACACGTTTCCCTCACTGCCTTATTAGCAGATACGTCATTTATACTTTCCTCCTTCGTCTCTTTAAAAAATGTTAATTTACCTTGTGTCAATTCTCTCCTAAGCACTGGCTCTAAATATTTCATACCCTGCTTTCTGCGCTTGTCTAAAATTCAGATTTCTACCTCCTGGTGAGCTTCCAAGGAAACTTTGTAATATTTTTTGAAATGTTTAAAAGTATTTTGAGCAGAATAGTGTCCCACCAAATGCATGTCTCCCACTGCGTATTACACTACCAAAATAATTTCATTCTTGCTCAGTCATAGTTAAAATTAGCTCTGAGGTCTGAGGTTATCACTACCAATGGAGTTCTTTACCACAATCAGCTTACGTTCCTCAGAGCAAGGCTTCCTAGGCCTTGCCCAGCTGACATGTGCAGCAAGTGAATGCCAGGATCCCAAACAACAGACGTGGGTCAGCTGAGGCAGATGCTCTACCATGTCTGTGGGATGGGGCACCCGGCTGCCTCAGTTGGTTGGGTATCTGACTCTTAATTTTGGCTCAGGTCATGATCCCAGGGTCATGGGATTGAGCCCCATGTTGGGCTCTGGTGCTTAGCGTGGAGCCTGCTGAAGATTCTCTCTTCCTCTCCCTCTGCTCCTCTCCTCCACTCTCTCTCACACTCTCTCTCTTTCTCAAGCAAAAATAAATAAATAATAAATAATAAAAGCAACACTGCAGGGGCATACTGAAAGATCATTGTAAATGGTGTAGATTATTTGTAAACTGCTAAGAAAGATCAAAAGAAGAGCAGATCTCCTGGGTAATATTCAGAGTTATGATGATCACATTTGGAAAGGGCCACTCGTCAAAAGCTGGAGCATGACTGAGTAAAACACAGAGTGGGATAGGAACACACTTACCACAATCACTTAGAAGAGAACACGATATGAGAATATGTTTTACAAACCACAAAGCCCATACAGCCTTTATTATCATTCTTATACACGGAAAGAACAAATAGTCGAATGTTAATCTTTTCATTTGTATTTCACTATTGGTCATATTTGTAATTTATATTTTCAACTGCATTGAAATATCATGCTTACAGATGTTAATTAAAATAAGGTGACCACTATCTGGCCCATATGGAAATCTTTAGTTGGAGATTGGGGCATGTAGGTATGACATTTATTTTTATATACATATAGTGCTACAAGAGTCTTTTTCTTGGGTGAAGTAAGCATATTTTTTCTTCAAAAGTCTTTACCTTTTACATCAGAGGTAAATGTAAAGTGTGTTACATCAACTTCAAAAATATTTCTTCATTAAACTGTTAATATTAACAATTTATATTCAAAGCCTATTGGCTTGTGACAACATAACTTAAGAATTCCAATTCCAACTCCTATATTTAAGTAAAGTATTTTTGACTATACCTAATAACATTGGAATGATATTAAATTACACTAAATCAATGTGGAATATTATTTTAATTAACTGAATAATTGGGATGGTATAGTAACCCAGATAACATATATATATATGTATATATATATATATATATGTATATATATATATATATAAATAAAATAACCCATAATTTTCAAACTAATGGCTGTGATTTACAAAAATACTATTTCTTGGTAAATTTGGCATCTATGCCTTGGGATTCACTCTAACACTGAAGTTCTCTAAGGGCCCAAATTTTTAAAGGTGCGATTCAGACCTCCCTATTCAAAGCCCTCCTTCTCGTTGGAGGCTGCTTGCCTATTTTCTAAAGCTTCTTTGAAAAGTCATCAAGCTCATTCTTAGCACTCGCTCGGACTCAGGTTTAGGTAGCACATTTCTGAGTTTCTAATGCTCTGATTCCTCTTTCAGCAACCTCAGATCATCACAACCCCAATCCTACCATGGGCATTATATACACTGAACACCATTTCTGAGGGGTCAGAGTTCCAATTGCAATGACACCTACTCAACTATTTGGCTCCTTCATTTTGCACTGCTTCACTCTCCACTTTCTCTGTTTGACCAAACTGTGACACACCTCTCCCTGGCAAAGAAATCTAGCACTGATCACGGTTTATTTAGCAAAAAAAAAAAAAAAGCTACTATGTTCAATGGTCAGGATATCTGGGGGTTGTGATTAAGACATGCCCTTAAGGTATGCCCTAGTCTTTCTTTAAGCCAGTTTTACTGAATTAAATAACAATTTGGTTAAGTAATCTATCTTATACTACTGAAAAGATAAAGCAACTCTCAATTTAGATTTTTTTAAATGACTAATTTCTGTTTTTTCTTCCTCCCTTGCTCCTTTCTTTCCTCTCTTCCTCTTTCTTGCTCTTTTCTTTCCCTTTTTTCCTTCCTTCCTCCTTCCCTTCTTTCCTCTTTTCCTCCTTCTTTGCCTCACTGTATTCTCTTTTTCTTATATTTTGTTCTCTAAACAGTATTAATAAATGACATAGGATATTTTCTCAAAATAATTAGCCATGAACCAAAAATAGTTCCAAACAAATCTCCCAAAGTGGCTCAAAAGAAGAAATTTTTCCCTTATTTTATTTAAAGGCTAATGGTTTGATAATGAGATTCTATGAAAAATGTAAAGGCCTTGTGATTTTTCCCCCTATGCTTTGTGTACTTTACTTTTCAGTGGTATAACACATTTTCCCTTAATTCATATTAGAAAAAATGTGTAACTTCACTAAAATCTCTACCCTGCATGAACCTGAAATAATTAGAAAGTCATGAAACATTTGATAATGCATAGTAAACACAGAGACCAGAATATCAGTAGATGTGCAGGGTTTTGTTCAGAAGGTAATGTGAGGAATGAAGAGTGCTCAAAATTCAGGTGAATGGGTAGATGGGTGGAGGAGAAGATAAGGAACAGTCTTCAGGAAGGGGAACAGATACAGTAAAGATAGCAATGAAATTTACCTCTAGTTCTTTTTCAGAGTATTTGTGTTTGGGGCAATTTCCATAAATGTATTAAGGAACCTTTTACCAGTGGTTGAGAAGACATATTTAGAAATCTTGCTAGACTGACTCCCAATATATTACTATTTACCTACATTTTTAGGCCATTCACTACATAGTTATGTTTAATTTTTTTAGTTTACATTATGTCTAATCTGTTAACCCCAGATTTCAAAGATTTAACACAATACAAATTTATTTTTCACTCACATTCCAGCCCAATTCCAGGGCTCCTAGTTGGCAGTTAGGTGGTTTTGTTCATCTTGAGAGTTAGGTACATGGATCCTTCTGTCTGGCAGCTGCACCATTCCCTTACAGTCTCTTAACAGGTGGGAGAAGAGAAGACATCCCAACCTCCTCAAACTCTTGGCCAGAAATGGATCACTTCTGTTCACAGTCCATTAGGAAGAACTGATCACACAGCCCCTTAGATGGATGGGAAGCTTGGGAATGCAATTTTTGTCCAGGCCACTGTTTTCCCACAACTCAAACTATGGGAAGCACCAGTTTTGATAGAAGTTAGCTGTCTCCAGCATATTTACCAAAAGTGTCAGCTTTCTATAGATATACTTAAATGCCACGTTGGTTACTACTTTAATTCTATAAATCTTGTGTTGAACAGATGTTTATGTTAAAGTACTGTGGAAAATTTAGAGGAAAATATTCAAGAATCCTTAGAGTTTATCTATTTCTTAGAAAAGACACTTCAACAAGTAAGCAATCTTTGAAAGTACCTCATATTCTGCATTTTGGTCCTATAATCTTAGATTTTTGTAAAACAGGTTGGCAACCAAATTGTAACTTGCCATTTTAATTATTTTCATACGATGCCCATCTCAGCTAGAATATGACACATGTTCTCAGCTCATTAGCATTTCCTGACTTTAAAGAATTTCTCATTCAACTTCCTTTCCCAGTAGGTCAAGTCTCCAGGACTTTCATTGTGGTTGCCTGTGGATACCACACAGAATGGTCACAGAGAAAAATATAGACTCTGAATTACTCTGCAAAGAGGCCCTAATTGGGTTCTCCCTCTCATAGAAATAGATCTTTCATCAATGACAATTCAGTGCAATTAGGGACGGTCTCCTAGAACTTGCCATGGGTGCAGTCAGTTGATACTAATGTGTCTTTGGGAAGCACTTGAATAAATGATGTCTCATCATTTTTATGTGAGAATTCCTTCTCAAGAGAGTTGCCTTCCAATTCAATACTTAGAACTGAACTATTTTAATTCCAATGGCTTTACATCGAATTCTAATTTCTTTCTTCTTTTGTTTAATGTAAACTTCGCTGTGTGCCTTCTAGAAGCATATTCCACATACTTGATACCTACTAACAGGCTTCTTCTTTTTCTAACACTGTAAAGGATGTGTTTTTCTACATAGAAATAACATATTAACAACAATAATACTGGCATTGCATTTAGAGCTTACAAAATCACTTTCTATCTTATCCATTTAATATTTATAACAACTTTGTGAAACTCAGAGAATGATTTATCAAAGGAACTACAGCTGATCAACAGCAGAACTGATTTTTAAATTAAGTGACTAGATATGCTGCTACATTATGATGCCCATTTAAATTTGTTATAATGCATGAAACTAAAATAATCTAAGTCATAAAACTATGTTATTGATAGTAAGTGCATAGAAAGATATCATTAAATATGTAAAGCCTCAAAATATATGTAAATGTATTTGTAAATATTTGTAATATGTAAATATGCAAAACTATGAGTTCACATGTAATAAAGGGTGGAGAGACTGGACGGATGAGTGAATTCAGTGGATAGAGAAGAGAAGAAAGGGCTATTCGGGAAGAGGAAGTGAATTCCTGCGTAAAATCGGGAAAGAGAGGCTGTGTACAGACACTGTGGGAAAAGTGAACTATATGGTAAGGGGGGCGCTGGGGGAGGGGGAGAAGAGGGATAAGGAAAGAGGCTAGCTATATCAGCCAAGAAGGCCTGAGTCTGAAGAGCTCGAAGGTCTGGCAGAGAAGTTTAGACTTCACTAACAGGGCGACATGAACCAATGCGAGTGATTTCATGAGATAGGAATATTAGGACAAAGTGCTGTCAAGGAGAGATTTGGCAGAAGACTGCTGATAGCTTGAAAATAGAAAAGCTGAAGTCAGTCAATCTGTTGCTGCCAGATCAAGATGTGAAAAAGATTTGGAGCCAGTGGCAATGAAGTGTGAAGCAAAACAGGCCATGGCTCAGGGCTGCATTGGACCAAAAGAATAAATTGTTGAAGATAATAACGCTTTAAGGTTTTTATCAAGGGGACTGGAAGAATGTGGAATTCAGGAATAAACTGTTTTCAAAAATAATGGTTAGATAACTAAGTCTAGTTGTCAAATTACAATTTATTAATGTCTAAATAAATACCTGGTTTTGAATATAAGTGCTTTTCTTATTTACTTTTTTTTATTTGAGAGAGAGAGAGAGAGAGAATCCTAAGCAGACTCCATGCTCAGCATGGAGCCTAACAGGGGCTCAATCCCATAACCCTGGGATCATGACTGAGCCCAAATTAAGAGTCAGATGCTGAACCAACTGAGCCACTCAGGCGCCCCGTAATAGAAGTACTTTTCTGTTGATTGACATATTTCTAAGGTATGCAATTTTGATTTTATTCCCCAATATTAGAAAATTCAAAAAGACTGTTTATTAGATAAATATTTAACAACTGAGCCACTTTATCCCTTATTTTGAAGATTACTTATTTATTTTGAGAGAGAGAGAGAGAGAGACCGAGAAAGCATGCATGTGCATGTGCAGGATTAGGGGAGAAGAGGCAGAGGGAAAGGAAGAGAATCCCAAGCAGGCTCCACGCTGTCAGCCAGAGCCCCATGCAGGGCTCGAACACATAAATCAGATTATGACCTGAGCCGAAATCAAGGGTCAGTTGCTCAACCAAATGAGCTACTTAGGCACCCTGTCACTTTATCTCTTAAGAATAGGATTCTCTGAGGTGCCTGGGTGGCTCTGTCAATTGAGCCTCTGACTTCAGCTTAGGTCATGATCTCATGTTTTGTGAGTTCGAGCCCTGCATTGGGCTCTCTGCTGTCAGCACAGAGCTTGCTTTGGATCCTCTGTTCCCCTCTCTCTCTGTAGCTCTCCTGGTCTCTCTCTCTCTCAAAAATAAAATAATTATAATAATAAAAATAAGAATAGGAATACTTTACCATTCTGCTGTGGTTACTGCGTTAAACATGAGTCAGATACTAAATGTCTTCATCGAGCAAGCCTGCATGTTGCTCACGCTGGGAAGCTATTAATTCTGACCTTCAGAACAGCTTCCCAATTTATCCACAAAACAGCACTTTGGTTATTGGAATTTGAAGTAAACATGCTTAAGACATTGTTCTTCAAAACAGTTGGTGTTTATAGAAACACAAAAAATTTTAGAGATTCTATTTCAGCCTCCAATTTTACAGATGGTAAAACAGAATTTATCCAAAACACAGATCCAATTAGTAGCAGAGATGAACTGGGATTTAGGGGATTGACTCTGGATTCAGGGTTCTAGAATATTCTGTGTAGACATTGTTAGCAATAAATATGAGAACTTGTATGCCAGGGATAGTTTTAAATCATTTTATATCTATTACCTCAGAAATACAACCCCAAAGCCCAATGAATTGAATACAATTATGACAGCACCCTTTCCAGGAGGAGCCAGTAACCCGTGTCCAGGTGGAGCAGCACAGCTAGATAAAGTCTGAATGACCCACTCCAGATTACACACGAATGAAGCTGGAATTTGAAGACAGGTAATCCTGCTCCGGCAGCTGCGCCCTTGCTGCCTCTTAAGTCTCAGCCCCAACTCTATTCTCTCCAAATACTTTATGTGCCAACTTCAGACAGAGAACGGTAACTATGAGGAAATGAAATAATAGAACTCCCAACCATGTTCTGCCTTTTCAAGCAAAGATAATGTGTGGTTTTTGGCAAGAGGCGATTCGATCATTAAAAGCCTGAGGCAATTATCATGACAGGCTCCAGCCAGGGTTGAGAGGAGTAGGGCGTTCAACTAGGAAAAACAAACTAGAAAAAAATCTTTCGTATTCCCCTGTTCCTAGGACCCAAGGGAGAGTGAGGTCTGAGAAGGAGAGCCTGAGCACCAGGAAGACATTGAGAAGGAGGAGGGCTCTAGACCACGATGAAGTGCAAACAAACAGGCTGTGTTTCAGTAAGGAAGGAGGCGGCGTCAGCACCAAACACTGCAGCAAATTCTACTCAGAAGGGGATTAGCAAGCGGTTATTGGATTTGGGCGGTCAGTGAGCTTTGAGGGCAATTTCACTGGAACCTACACTGCAGAAGGCCAAGCAACGCACATGAGGAGGTAAATGTATACTGCACGCACCCCTCCAGTTTATAAATGGGTAGCAAAACCGATTACATTTCAGAAGGTTCAGCTTTGCAATAGTCAGACTGAGACTATTTATGTTAGCTTTAAGGATTATTTAATAAGCTGTTACTGTTTAATAAGCATGGAACAAGTATCGAAAGGTTTAAAAAAGTAAGCAGTGGAAAGTCTTCTTCCCTTCTCCATCCACCGTCTGCACTGTTCCCATCTCTTCGCTTGAGTAACCTCTCTACTGATTTCTTCACCTTTTTTTTTTTTGAGGTATTTTTCTTTAAGTAAGGAAAACATACATATTTTGACATCATGGTAGTGTACTATATATACTGTTAGGGATTTCTTTTGTTCCCTATTAAATGCATCTTGAAGACTTTTCCCATCAATACATGGGGTTCCTTATTATTTTTTAAAGTTTGAACAATACGCATTAGGGATGCAGTACAGTTTATTTAACTCGTTCTGTATAGAGGAAAGTAGTGTTATATAATGCTTACTGTGACAAACAGAGCTGCTCTGTTTCACATGTATGTCTTCATACATATTTCATTTACATAAATGCAAGTAAACCTCTAGGGTAAATTCCTGGAAGTGAATTTGCAGGACTGGTTTGTTTTTCTTCAACCATTACAATATTGTTTGTTGTATACTGTCAAAGTGCTAGCTACTCGTGGATACCATGCCAATTTGCCACCTCTTAATCGATGCATGAGAATACCTGTTTTCTACATCTTTACCAGTTCTGTATTAGCAAATTTTGAAATTTTATTTTGCAAATCGTATAGGAAATCCCAATATCGTTTTCAAAATATTACTGTATATGTCCAAGAACCATTTGCAGGTAGGGATTTCTTTGTAATGTTTATTTATTTTTGAGAGAGACAGAGAGAAAGAGACAAGGCATGAGAGGGGAAGGGCAGAGAGAGAGGGAGACAGAATCTGAAGCAGGCTCCTGGCTCTGAGCTATCAGCACAGAGCTGGACACGGGCCTCAAACTCATCAGCAGTGAGACCATGACCTTAACTGACTAAGCCACCCAGGCATCCCAGGGATTTTTTTTTTTTTTATATTAGGATCTAGTTTTAGTGCACTAGGATTGTAATTGCTGCTTTTGGGAAACTATTGCTGTCCTTAGGCATTTGAGAAAAAAGCATAGTCTCTATTTTCAAGATATAATATTTGATATTTATCTATTAGTTGTATTATTTTGCATGTATATACTAATTTTGTACTGTTAATAGTTTGTAAATTATAAACTGATAAATCACAAAATCTACGGTTGTATTATTTCGTATTCACGTGCACACAAACACACACACACTAGCTTTTTGTTTGTCTAATTGGTCGGTTATGGAAAGGCAGTAGTAAATTTTTCTATTCTTAGTATGTTTCTATTTATCCTTCATATTTTCTGACAAGTGATGAAATGGTGATGTCATCCTGTTGGTCGGTAGATATTCATCACTATTTTATTTTTATTTTGAACTGCATGCTCGTGCATCATAATGTGTCTTTTCCATTTTAACTGTATACTTCAGGATCTTAACACATTTTTCTTCACTTGTTTAATGCTTTTTGTCCTGAATTCAACTTGGTCTGACATTAACATCATGACCTTTGCTTTTTCATTTGCATTTGTGTAATATAGCTTTGCCCATCCTTTTCCTTTCAACTCTTGTTGTGTGTTCTGTGTATTAGAATCATGTACTTCATCTACATTAATGGTGGTTGTGTACTACACAATCTTGGATTTCATTTGCATAGACTACTAGTATCTCTAGAGTTGTTCAGTGCGCCACACACATTTGTCTACTTGAGCCGTATTCGGAATAGAATTGGGTTTTGTTTTGTGACCTAATCTGAAATTACTCCCCTTAATAAGTGGATTCAGTTATCCAAAACACAGATATGTTTAGTCCTACATTTATTGTTACTTTTAATTATATTTCCTGCAATCATAATTATCATCATCATCATCACTTTATCTTTCAATATGTGGTTTGTTTTCTTTCATGATGTGTGTGTGTGTGTTTCATTAGTTCCCCAGTAAGAAAAAAATAATGAAATTGAACATTTTTTCTTCCTATTCATCTTCCCTTCCCCCTGCACAACTTTATATTAGTCAATAATATTATTTGTTGTTTTTACTTTCGTGTAATGCATATCATGTTATGCATTATAACTATAATACTATTAGTTTGTCATCCAGTGATTAGGAAGGAGACAATCAGTATATTCAATGTCTCCTTCCTTCTTTACCCTTTCAGTTTTGGTCAGTGACATATAGGACATATAATACTTATATTCTGATGTGTCACCATAAACTCTTAGTTCTATTGTGAAGTGCATTCAGTGTGCCTTATCTCACAGTGGCTAAATTTATCATCCTGTGGTTTCCTTACAGAGGGATCATGGGAATAAAAATCTCTAGTTTCCTGCATGTTGCAAACTATCTGTGTGCGTTATACCTGGAAGTCAGTTTGGCCATATGAAGAATATCTGACTCACATTTTTTTCTTTAGAGGTTAGTTGAGATCACTGTCTTCTGATATTACACACTATAGTGGGGGCTGAGGAAGCCTAATTTTTTCCACCTTTTAAGCGACGTGATCAGGTTGCTTGATTATGCAGAAAGATCTTTATCTTTGTAATCCAGTATATTTTCTAGATTATATTTCATATTGACTTTTTTAGATTACTTTCCCCTGTAAGTATGTTCTTTTAATATTTATGTGTAAGTCATTCTTTAAAATAATTTCAATTTTTTTTCTTGAATTATATCTCTAAATATTTGTTTTGTGATTTTATCTTGGTTTTCTTTAGGAACTCCAATTACTTGTATGTTGCATATTCTTTGTCCTTTATTTGCTTATTTTCTATTTAACCTTGTCTTTAGTTTTATCTCATTTTCTTTCATTTCTATTCTCTGTTTCTTACTACATTTTCTTCAGTGTTTATTTGCTTATTCCTTCTAATATACTTTTTATTTAATTTGCTTTTATTTCTTCCCCTTTTTAACTTAAGTTCATCGGGCACAATGTCATCCCTTCTGCTCTTTTGCCATCTTTTTCCTGAGATGTGCATTTTTACTCTACAAACAGCTGCTTCATTAAATGTTGTTGTTTGCTGTTTTGCTTTAATTCAGGGAAAAGTTTTAATCCACCTTTTCCTAGGTTCCGTGTCAACTTTTGTTTGTTTGGGTTCTTGGGAGGAGTATCCATTTGTTTTTAATCTTTCTGACGTTTTCCTTTCTTTTTCCATTTTAGCCTCTTTATATGAATAACGTACGAATCACACAAGTGCACAAGTTATTTGAAGATTGTTATTATTATTTGTATTTTGATGAGATGAGCAGCTATTTGCCAGAAATTCTTACCTGTTGGGGCAGAACAGAATTGTAGTATGCTTACATTTCAAAATCTAAGGACTTTCTTCTAAGCTGCCACAAAGACAAACTTCTTTCTGAAAATGCGATTTTCAGAAATTTCTCCTCCGCTTCTCCGAATGTAACTTGCTCCTGAGGGACTTTCAGCATCAAGCTGCTCACCCATTTCAATCACCTGCCATTCCAGTACTGAGCATAGTTTTCATACATGGGCATGTTTAAAGCATGTCCGCTCCCTTTAGAAAAATGCGTTCTGAAATTTGCAGTTGGTAGGTTTTCCCCTCAGCTTTTCTTTATCTATCTGCTTATTTCCTGAATTCTGCTGGAAGCCTTAGATACTCTTCAAAATATCTTGTAGTTTGTCTTCTAATTTTACAACAAATAGAATTCTTACTTTTCTCATCAATTCTCTTGGTTATTTTGGGAGAAGAAAGAAGCCTTAGTTTATGCAGTTACACTTGTCTTGTAAAGCTTTATCTCACGTATCCATTCCAAATGATAAAGGACACAAAAGCATTACAACTTGCCTGTCTTTATCTGAGTTTTGTGATTTTCAGAACTGTGGGGAGCAATACAAAAAAAACCAAAAAAAAGAGTCTATTTCCAGTTTCACATCACTGTTTTTGATGATAACAGTTCCCTTCTCTCTTATGGTTCGTGTTACATCTGTACCGTGGGCACAAAAGCAAATCTCACTTCTGTTTCTTTTCTCTATTATTTCCTTCCCAAGAGCCTGTGTCTTTCTGCCTTTCAGGGACCCAGAGTCACAAAGACTTTTGGGGGGCTGGCCGTTTCCAGCCATGGCCGAGACACATGTGCCTATGCTCTATAGCTGACACTCGCCACTGCTCATCTCTGTGCCTAACTCGTATTTCTGAATTTATTATATAAAAGTATGCAGACTCTGATTCCTGGCTCATTTAGAAACTGACTTCTGTTCCTCTGTTTCATTCATGCAGGCAAGAAGAGCTGGGGCATCTCTACTGACAGTCCCCAGGTTTGAACTGCAGAGTCATCGAAGCCAAGTCATCCTTCCTAGTCCAGAACACGTTTTCTCCTAGGATCTCTGACACACGCGGAACACAGCTGACATTCAGGGCAAGGTGCCAGACTCACGCAAGCACATGGTCATTTCCCTAGGGAACCACCAAATATAGGACTTTTTAACGCTGCTATTTTATTTCTATTGGGTGCCATTAAAATATTGGTCTATGAACCAGAAAAACAAAACATTTCAAGTAAACAAATAGAAAATTTCTCCCCAAATGCCTGTGTCTGTGGGGGTGGGCATTTAAATAGAACACACAGTAAAACCAGTTAGTACAGAAATGACACAATGTGGTTTTACCTTATGAATTTTCCTTTTAACAGGCTTGTCATCTTTGTATCCTAATCATATTTTAATAAAGTGTAAAAGCACAATTATTATCCAGTGTTTAGCTAAGCTTAGAACTCCATTGTGTATGAGAGCATCTTTTATTTTTACTCTTAGGGCATCTTGATAAATGAAAAGCAGAAGATGCAACTTATTCACATATACTGTTCATTTCTAATTTTTAGCATTAGAAAACTATAGGCAATCCCTCAAACCCACTACAGAAGTTTGTCAATCTAAAATGTATACATTTCAGGGGCATCTGGGTGGCTCAGTTGATTATGCATCTATCTCTCAATTTTGACTCAGGTCATGATCTCACAGTCAGGAGATCAAGCCCTGCAATGGCCCCGCATTGACCCTCCATGCCCAGCATGGAGCCTGCTTAAGATTCTCTTTCTTTCTGCCTCTGTCCCTCCCTTACTTGTGTGTTGTGTGCACACTCTCTCTAAATAAATAAATAATCAAACTGTATGTATTTTAAAAATCATGTCCATTTAATGAAGTTAACATTTCCCATACTTGCAGAGGTTTGCTTTAATTTTATCTTTATTCAAAATATAAGTAAAATTCCATTGGGTTAGAGTCTCTGTCTCATCATTCTTATTTGTCATTCCCTTTCTTTCTGGCTACTTCAGTCTGCTTTTCATATGCATCACCGAACTTGCTTGTATTTGTTTTCCATTTCCAACACACTGATATTCCTTCAGTATTGCCACTGTAGCCTACAGCACTCTTGAGGAGAGCATTATATCATTTATTTGTGTAATACTCATATCATTGTTCTGTCCTGGAGAATGTATCAATCAGCTATTGGGGGCCTAATGTTTAGGAACTTGTGTAATATTAACTTGTTCAAGATACATTCCTATATAACAGAAGCTGATTTAGGCTGATTCAGCAGAAGCTTGTTAAAAGAATACTGGATAGGTCACAGAATTGTTGAAGGAACTAGAGAACAAGACTAGAGGTTAAGCTTCCAGGCAGAATGGTCAAGACTGCCTCAGAACCGAGTTAATGAAAATCTGCCACAATAGTGCTGACCCACGAAACGTTACACAAAACTGCTGCTGATGTTGCTGCCCACCAGTGCAACCTCTGCATGAGCAAACTGAACTTTCAAGCACTGGGAAATCACTACCCCTTCCACCCCGGTCATCATCGGAATCACTGCCACCAAGGGATGGCCCAAGTTGAGTTTCCTCTAAGATAGAATAACATGCAGGGTTTCCCCTGTGCAGGAAAGGGGAAAGAATTGGGACTAACCAAGGCTTCTAGAAGTTAGGCTATCATATAGACCCAACGTAGAACTCAGCTGACAGCATAGCAACCTTTGGGGGTAGAGGTTCACGAGTTGGGCCAAGGTGGCAAGATTTTTAAGATACTAGCAAATTGAATTCAACAGCATATAAGAATTTTCTTTATATCAAACAGTCATTGGATATGAGCAACATGGAGAAGGGGCGTGACCTCGGGAAAAATGGCTCTCCATAGCTGAGGCAATCAATGCCTGAAGTTTTCCAACTGCATTCTCAACATTGAGGGAAACTAGAACAGTCCACATGTCGCAGTGGTTAGAGTATATCCATGGTGCAGTTCTGTGACCTCTGTCTCCTGATTTTAGAACATGGGGATAATATCTATCTCATTAGGATTCCTGTAAGGCTGAATAAAATAATCCATGTGAATGTGGCACCCCTTACAGGGATCCAAATGAGATAATACTACTATTCCTTATTCTAAATCAGAAAACTGAGGTCATCAAATGATTGCATGTCTGAACAAGGATTTCAAGCTTTTTGCCAGACTATTCTGAAGTGAGGAGCTAACTGCATTAAGCACAATATTTTTCCAAATCAACAGACCCAGTCTTCAATAAAGACTATGGATATGTAATACTGTACACACATTGAGATATTTAAAAAACTTTTTATAATGTTTTTGTTTTATTTTTGAGAGAGACTCACAGAACACGAGCAGGGGAAGGGCAGAGAGAGAGGGAGACACAGAATCTGAAGCAGGCTCCAGACTCCGAGCTGTCAGCACAGAGCCTGATGCAGGGTTTGAACTCACAAACTGTGAGATCATGACCTGAGCACAAGTTAGAGGCTTAACTGACAGAGCCACCCAGGTGCCCCAAGATATTAACTGTGCATACACATAGGTGTTTTGTGTGTAAAATACATATACGCGATGCTCTCCATAATCTATTACCAACGTACCTCTCCAATTTCATCTCCAACACCCTTAAACCTAATGACTTCAGTCGTTTAGTATCATCTGTCTGGAGTCTCATCCCAGTAACCTTGGCCTAAAATTCTACCGCCAGCTGTGACTTCCCGACAGCCAGTCCCTCACCTCCACCTCAGCTTTCTTTGGGTGCTCCCTTTGTATTTTTATTTCACTCCTCTTTTAACACTTACCACAGCATAGCTTTCATTAGAGGTAATCATGTACCTTCCTTGGGTTTCCAGAAGTCTATGAGGTCCTTCAAGAGTGAGATTAGACTTTACTCATTTTTTCTAGCTTTTACCATAATACCTTGTTTATAGGAGGTTCCAAATAAGTGTGTGTTCTACCAAGTTCCTAACTTTCCCAAGACTTTTCAGTAAGTGAACCAGATGTTTATATATGCAGATCATGTGATTTTACAATTAGTTCATGTGGGCTGGTTGTACTGATTTGTTAGTGCTACTCTGATCGACTGGAGATGATACTGGAAAAGAGAGTCTTTTGTCGGTCAACTCCACCCCAATCTCATTTCTGGAGTTAATGATGCTGCTCAAGGGATATTCTCAATGTTCTGACATCAAATTCATTTCACTGGGGATACTCAATGCTTTTTAAGAAGAATAATTGGTTCTCCCAGTGTTTTCAGTCACAAGCAGTAGATCATGGTGGGTAGAAGCATGAACTTCAGAGCCAAAGTCTCTGGGTCTGAATCCTGGCTCTGTCATTTGCTAGTTATGTAACCTTGGGGAAATTGGTCATCTATGCCTTAATTTTTTCATTTGTAAAATAAGGATATTCAAAATACCCACCTAATTGAATTCATATGAGAATTGAATGGGTGAATATATGCAAATCACACTGAACATTTCCCTGACATGATAAAGCATATGTAAGTGTTGACTATTACTGATGGTTTTTTTTTTTAACTTTTTAAAGGTTTATTTATTTTTAAGAAAAAGAGAAAGAAAGAGATCATACATACTTGCCGGGGAGGGGCAGAGAGAGGGAGACAGAGGTTCCAAAGCAGGCTCCATGACTACAGCAGAGAGCCTGATGAGAGTCTGATGTGGGGCTCAAACTCATGAACCATGAGATTATGTCCTGAGCTGAAGTCAGATGCTTAACCAACTGAGCCAAACAGGCACCCCTGACTATTGCTGATGGCTACATACTTTCCTAAGCTTCCCTTTCTTGAATGGTAAATTCTTTTGAAACAACAGTCAACTATAAAACATTCTTCCACTTCCAAAAACTCTCACAATAGCATGAAAGAATATAACTATTTCTTAAAACATCTGAATTTTGGAAACACAAACTATTTCAAATAAAATGTCAGACCTAACAAAACTATGCGAGTCCTATAAACATAAAAAGTTTTTTAAAAAATGCTTAGGGAGGGGTGCCTGGGTGGCTCATTTGGTTAAGCGTCCAACTCCAGTTCAGGTTATGATCTTGCGGTCCATGAGTTTGAGCCCTGCGTCAGGCTCGATGCTGATAACTCGGAGCCTGGCGCCTGCTTCAGATTCTGTGTCTCCTTTTCTCTCTGTCCCTCCACCACTCATACTCTGTCTCTCTCTCAAAATTAAGTAAACATTTTTTTAATATCTCTGGAAAATGTATGAAAGGAGCATCACTATTTCATAATTATTGTTGTACTCTAGTGCAATTAATACTTGTCAGCTATTTAAGTTATATTTTAAACTCTACAGATCCAGCTCATACCAAGCAAAACCTCTTTTATGTGCATGTGCCTGAAGGATGTCTACTATCATAGTGATCTTATAATATCTAAGTATCATAAAATCAAACTGAAATGTCAGAATAGGTAAAAAAAATTTTTTTCTCCTTTAATAAACCAGAAAGGCAATGCCAATTAACATACTTAAATTTTCTTGGGTAATATAATTAGCAACTTTATTATTTCATAATTTTCCATTTTTAAACCACAGTTCTAAATTTATTGTGCAATTATTTTACTTCATTTACCCATAAAATGCTACAGTTTCTAGAGTAAGATACTTGCCTCGTGGAATTTACTAGCAATAATACATGGTATCTTTTGAACAGAATTGAATGGGTGTCCTCCAACTGAAGTGATGGGGAAGGTGGGCAAGCTGAATGTAATTTTCAAAGATGGCACGTGCCCAGCATCCTGCAAATGACAGCCAGACGCTCTCATGAATGATGGGTCGCTAGGCTTGTTGCTAGATGGATTGCATGCCATTGGCCTTGCAGAATCATAAAACTATTCTCTTTTCCATTATGCAAACTTGTAAAGATTACTCAGGGTTTTTGAAATGAAATTAGAGCAGCTAATGGTAGGTCATATCAAGGATATTACAGCAATCTGACAGTGACATCTGTCACTCCATTCTGTGCCAGGTTTGATTCGAGGGATTTGGCTAGCAGTAAAATGTCCAGTGATTCCCTCACCATGCTATATTTGTCATCCTGCCTTTGGCACTGGCCGCATCCTCAGGCTGTCACTCAAGTCAAAGAGGATGATACTCCCAGAGGGAGGAGGACCAGTATATAGTCCAAGCAACAGAAATAGCGGAACACTCTTGCTAAACCCCCCAAATAGGTCTGCAAGATTCATACTGAACTGACAATTTAAGTTTTAGTTTGTGAAACGCTGAACATATTTTAAAATGTACTGAAACTGTTCAATTGAAAGTAAACAAGATTCAAGGAATCTGCTTGTTGACAGATCTTTAATGTACTCTGTTCTGGGAAAATATTACTCAATTAGTCATTAACTCAACAAATATTTAGCAATTTCATTCCATGTAAACAGAACAGTATTTGAAAGGGCCTGAAAGTGAGAAGGTATATGGCAATTTCAAGAAAGGAAAAGAGGTATATGTGGCAATACCAGGTTGGGACTAAGAATAAGAAGAAGAAATTTACTAGTTTTAAACAAGGAATTGCTTATCATGCTGCATTTTCTGGCATATTATTTTGGCACACAATGTAGAAGCATATTGGAGGGGAGGGGAAAGAAAAATGTGGGGAGAATCGCGTTTATTATAGAAATCTAGCAAGAGGTGATGCCCTGACATAAGATGATGGAAATGAAACCAAGTGGATCACTTTAAAAGATACTTAGAGGAAGGACAAAGTTTGTAAGGAAATGGGTATGGGTGATGGCAAGATTGAAAAGAGAAGGCAAAAAATGCCCATGCTGCTGATACAGGTAACCAGGTAGAAAGCAGTCTTCCTTATTGAGACAGGAAACTTAGACGGGAGATCAGGAGAGATGATGAGTTCTATTTAGACATTCAGAATTTAAAGAAGATGTGGGATATCTAATAGAAATATCCAGTAAGCAGTTGCAAATATAAGTAGAAGGTCAGGAAGAAAGACTGGAGAGATCTTCACTGGAGCCTATGATGTGCTCACTGTAGCCATTTTGAATAAAGGAATGGAAAACTTCCTAGGAAAGTACTCAACTCAGACAAGAAAGAGAGAGAGTGATTTTGGATAATGGACAATGAGAGAAGTATCGTAGAGATGGAATAATCCTTTCCATAGTATGTTGTCTACTTTCAACATATCACTTGGCTAAGCTCTCATGAGTTTTACTTTAAAAACTCAACATTAAAAATGTAATAGCTGGGGTGCTTGGGTGGCTCAGTTGCTTAAGCATCTGACTCTTGATTTTGGCTCAGGTCATGATCTCGGGATTAAAAGACTGAATCCCACATTGTGCACCATGCTAGGGGTGGAGCCTGCTTGATATTTTCTCTCCCCCTCTCTCTACGCCTCCCCCTACTGTCTCAAAAAATGTAATAGCTAAAAATGGTGATTTTAATAAACATTTCATGATACCTTGAAATCAGGGTGTTGGCAGCCTTGGTGAAAGTTGAGTAGGCTGTGCTGACAAGTGGAAGACTTCACGAGACCTGGCATAAACCCCTGACACATCAGGCATCAGCAGATCTTGGCTCATATACCCATAAGGCATCACCAGAGGAGAGTTTTGGGGATGGCAGAAGCTTGGTAGCAATGAGTAGCTTTGACTGGAACTATCACCAAAAAACAGAAGTGTTATAGAGTCACTATGATGACTGATTGGTGAAGGACATGTGAAACTGGGTATGTAGAACGGATTTAAAAGAGAGTTGGCATGCCCTAAGGATGTGGTAGTGATAGAGCCGGAGACACTCTCTTTTTGCTGCTTTGAGGACCTTATTTTCGTAACACCAGGCTGGGGCAACCTAAGGTGGGGTGGGACAACCTACTTGCTGTATATCTGTAGTCATGTTGGAAAGTCAGGTTTTTAAATGTGTTCTTAAAAATGAATTTTATATCTTATATTTCTATTTTAATAACCTAGTCGATTGCTTTTTAAGCGATATGGATGCTATATTTCATTATCCCCCTAGATCAGTGGTTTTAAAAGGAAAAGTGTGTCTCAGCTTCTCTTTACAGTCAAAGGGAAGGAGTTTTGCTAATTATATTCATGTGATTATATTTTATATCAGGGATAATACTCAACTGAAACAAGTCTCCCCACCATGAGTGAAAAGTAAAGATGTGCTTCTCTAATTTAGATTTTAATTTCACCTGATCACTAATTCATTTTCACACATAAAGTATGTTTTGTCAAATTAATTAATTAGGGCAATTGCTTCTGGTCTCATGTGTCGAACATTATATGAGGTTGGAGAAGTGCTATCAAATTATGTTTTTAATTTGTTAAGAAGCAATATCTGGTGATAAAACTTGCAAAGACAAATAAGAAGCTTCTAACTTTGAATTAAGATACTCAAAACTTCAAATTGCATCATGCTATCATTAAACGTTACAGCTGGGCTTTGAGGCTAGGCTCTGTTACTTTGCAATGAGGTTACTTTTAACCTCTTTGAGCTTTAGCTTTCTCTTGGGTAACATGAATATAAGACTTGGAAAATATTAAATCAATGTGCTTTTATTTCTTCCTATGAATCAAGTTTCCTTGATGCCACCTCCATTAGGAAGAGGATAGGACACTGGGGGAGAAACCTTGACATATATTAATGAGAAAGAAAAGAAAGCTTTTCTGGCCCCAGACGAGAAGGTGGGAAAGGGAATAGGTTGTGAGAGAAGGAATCAGGCAGTCAACTAATTTCCAAACCACTCCCCACCCCCATGTGTACAGCCAAGTACAATCCTCAAGTATGTATGGAAAAGCAGTGATTCGTTTTAAGAAGAAGCATGGAGGTGTATACAGGGTAAAGCTTCAATCCAACTTCCTTATTCAGACTCTGGAAGGAAATTGCCTCATAGGAAACCAAAATGGGGCAGTACCTCAGAATAAAAAATGGTGGCCAGATAATGAGATGCCTAAAATGAATGCACTGAATGAGACATTCATCCAAGGCATGGGGCAATTCCAGACACAATGAAAGCCAAGATGAGTCTGAGGCAGCAGAGAAGATGGATGGCCAAACAGCCTGAGTGCTTTGCCAATATTTCACCACCATGGACTTTCGGCACCACAACCCATGATGCCTTAAAGCTTGTAAGTACTTCCTCACCAAGGTGAGTTCCCATCTCCATCACAGGAAGGAACATAAAGCTTAACTTCCTTCATTATCTGGAGGCCATCTTGGAAAGGATGAGATGGAAGAAACTATGCAATACAACATATTTATACTGTCCATGAAGGGGACTGGCAATGTACTAGAAAAGACTGAATTTTTTTAATTTGGTAAGTTATCTCTATTCCCCTCCCTACTACAGTTTGAGGCTCACAAAGAAAATAAAGTCAGGTAAGGAACATTTTCAAAAGTATATACATTTTGGCACTGAGTTACAGGTATAAATTTCCAATCACAGACTTTAGTCTCTACTACAAAGCTGTAATCATTAAGACAGTATGGTATTGGCACAAAAACAGACACAGAGACCAATGGAATAGAATAGAGAACCCAGAATTAGACCCACAAATGTTTATGGCCAGTTAATCTTTGACAAAGCAGGAGAGTATCCAATGGAAAAAAGACTGCCTCTTTAGCAGGTGGTGCTGGGAGAACTGGACAGCAACATGCAAAAGAATGAAACTAGACCATTTTCTTACACCATACACAAAAATAAACTCAAAATAGATGAAGGATTTGAATGTGAGACAGGAAACCATCAAAACCCTAAAGGAGAAAGCAAGAAATAGCCTTTTTGACCTCAACCGCAGCAATTTCTTACTCAACACATCTCTGAAGGCAAGGGAATTAAGAGCAAAAATGAACTCTTGGGACCTCATCAAGATAAAAGGCTTCTGCAAGGCAAAGGAAACAATCAAGAAAACTAATAGGCAACTGATGGAATGGGCAAAGATAGTTGCAAATGACATATCATATAAATGGCTAGTATCCAAAATCTATAAGAAACTCACCAAACCCCACATCTGAAACACAAATAATCCAGTGAGGAAATGGGAAGAAGACATGAACAGACACTTCTCCAAAGAAAACATCCAGATGGCCAACAGACACACAAAACAATGCTCAGCATCACTCATCATCAGGGAAATACAAATCAAAACCACACTGAGATACCACCTCACGCCAGTCAGAGAGGCCAAAATGAACAAATCAGGAGACTACAGATGCTGGCAAGGATGTAGAGAAACAGGCACCCTCCTACACTGTTGGTAGGAATGTAAACTGGTGCAGCCGCTCTGGAAAGCAGTGTGGAGATTCCTCAAAAAATTAACAATAGAATTCCCTTATGACCCAGCAATAGCACTGCTAGGAATTTACCCAACAGATACAGGAGTGGCTGATGTACAGGGGCACATGTACCCCAATGTTCATAGTGGCACTGTCAACAACAGCCAAATCATGGAAAGAGTCTAAATGTCTATCAACTGACGAATGGATCAAGAAGATGTGGTTTATATATACAATAGAATACTACATGGCAATGAGAAAGAATGAAATATGGCCATTTATAGCAATGTGGATGGGACTCGGTGTTATGTTAAGTGAAATAAGTCAGGCAGGGAAGGACAGATACCGTATGCTTTCACTCATACATGGAACACGAGAAACTTAACAGAAAACCATGGGTGAGGGGGAGGGGAAAAATAGTTAAGGAGAGGGAGGGAGGCAAACCATAAGAGACTCCTAAATACTGAAAACAAACTGAGGGTTGATGGGGGTGGGGGAGAGGGGAAAAGGGGTGATGGTCATGGAAGAGAGCATTTGTTAAGATGAGCACGGGGTGTTATATGGAATCCAACTTGACAATGAACTATAAAAAAATTACCATAATCACTTTTAAAAAGTACAAGTGAGGCCCAGGCAATATTTCTTTTTCTTCCTTTTTTTTTTAAATGTTTATTCATTTCTGAGAGACAGACAATGCACGAGCAGGGGAGGAGCATAGAGAGAGGGAGACACAGAATCCGAAGCAGGCTCCAGGCTCCAGCTGTCAGACACAGGGCTTGAACTCATGAACTGTGAGATCATGACCTGACCCGCAGTGGGATGCTTAACCAACTGAGTCACCCAGATACCCTCAGTCAATATTTCAAATACTTCAAATATTTGTTAAATACCTAAGAAAACACTTTTCATTCAAATTTATTTCAGTATTATCGAGACCTAATTGACATATAAGAATGTATAAATTTAAGGTGTACAATATAATGAGTTGACATATGTATATATTGTGAAATAATCACCACAATAAGTCTAGTTAGCATCCATCACCTCATATAGTTAAATTTTTTTTCTTGTGATGAACACCTTTAAGATATACTCTCTTAGCAAATTTCAAGTATACAATACAGTACTGTTGACTATCAGTTGCCATGCTGTGCATTACATTACATACAGAACTTATTTATCTTATAATCGGAAGTTTGTACCCCCTGCCCCCATCCCATTCACACATAACAAATATTTGTTGAGTTATTAAATGTAATATGGCAGGCTCTCTGGTAGACATAGAGACAGGTGGGCGGGCACAGTGACATGTCCTCGACTACAGTAGTTTGTAACACTGCAGATGGGGAGAATTAATTCAAGTTGACCACCAGATTGAATTAATGCCTCTGGCTGTACTGGCAAACCTAAGCATATCAGTGAGGAAGAAATCATATGAAAAGAAGGGAGGTGAACAGAGGCAAAGGTGTAGATAAGATAGCATGTCATCAACAATTATCCCAACCATCATTCGAGGACATTTTAAACCTCACACTGTGCTCAGGCTTGACCCAATTCTGAAAAGGAGCTTCATGGGGTTGAAACTCTGAATGGCAACAGCATGGCTCACTGCCTCTCCATGAGCTGACTCAATATGCCCCAAGGAGATTTGCTTTGCTCATGAAACCACATACATCGCTTGAACACTAAACATATTCAAGGCTTTTGCTGTTTGTAACGCTAGATACTAAAAGCTAGTCCTAGCTTTGACTTTCGAAATTGAACACAATCTCACAATCTTATACTTCACAACAATATTCTCATTCAGTTATTTAAGGAGAACAAGAGGGAGGATGTTTATTTTTCTGCAATGCGACAAAACTCATTGACAGGGGCTGTTATTAATGCTTCGGGGTATTTCACATACCTAACTGCAAGCCATTTAATATTACAATGAGGTTCTTAGAGATTAAGTGACCAGGGATCGTTATTAATTTAATGATTTTTAAGTTTAAATACTGCAAAAACCCTTCAAACATCAAGAAAGGATCCCGATTTCTGTATGTGTAATGCAATTTCATTGAGTTTATTTAAACTTTCTAAAGAAAATGTCGGGGTTTGATCCAGCAGAACATGGGGAGTGTAGTGTGGAAATGTTCATAGTTTGAGCCAAAGGATAGGTCAAGACAACTTGTAAACAAAGAACGTGTTCTAACACAAGCCCCTGGTTTGTGGCGATGGTCCTTTAACGTGGATGCAGGCTGGGGCTGAGACAAGCATTATTTATCCACTGAGTCAGTAAGGGCTTCAGCTAAGAGGCTCATATCTCCTCCCAGGAATACTCAGGAAAATGACGTCATGGCCAAGTTCCATACACACTACAGCATGGGGTAACAGCAATAACTCAACACTAGTTGTCACCTAAATATTGTCATAAATCTATATTGTAGGAAACAAGATGCCTTTCTTCTGAATTTGTCAGGTTTTCTTATATAAATATGTTGATTCCTCTGTTTGAAATTCCTCTTCCTTCTGCCTGAAATGCTTTCCCTTCCCCCTGCCCCGTCCTTCTCATCCTTCCATTTCATGTTATGTATCTCCTCTGAAAAGTGTTCCTCAGCCTTTCTTTGTCTATTCTCGTAGGCATCTTCTAACAAACTCTATTAAAGCACTTTTAGTGCTGTATTTCAGTTGTCTGATGGCGTATCAGCTGTAGGCTGTGAGCAATGTGAAGACAGAGACAAACCCTGCTTTTAACTTTCATAACTGCAGTGTCTCATAGAGCAGCTGGCATAGGAGTGCCCCCAATATATATCTATTGAATTGATTTTTAAAATATCAAAAGTGAGTCTGCATTACCTGAGTGGCTCAGTCAGTTAAGCATCTGACTCTTGATTTCAGCTCAGGTCATGTTATCGTCGTTTCTCGGATGGAGCACAGTGTTGGACAGTGTGGAATCTGCTTGGTATCCTCTCTTTCCCCTCTCTCTGCCACTTCCCTGCTCACACACACATAAATGGACTCTCTCTCCCTCTCTCTCAAAATAGATAAATAAATAAAAATAAAATAAAATATTGGGGTGCCTGGGTGACTCAGTCAGTTAAGTGTCTGATTTGGCTCAGGTCATGATTTCAGGGCTTGAGAGTTCGAGCCCTGCGTCAGACTCTGTGCTGACAGCTCAGAGCCTGGAAACTGCTTCGGATTCTGTGTCTCTCTCTCTCTCTCTCTCTCTGCCCCTCCCCTGCTCGTGCTCTCTCTCTCTCTCTCAAAAATAAAGTTAACAAAATAAAATAAAATATCAAAAGTGAGCAAAACCAGATCACTAGGTATCAAATCACAAAAATAGATTTGTATTTACGTACTTCCCCTTGCACTCTATTCTGGTTAACTGCATAACCAGCACATCACTCACTGAGCAGGCTCCACACAGCAGGCAGCATTTCAGCTGCTGCTGATAAAGGAAAGGCGCTCACCAGCAGGATAAGGAGAGGAAGAGCAAGTTGGTGAAAAGACTATCATCACCTTCAGAGGTAGAGGTGGAGCACGGAGCAAGAAACAGATCTTGAATTTCATTAAAGAGACTTGGGTTTGACTGTGGGCACTGAGAAGCCCCTGAAGGGTTGAGGGGATATTCATTTATTCAAAAAATAAAGCAGCAGCCATCACAGAGAAAGAGCATGGTGAGCGGTAAAGATGAGGTTCACTTTTTAAAAAGTGTTCCTCTTGAATAGACTGGAGGAAGACCAAACCGATCACCACTGGTGATCAGGGAACCACACCCAGCAATGGCTACCCAGTGTTTAAAATAATACATGGCAAATTTAAAATTCAGAGAGCTTCACATAAAAATCCAGATTTCTGAAACCTCTTTAAAATTGTGGAGATGTGGTGATGCTTGTTCACATGTGCACGCGGCAACGTCCTTGAGGAGGCAGCAGCCTGGAGCAGTGAAGACTATGGGCAGTGGGGCCAAACTGCTAAGACTTAGTTTATGAGTTCTTAAACTTAGTACCATTTATCGTAAAAGAAATGTTAAGATTACTAAACGTATACTTTAATCCCTATATTGAATAGCAAATAGATATTCTAGCATTTCTGTCTTTTGGCCCCATTTGGTTTTCAAGCACCTTCCCCTCCAACTACCATACACCAAAAATGTTCCTCAGGACACATGCCTCCCTTCTCCTTATCAAATCATTTCAAATGTAGCGATGAAAGAAAGAGTTCTCTTTGGAAGCAAAGGGGCGAATTACCTCACATAATCCCTTCTTGTCTATTATTGGGAAACACTCCCCCATGTGAACAAGTGTCACCCTAGAACTTGGATAATCAACCAGAAAATAATTCTTAGTCTTGATTGTTAATCATGACCTCTAACCACCCATCAAAAAACTGAAAGAAAGTAGGCATGAATAAAAGCCTTTCAACAACTTAGAGAAAGGTTTCATGTAAATAAATACAAGGTACTATTCATAGATACCACGCCTTAAATAACTTTCTCCTTTCAATAGAAAAGAAAATGAAATAGAGCCCAACCCCTGAAAATCCTGCTGATCAACCTGACTACAACGTGACACTGATTATAGACTTAGGAGGGTTAACATAGCTATTTAGAGCCATTAGGGTTTTCATCACTCAGTGACTAGTTTAAACAAGATTTAGTTCTGAGTTAAACTTGTATCTATGTAAAATACAACTTTTGAGACTCTTCACTTACATCTTTACCCACCAGTCAAGGGAGGATTAACAGCCCACCTTACCCCACACCTACTGGGAAGTATATCCTTTGGAATCCAGTTCTTTTCTGACCTCCAGATAAATCATTATTCAACTAAGAGTCAACTCAGGCATGGTCAGTTGAGCATTCTTTTTAATGGAACCATACACGTGTCTGGATAGTGGCATTAAATGAGCACATACTGGAGTCTAGCTGTCCATGTTATTACTTGGCCAAATTACTTAACCTCTGTGACACAGTTTATTCATTTGCAAAAGGAGAAGGATAACATCACCTACCGTTTAGGACTGTACAGATTAATCAGGTCATCTTTGTTAAAGGTCTTAGCCGTATGCACACCAAGTGCATGCGTGCTGACATGAAATCCCTCAAAATCCCTTCATCAGAAGCAAGCATCCCGCACACTGGGGCATCTGCCCAGCACACAGGGGCTATTTGCTAAATATTTGTTAAATGACTATCTGTGACTTTTCTATGGTTTCTATATATTTAAAAAGAAATGTATTTATTACATGCTAAACACTGTTCTAGATGTTATATAAATATTCACTCATTAATTTCTCAAAACATCCCCAGGAAGGAGGCACTAATATTATCCTACTTTTCAGAGGAGGAAACCGAGGCATAGTATAGATAACTTGTCTGAGTTGCCCTGCTCTTACTAGGGATTTAGACTCAGTCTACCCCCTAAGCCCATGCTGCACCATGCAGAACTCCAGTTCACTCAGGCTGCAGTGTGTAAGAGTCTCCTGGGGAACCTGTTCCAAGATACAGATTCCAGAGGCCATCTTTGATGTTCAAGTATATAAGGTTGAAGGTGGGAGCCAGGAAGGACCATTTCTGCCAGCACATGGCAGTCTCTGGTGCAAGTGATCACTTTAAGAAATACTGGACCATAGTGATGACAAAACATTAATCTGATTAACTGGCCACTACATTAAATGAATGGCAGGAATGAGAATAAGTCAACCTTTAGATCAATGTGATACTTAAATAATACCACTGAACCCAAATAATACTTTTGTTCCATTTTGGAACGAAGTCTGGGCTTTGACACACTTCTGGATAAAATAAGAGACTCGAGAAAATGCACCAGAGTCAAATAATAGACTGGTAGCGAAATGCCAATACCGAAATGCTCAGCCACGAGACAGTGCGACCTGCAGTGTGCAGACGGAAAAGCAGCTCGGCTTTGACAAGAGTCATCTGAAGTACTGCCATTTCTTCACTGTAGGTAAATTAAGCCTTTCATTTAGTCATATTTAGAAGGCAGCTGAAATCCTCTGTGTCCGCTCTACACATTTAGATAGAAAAATGTAAAATATACTTGTATAGCAAGGGCCACATAACCAAGCTTGATTTCTGGCAGAATGAAAAAATACATAGGGTATCTTTGATTTCAAAGTGTTCATTTTTATGCACGTAATGTTCTAAAACGGGGAATATATCTTACAATCAGTATATTCACTAAATGAGGTAGTAATTTTACCTCGCTACCCAAAATGGGATCTTAGAATTGAAGAAATATAGTCATTTACTATTGAATCAGTTTTTAGATGGTACAGATTGCAATATATATGTATGCAGATATGTGTGCTTTATGCAATAAAGTTAATTTTAAGTTGTAATCAAAGAACATGGTTTGTAGCTACTATATTTTAAGTTTATCTTATGAGAGTGAGCATGAGGGGAGAGAAAGAGAGAGAGAGGGAGAGAGAGAATCTCAAGCAGACTCTACCCTGTTAGTGCCAAATCCAACGTGGGGCTTGATCTCACGAACTGTGAGTTTATGACAGGAACTGAAATCAAGAGTCAGACACTTAACTGACTGAGCCACCCAGGTGCCCCTACTATTTTTTTAAAGCCAAATAAATCTGGTATTTTTAAACAGATAGATAAAGATTCAAATTTCCAAATTAGGATGACTGGTCCAAAAACAAGTTCTTTAATTAAAGCAATTTAAATGTTTCTGGTGGTGGCCATTTACAAACTATAACTAATTTCGTGCTCACATTCTCCCTCCAACCCCTGCACTCTCCGCAAGCTGTACAGTAGATGCTCTTCAAAAGATGGTTTACCAGAGAAAATAAGTGGTGATATTAACATATATATTTTTTCTCTTGTTTGTACTTTTTGATTTTTGGTTAAGTGGAATATGAAGTAACTGGAAATAAAGAATAAGAAAGAAAAAAAAGAGATGATGAGGACAAGACATTCTCTAAATGCAGTTCTGAAAAATCACCAGTGAATCACTAAGCTATATAAAAGTTTTGTTAAACATTTGAATGATTGAATGAATGGATGAATGAATGAATGCTTCAAAATTATGTTTAAAAGGAGGACTTTTTTAAGTTTAGTATTTTATTTTAAGAGAGAGAGAGAGAGAGAAAGAGACAGAGAGGGGCAGAGAGAAAGAGAATCCCAAGCAGGCTCCATGCTGACAGTGCAGAGAGATCATGAGATCACAACCTGAGCCAAAGGTGGCTCAACTGACTGAGCTACCCAGGTGCCTCTACAAAGGAGAAATTTAAGTCCCTGAGTTTAAGACCATAATTATATATAAATGATATTTGCAAAGCAGCAAAATTCTAAATATTTACAAAGAAATTATTGGTGCCAAAACATGGATAGCAAGAGTGAAGTCTGTGAAATACAAAGAGGTGAGAAGAAAGACTGCTGGGTGACTCAGTCAGTTAAGCGTCCGACTTCAGCTCAGGTCATAATCTCGCAGTTTGTGGGTTAGAGCCCCACGTTGGGCTCTGTGCTGACAGCTGGCTCAGAGCCTGGAGCCTGCTTCAGATTCTGTGCCTCCCTCTCTCTCTCTCTCCGGCCCTCCCCTGCTCACATTGTCTCTCTTCCAAAAATACATTCAAAAACATTTCAAAAATTTTTAAAAAAGAGGTGAGAAGAATCTCCTAGTCCAATGCATTAAAATAGAATTAATGAAGTGCTTGCTCATTTATTCATTCATTTTTATGATCATTCTACAAATATTTTGGGAGGACGGAGTTTACAGGCAGTTTCAGTCCTGTGAGATCAGTGGCCATGGTTGTCATGGAGGAAAAGTAACAAGTAACCAGGGGGAGGGACGTGGTGAGATGAGGAGCCAGCACCACTGGGGAAGGGAATGACAGTGCCCGACTACAGGGGGACAGAAGGGCGGCTCATTCTCCAGGCTGCAGGTTTTCAGGACAGCTTGAGCCCAGGAAGCAGCAGGGATGAGGGATGTCGAGGAGGAGGGTGAGGGGACCAGGCGAGCACAACAGTAGTTTCGATTTGGGACCACCGGGGTGGCCACTGAAGCCTTTAGAATAGGAGAAAGCAATGATAAGATACGCATTTAAAAACACCCCACTGGCTTAATTTTGAATTATAGAGAAAGCTGCTACCTTGGTTTTTTTCCTAGAGTATTATTTGTATAATATTTCAAATTTAATGTTTAACTCCAAACAACTTCAACTCAATACAACTGACTCTTTAGTACAAAACAAAAAAGATTTTTATCTTGGGCAAGCATGCTTTTAATAAAGAAGAAAGAGCATGCTAAAACAAACAAAGCGGGGTACAGAAACAAAATAATAAAAATGATTTGTTCCTTTTTTACTATGGTTCTTTCTTGAAACAAAGAAAGCAGAACAGTATCATAATACATCTTGAAAACATAGTTAAGTTTAGAGACTAAAACCTCTAAAGAGGATATCATATTTCAAAGAATAAGCAAATAATCAGAGCATGGTAGAATAAAACTGATTTAACGGAGGTTTTTTAAACGCACGCATGATCTTCAAAAGTAGGTTACTTACAGCTCTGGGATTTTACAAAACTATTTACCCTTCTTTTCTAATTAATTTTCAAAGCTCTTTCCACTACATTTTCTCCCCCTTTTATCTCTATTCGTGATGTCTCCTGTTGAGGGAGAACAAAAGCATGAAGCTTAGTGTTGGGGCTCTGGGGAAGGGGGAGGAGTTTGGTCCTGCAAACTCCTTCCAGTGTTGGGACTACTGGAAACACAGCACCAGGTTTCCAGGTCCTGCATTCTTCCCCATGATTCACTCCTTGATTCATTCTTGGTTGCTGGGTATAATCTCTCCCCTTGGACAGTAAGGAAACTCATTCAGAACATCAAGTATGGACTAGTGCATGGGCTCCAAGTCTTCGACGGTGGTGCCAGGTTCTCTCGGTTTCTAAAAACACCCCCTGCCTTTCTTTGACCACTTAAAAAAAAAAAGTTCTTTCCAGAATTAGTATAAGAAACATTCACTCATTTATTAATTCAACAGCTACTTACTGATGCCTATACACATCACTACTGTAAATGCTATTCTCCTAAAATTTCACTTCTAGTATCACAAGGTATTTATGCTTTTCTTTTGTGTTGATGAGAAGAATATCACTAGCCAATAGTGGTATGCGCAACAAGACGTGCCTACGGTAATTTATTCTGTCAGACATGAAGTTGCCATGTGAGATGAACCATGAAATCGATAAATAGCTCAACACAGATCAAATTTTATTTTAACCAGAGAAATGACTTTCTTATTTCTAAAGAAGGGATATGTCTTGTAGAAGGGATGCTTCTTTGTCATGAAAGCATTAAACAAGGAGATTTCTGGCAAAATCATTTCTCATCCAGTTCCATAGGCATGGGCATTAAGTTATCTGTTGGATCAATATGAAGGAACAGCCCCTTGGCAGCCATATTCCTCTAATAAAAACCCATCAGCTTGGCAGAACTCAGTGGTATAAGCATTTATATCATATAGCCAAGCCTCTCTGCTTTGGTCCCTTGTTCAAGTTGATTTTCCCCAAGAGAGAAGATACACTGGTCAAATTAATGCTAGTATTAGGTTCACTTGGCAGTTGTGGTTTTCACTGTGAATTAAACTTTTCCAGTATTTATCAGTCACTTGATTGCTTATTTAGCATCAGGAGTTGTCCCTAAATCAATCCATTCTAAAGTGCTGGCAAATTCAAATTCTGAGCCTCTTAGCCTAAAAGTCAGTCTCTGGTCTTCAGTGAGTTCAACATGATAAATATTGCCTGATTAGACACGGCAGTGGCCACCGCCTGTGATATCTTAGTCTCATTGCTTAATGTACTTTTTCAGCACTAATGCCAAACTTAGAGAGACATGTGGCAAGGTGACAGAAGTTCTTCGTCTCCTGACTAGTGGGATAGTGGCACAGATCGCTGATTAACTGACTGAGGGTGGCAGAGGAGGGTGCTACATAAAGGAGCTGACTTTGTAAGATCAGTTCTATATTTAAAATAACGTTGGAAAATAACAAAGATTTCTATTTCTATCTCCTCCTACACGTGCACATTCAACGCTGCTATTATTTATCCTATTGTGTGAATAAAAATTTGAGAGCAGGTTTTTATGACTCACGAAAATGAGCATTTTGATGGAACAAGGGGGCTAGGTATTGAATTATCTGCATTTACTTTAAAATATTTTGAACAGTGTAATGTGTATGTACCTAAGTTAATCTTATGTATATTCTGAGGTTGGGGGGTAAGTTAGCAAACATTTTAAAGACTCTCATCCGATAGACATACTTCAAGGATGCTTTGTTAGTATCTGTAAAGCTCTGATCAGATTCCAGAGACAGCTTCTAGAAGTTTCAACACTCTGTACCCAGGTCTCACTAGAGGGTTCTTAACTGCATGAAGCATATTAGGAATAGTTTCTAACTGGGGAAATAAATGGTGTCTGAGATTTGTGAATTGGCACGAAATAGTGTATGAGCACTTCCACTGGATAAGCTATACGAATGCCGGAGGCTGAGGGTTTCAGCGTAGTGCTGGGTCTCACCACCTAAGGATACTGGAGATCTCACTGAGCTTCCTGGACCTCAGTTCTGACCAAAAGGCTAGCTACACCCTGCTTCTACAGTAGTGTCACATTTGTCTCTAATGAATGTTTCATACAACATACCCAGGTATGCATAAAAAGTCTGAGACCTGCGACTTTCCTGGCATGGAAAAAAACAGCATAATGTATTGGGGTCTGCTGACTCATAAATCTTTGCACTGGGGCAGATCTGTTCTGACACTTGCTTTGATTTGACATTCCACGTGAACGCATGGAAGAGGAGATTTATAGGCTTTCCCTTTTCTAAGGTCAGGTTCTCTATCTCACATTGGCAAGTAGCCAAATGGGCTTAGGTCCCATCATAACACTTCAGCTCCCAATGAGAATATACCCATTTTCCAAGTTTAATTGTACAGCCAGAATCTGCCCTAGCTAATCACTGAAAATATACGTGTTAGTGACCATCTAGGCACTCCTATAATTTAATTTTTACTGTTGGGATACAAAAACTGAGGAGCATGGGAGGTGCCAGGAAGTTCTTCCTCCTCTCATTTTTTATTGGTCGAACTCTTTTCAGGAGTTACTATTTTCAGGGAATGAAAACAAATTGCTAAAACTCCATTGGCTCTGTGTGGCTAGAAAACTAACTCAAAAGATTCCCTTGCTGGTGTTTCCATCTCAGGCCACAGAATTTGCACGTCATAAGTTGTTCTCTCCCTCAGAGAATCTCTGCTCACTTCTGAGGAACAGCTCTGTGAGGGGTGTGTGGTGGGTGTGGGGAGCACTTCTTTCCAGGAGCCTACACGTTCCTTCCATTGACCTCTCTCAAATCCCCTTCCCACGAAGAACAGGGTGGATACGGACACATCTGTTACCCAATTCCCTTCCTCTGAAAGGCATCCAGGCTCCTGCCTAGGCCCTTCTTCAGGGAAAGAAACCAACTGTCTGGTATATTCATTAACTAACCTTGAGAAACGGCAAGGGACCCAGCTTATTAGGGGAAGTCCCAGACAGTCACTGCATCTTGGGGGCTTTCTTTGTTTGCTTACACTTCAGTTCCCAAGGTAAGAAAAGTCCCGGAATAGCTTTCTAGGGAAGATGTTGGCCATCTTCCAGCTAGCAAGATTTTTTAATTAGCTTTTTCATGTTTTCATTTCTTTTCCACTTCTACTAAAGATATTGGAGATCAGGAGACACCTTCTCAGAGGTTACTGGGACAAGGGGAAGAGGAGAAGAGGAAAAGCCGGGGAAAGGCAGGAGATAGGAAGAAGAGAAGGAAGTCTCGAGGGTGGCAGGAATGGAACAATGTCCCGTTTGCAGACCCCCCAGAGGCCTGAGGAGAGTCCCAGCTGTTGGGCCCCTTCAGCTTTCCTGGAGCTCCCATGTGCACCTTCTGCAAGAGATTCCGGCCTCCATTAAGCCCCTTGGTCAACTCCAAGCCACGGGTCAAAGTCTTTATATTTTTACATTTATCAGGACGTTGTCTGTGTTTTCTTGGCATCCTTCTTTATGAGCAATAAGAAAATTATCCATTTTTAATTTTTTTCTTTTTAGTTTTTGTATTAATTTTCTAGGACTGCTGTAGCAAAGCACTGAGATGTGATGGCTTAAAGCAACCGAAATTTATTCTTTCACGGTTCTGGAGTCCAGAAGTCTGAACTCAAGTCGTTGATGGGGCGACGCTTCCTGTGCCGTGTCTAGTGGAGCATCCTTCGTGCCTTTCCCAGCCCCTGAGAGCCCCAGCATCCCTAGGCCTCGGCAGCATAACCTCGGGATTTGCTTCCCCTGTGTGTGTTTCTCTCCGTGTCTCTTCTCTTCCTATAAAGTCATCAGTTACAGTGGATTAGGTCCCACTCTAATGATTTTCTCTTAACTTGATTACATCTGCCATATCCTTCTTCCAAATAAAGTCACTCACAAATACTGGGGTTTAGGGCTCGCACGTATCTTTTTGGGGAATAATATTCCTCCAGATATGGAGATTTAAGAAGTACAAAGTGAGGCAAGAATGACAAGAGTTGCCTAGAGCACTTAATCTGACATCAAATTGCCAACCTATGATAATAACTGTAATATGTACTACTTATAATACATTTATCGATATTATTATTTTATTCTGTTCTTTTCAAGAAATCTGTTATTTCATTTCACTCCTACAACAAACCATGAACTCTCACAAATGAAGGAGGCCAGTATGATCGTGTCTTTTATGTTTAAGTAACGACAAAAGGTCCTGTCTATAGTATCATCTAACTTTTCAGGGTTATGTCTTTCTCACCCATGAATTGTCAAATGCCACACAGTTGACAGTAGTTGAAAGGAAGGGGTCAATCCAACTCTGATACGGAAGTGGGGAGAATAGTGGTCTTCAGGCAAGGCTTTTTCTCCTTCCTGCCACATGGTGTCACTGTTGAGAACTAGTGCTACTCTAACTGGTGATGCTCATTCCTTCCAGAACAGGGTGGATCCATGAAGATGGAGGGTCTCATTCTTATAGACCATGTTAGCCTAGAGGACTCTGCAGTTGAGCTAGTTTGCATCACTGAACCGTAATTTTCAGGCCCTACACCATTATTCTCAGGTAACAATCTGGTCCCAAGAAGGCTGTTGAGCCTAACAATGCATTCACCCAGAACCCTTGCCTTCCCCTCCCTCCTTGGGGATGCCTTGCTCAAGCTTCACAGGTCACCTTGTCTCCAAGGTTACGGTTTCTTGGATTCATGTCTTGCTACAAACACAAGGAAGGGTTTGGAGTGTGTCATAAAGAAGCCTAGGAATCTGGACTCGGAATGCAAAGATGGAGGCCTAGTTCTCAACTCTAAGCCTGCCCTTCACCACCTTGCTTCTGGTTCACTCAAAGCCACATGCTGAACCTCCCATAGGCCTTGAGAACAATGTGTCAGAATTGGCTCTGCAGTTCTCCACTTTTAGGATCCTGAATCTCATTCCTGTTTCCCCAAAGGAAATCTTTCTTACTCAGATCTGCTAATTTTTCCATTTTAAATCCTGGAGAACCTTTCCACACTCTACAAAGTTATGTTCTATGATTGCCAGCTACAAAGGGCCTCATTATATGTCTGAGTTTTCAACAAAAGAACTAGTTGCCCTACTCCTGCCCTTCTGAACAACACAGCCACACAAAATGACCCAAAATGTTCTTCGGTAGCTTCTCTACATAATTCTCAGACAGCTTCCTCCTACTTTCCCTTAGAAGAAAGACTTTGGCAGGGACCCTGTGCTATAAAGATAACAATGTTTCTTTATGTGGCAAACTGTCTGAGGCCAATCTGGCCTTTCACAACTGTCAGGTTTGGAAAATTGGAAGTGGATGGGGTTGTGCGCCTCTTCCCCCACACCCTCACTAAGTAATGGAAAACATGGCTTGCACTGTATCTTGCCCTGTGTGCAAATACTTCTTAGCAGGCAGACCCTAAGAGCATCATACAGCCTGTTCTGTACGCTAGGTGAAGTCCCAGCCGTTGTCCTTGCCGGGACTTGACAAAACCTGGCAGGAAAAAGAAAGTCCCGCCATTTGTGAAAGATACTGGTATTCCTGTCACCGCTGTCAGAGACTCTGACTCCTGAAGTCTGAGCCCTTCACAGCTGAGTTACTAGTTATGACACAGACAGGACAGCCCACAAACCCTAAAATATTTAGTATCAGACCTTTATGAAAAAAGCATGTTGACCTTGTATAAAGCAGTGCTCTTCAAACTGTGTCGAAGGGCTTGTTTTATCTTTCTTTCTAATTCCCAATCTGTAGTGGGCCAACGCTTTTACTTAAGCACAACAGAAATGAATTTTTATAAAACATAAAGATACAAAAACATAAGGCCTGATGTTTTTTAAATATTAGGTTCCACAAACATAAATTACTCTGTCGAATTGCTAAGGACGTTTGTCAAGTGCTTACTTTTGACGTCTGTGCCTACTGCCGACCGAGTCCTGCTTGCAGATGCGCTCTGGCCTGCGGACGGCACCCCGAGAGGCTCTGAGGCTAGAGGAGCGTGGGCAGCTCCTGGCCTCTCCCAGCAGCTCCGCTGGCCTGCCTTCGGTAGCTTGTTTAGTTGCACGCCAATGAAACCTGGGAATTATAAATGTTTCCTCGGTATAGGATGCCATCACTCTTTGGTAAGGTATTTCTTTCAAGAACTTCAGCTGATGTTTTATTTACCACTCTCTCATCACAGCTGCTGGCTTCCATCTGCCTTCTCATTTCAGAAATGTATGCAGCCGCCACTGCTGCTTTGCATTAAGTGGTGCTCACTAACTTACTCCTGAGCTTTCAATTTTAAATATAGTATCTTTGCTCACACTGCTGAAGGAACAGAAGCCCCAAAGGGTATCACTCTGCATACAGGGAGAACTCACTAGAGTTTGTTGTCTAATTGACATGCAGAGAAAATGAAAGACTCCAGAAAAAAAAAAAAAAGGTACAAAAACACACTTTCCAAACTCCCCCTGGGAAAATTACCTGCAGTCTAGGAAAATAAAAAGCCTCCGACTCCCCCTTATTAGCTGGTGTCATGTTGCTAGGCAACAAGCTCTCACTGCTCTTGGCCTGTGTCTGCAGCCAAGATTTTAAGAGTCAGGCCTGTGCCTCTTAAGTCCCTAAGAGTCCTCAACTCTGACTCCTGTCTCTTCTACCTCCTGTTCAGTTGCTTCTTGGAGACTGCCTGATTCTGGGATCCTAGCAGGATCCCTCACTGACAGCCCAATGGAGCGATGTCCCTTAGGAATCACAGGTGGGAGAGAACTTAACGGGACATCTGCCCTTGTGCTTGTGGCCTGGAAGAAACACGGCAGGCCATCACATGGCACTGTGGGCTGACCAAATGCTTTCATGCAGTCCTCTTGGAAGCCCAAATGTGCGCATGAAACAGACCGAGAGTATATATAGGACAGGGAGAGCAAGCACATTGGGTCAGAGTAGCACCCCCTGCCAGCACACAACTGCTCTCTACTTTTTACTCTTCAAGGTCATGAATAGAGCTGTCCATCATTGTAGAGAACAAGTTCCTGAAGCCCAGAAAGTGGGCATTATCGGTATAGCACACACCCCTAGGGAGGCACATAAATAAATGTTAAATATTAATAAATATTACTTTCTAAGACATGAAAGAGCAGAATAAAAGTCAGCTGCCAAGTAAAGTTGCTGTAATAATGTCAGTGAATTTCATTAATATGTTCCATTTATCATCATACATAAGAACAGGGAAAAAATGGCCCAGGAACTTCCATCAGCACATTGCAGTTCTGAGCGTAAATTGGCCCAAATGAGGAATCCAGGAGACAGAGAGAACTGAAATCACGTAATTTTCCTGATGAAGGTCAAGGCAGGAACAAGATGAAAGAAACTGCTCACTGTTCTGGTAAAATGCAACCATTCATTGAGGGCTCACGGTGCACCAGGCCACTTATTTTGAATCCTGACAATAGTTAAATACTAACTACCTGAAATAGTTCAGGTAAGTAAACCTCTTCTCACTTTGAAAACGAGGACATGGGGGTGCCTGGGTGGCTCAGTCAGTTGGGCATCGGGCTTCAGCTCAGGTCATGATCTCACGTTCGTAGGTTCCAGCCCCGTATTGGGCTCTGTGCTGAAAGCTCAGAGCCTGGAGCATGCTTCTGATTCTGTGTCTCCCTCTCTCTCTCTGACCCTCCCCTGCCTGCACTGTTTCTCTCTGTCACTTATTAAATAAATAAATAAATAAAAACAAGGACATGGAGGCTCAATTAAGAATCTTGTCCAAGTTAGAGTTTTCAAGTGGCCCAGGCAGGATTTGAACCTGGATGTTTTTGTTCATTCTCTTTCAACTAATTGCAATGCGTGTATCAATGCCTCCTTGGTGGTGAATCCTAGTGCTCAGCCAATTACAAGGTCTTAAAAATACAGGTGGAGTTAGAAAATAAATAATAAAAACTTCTTGACCACCAATATGTGAGACCATGATAAAGAGGAATCCTCAGTTAGGCTTTCAAACACGTGTAAAATGGAGGTGGGGCAGGGTGTGGAGGGAGGACTAGAGACGAGAAAATGCATCAACAGGAATATGAAACTCTCTTCGAAGCTTTTAGTGCTTTGTTTCTCAGTCTCAACAGGCATTGAGAGTGTTAAATATACTAAAATAATGGCTTCTAAGAATAGATTCAGTACATGGTGTTTTCCAGTTTGTTGTACTTGTACATCAAAGGGTAAACATATCAAGCTAAATTATTCAGTGAGGATTTAGTATTCATCTCTTGCTGCTGAATACTAATGAGAAAATGAGAACATGGTTTATCATTTTCTATTATAATAGAAGAGAAAACTATTGGCAGAATCTCTGAGAAATGTCTTTTGTAGGTCACTACTAGCCTTTCAATATTTTGGACCATCTAGCAATAAGCAAATGTTTATGAAGTATCAATTATGTATGTGGTTTCTGTATGGTACGCTATTTTTGCCCATCCCCACTCTCAGTTCTTTGACATCTCCTTCTCAACTTCTTTTGCTGGCTTCTACCCTAACCAGTTTTCAAGTCTTGACATTGCTAAGAGACGTGCATATTTTTTCTACCTCTCAGCTACTCAGATGGGTTTAATTATTCCCCCCATCATGACCTCTAACTATATGCAAATTACTTCCAAATTTGTATTTGGAGTTCATACCTTGTTTCTTCTGAATTCCAGGTACAAATACATTTCCCTAATGAGCACCTCTACTTTAATGTCTCCCAGGTGCATCAACTCAACATATTCTAAGATTAATTTGGATTCTTTCTTTCTGCCCTCCTCCACAAATGAAAATGAAAATGCAGTACTCTGAAATTTATGGATGCAGTGAAAGCAGTATTCAGAAGAAAGTATTAGCTGAAAATTAAACAAGAAGAAAGATCTCAGAACAACCACCTAAGTTTACACTGTAAAGAACTAGAAAAAGAAGAGTTAATTAAACCCAAAGCTAGCAGAAGGAAAAAATAAAGATTGGAACAAAGATAAATGAAATAGCAAATAGAAAAACAATAGACTGAATTAATCTATGAAAAGATTAACAAAATTAACACATCTTTTGCTAGACTAAGGGAAAAAAATAAAAGAGCATACAAATAACCAAAATCAGCAGTGAAAATGAGGACATTACTACAGTCCAAGAGAAATAAAAAGGATTATAAAAGAATGCTATGAACAACTACTCACCAACAAAATAGATAATCTAGATGAAATGGAAAAATTCCTAGAAATACACAAATTACCAAAACTGACATAAGAAGAAATAGACCTATAAAAAGACCTATTATAATTAAAAGACTGAATTGAAAAAAATCCAGTGAGATCTACAGTATCATCTACATTTCTCTCTTTCTGGATGGCCCTAGAAGGTTAGAAGAATACCATCTATCAAAATCTCTATTCCTGAGATAGCTTTGAGAAAATGTCAGTCAGCATATAGAATGGGCCCAGCACAAGGCCTTGACTCTGCCTCTGAGAGTTGACTGAGGAGGAATACCACTGCTTTGTAAACAAGGCTGGCACTTTGGCCTCTACTCAGCTGCAAAGTATCCAGTGGTGCCTGAGCTAGACAGATATGATATCTTTCCAATATGACCTGTAAATCCAAAAGCAAGGGTCAGCTCATGCCTCTTGGCAAGACAAAACCGCACATCTATGGCCAACTGATTTTTGAGAAGGGTGCCAAGACCATTCAATGGAGAATGAATAACCTCAATAAATGGTGCTGAGACAATTGGAGAGCCATGTGCAAAGGAATGAAGTTGGACACTTCAGCTATGCAAAATGAGTAAGTTCTGGAGATCTAGTGTACAATATGGTAATTACAGTTAATGACATTGTATTATATACTTGAAATTTGCTAAGAGGGTAGATCCAAAGTGTTCTCACAACAGAACTGATAAATAAGTATCTCTTTTAAGAAAGAGAGAGAGAGAAAGGAAATAGTAGCTATGTGAATATGTAATTAGCCTGACTGTAGTGATCATTTCACAATGTATACATATGTCAAATTACACATATATCATGAACTATTATGTCAGGAAAAGACATAGAAGAACCTTAAATGCATGTTATTAATGAAAGAAGGCAATCTGAAAAAGCTTCACACTACATGATTATGAATATACAGGATTCTGGAAAAGGCAGAAACATACAGAATGTAAAAAGAACAGTGGATGCCAGGGTTTTTAGGGGAGGAGGTGGAAATGAGTAGCTGGAGTATATATTTTTAGGGCACTGAAAATAGTCTATATGGTGCTATAATGATGGATACAGGTCATTATACATTTGGTCTAACCCACACAACATACAACACCAAGACCTAATGGAAGCTATGGGTTTTGGATGATTATGATATGTCAATGTAGGTTCAGCAATTATAACAAGTGTACCATTTTGGTGGGGGGAAATGGTGATAATGGGAGAGGTTATGCATGTGTGGGAGCAAGGGATATACAGGAAATCCTTATATCTTCCTTCTTATTTTATAGTAAAACAATACTGCTCTAAAAAACTAAGTCTTTAAATTTTTTAAAAAGGAGAAAAAATCATTACTATGTGAAGTGACGGGGATGTTATTTAGCTTGACTGTGACAATAGTTTCACAATATATATATATATATATTATCAGAACATTAAGTTGAACATCTTAAATATATACAATTTTCATCAATTATACCTCAGTAAAGCTGAAAACTATAAAAATTAACTAAAGATGAATCATTGACCTAAATATAAGACCTAATAATATAAAACTCTTAGAAGAAAACATAGAGGTAAATCTTTATGACTTTGGATTTGGCAATAGATTCTTAGATATGAAACCAGAAGCATAGCAACAAAAGGAAAAAACTCATAAATTGAACTTCATCAAAATTAGAAACTTTTATGCATCAAAGGACATAAGAAAGTGAAACCTACCAAACCTACCAAATGGGAGAAATATCTTTTTTTTTTTTACCTTTTTATTGTCTTTATTTTATCTTTGAGAGATAGCAAAAGACAGAGTGTGAGCTGGAAGGGGCAGAGAGAGAGGGAGACACAGAATCTGAAGCAGGTTCCAGGCTCTGAGCTGTCAGCACAGAGCTGGATGTGGGGCTTGAACCCACAGACTGTGAGATCATGACCTGAGCTGAAGTTGGACACGTAACCAACTGAGACAAACAGGTGCCCCAGGAGAAAATATTTTCAAATCATATATTTGATAAAGGTCAAGTGTCCTGAATATATAAAGAACTCTTACAATTCAACAACAAAAAGATAAACAACCCACTATAAAAATAGGCAAAAGAATTGAGACATTTTCCCACAGGTATATAATGGTCAAGAAGCACACAAAAAGATGGTCAACATTATTAGTCATTAGGGAAATGCAAATCAAAACCACAATGAGATACCATTTTATACGCATTAAGATGCTATAATTAAAAAAAAAAGGAAAATAACAAGCATTGGGGAGCATGTAGAGAAACTGGAACCTTCATACATTGTTGACGGGAATGGAAAACGGTGCTGCTGCTGCTATGGAAACTGGCTGTTCCTCAAAAGGTTAAACATAAAATTACCATGCGATCCAGACATTCCACCCCTAGATATACGCCCACAAAATTGAAAACCATTCTCAAACAAATACTTACCCACCTATGTTCACAGCAGTTCTGTTCACAGTAGCTTAAAGGTCGAAACAACCCAAATGCCCATCAACAGATGAATGAATAAGTGAATTGTGGTGTGTACATGCAATGGAATACTTGCATGAATAAAGTGTTGATACATCCTATAACATAATGGAACCTTGAAAACATTTTGCTAAGTGAAAGAAGCCAAACACAAAAGATTGCTTATAGAATTATTCTACTCATATGAAATATCCAGAATAGATAAATGCTTAGAGACAGAAAGCAGCATGGTGGCTGCGAGGGGCTGGGAGAGGGGCCATAGGGCGTGACTGCTTAATGGGTATGGGTTTTCTTATGAGACGATGAAAATATTTTGGAACTAGACTTAGGTGATGGTTTGTACAACATTGTGAATGTACTAAATGCCACTGAATGTACATTTTAAATGGTTAATTTTATGTTATGTGAATTTTACCTCAATTAAAAAAAACAAAACAAAACCAGAGTTATGATATAAGACCAAGAAGATAATCAACAGCATCTTCCTTCTTTCCCAAACTTCCTTTAGAGTCAATAACTCAGTTATTATAACTTATATGACAATAAAATTTATAATGTTTCCATCACCTTGAAATACAGATTAAAGAAACTAATTTAAATATTTTAATTGCACAGTTATGTCTTTTCTTATTAATTCAATGGCTCGTTGCCAAATTATATTTCTTTTAACCCACAGAATCAAGACTTTTTTGATGTAGTTTAAATTAAGATGATAGAAAGCCTAGAATTTTAGATTTCTTGAGATGTCATATATCTTCCATTTGTTTAGTTTTGTTAGCAAGCCAAAGAAAAAGTAATTTTTCTTTTTATCCCTTCTTTTGTCAGAGTAAAAGTAAAATAAAATGATTCAAGGCAACCAAATGTAATAGCATACAAACTGAAAACTTACAACTTTTACATATCTTATCTGCCTTACTATATAAATATAAAATATATATAAATATATAAATATAAAAATATTCACAGTAAAAACACATTTCATTGCAATCAGCAAAGGAAGTGGGTGCTTGGTAATTGGTATCTTGACTAGACAGTTTTAAATGGAAACTTCTACAATGGGTTTTCTTAAAAATTTTTTATTTGACTATAGTTGACACAATAGGCTTTCTTTAAATATTACTATTCACAATGTTCTCTACAGATGAACTGAGACCAGGTGCAATAGAACTATTAAAACAATCCTCCTACAGCCCCTGAGTTTTATTTTCATAGTCTGTATGTGGAGTCCTGTACTATTCTCTTCTGAGTGTTATATATTATTTATGACTTAAATTATTTAAACTTCCAACAATAATAAAGGAAGGTGAGAGAGACACAATAACAATACACACACATCAAAAGGGAGTGAATTATGAACCACAAATCCTTAGATTCTGTCTTACTTTGGAGTCCCCAAAGCAGACCCCAGAAAGGTTTGGATGCAGTTAATTCATTTGGGCGTGAGGCTAGGAGGGCAGAGAGGGAGTTAGGAGGTTAAGACATGAAAGGGAGAGTGGTCATAAACAGACCATATGAATGAACTCGTTAGCACTGAAGGCAACTGGAAGTAAATCTGAGAACCCTCTGAGAGACTGCAGTGCCTTCCTCCCAGTTTTCTCTCTGAGATGTGAGAAGGCTGGGAATTTGTCTACCTGTCCCCCTCCATCCCCATCCTCTTTAGGTTGGGCACCACTCCTGGGTATTAACTCCCACCTTTTCTGTCTGAACCCAAAAGAACTGAGCATGTTTCCACAGCTGGAGAACACCTTTAGGCAGAGACACACAAGAAGCTGCCATTTGGTCAGGAGCTGTCTGCAGGAGACCTCTTGGGTGGGTAAGGGTTACTAACAGGACACCTTTATAGGCTGGGTTCTCCTGGAAGCGCACTCTGACATGAAGCACAATGTGCAGGATGCTACCTACATAGTGTGCTGGGAATCAAAACTATGAATGCAAGGGGCACCTGTGTGGCTCAGTCAGTTAAGCAGCCAACTTTGGCTCAGGTCATGATCAGGCGGCCTGTGAGTTCAAGCTCCAGGTCCGCCTCTGTGCTGACAGTTCAGAGCCTGAAGCCTGCTTCTGATTCTGTGTCTCCTCTCTCTGCCCCTCCCCTGCTTGCTCTCTGTCTTTGTCTCTCTCTCTCTCATATAAACATTAAAGAAAATTTTTTTTAAAACCATGTTTGCAAAGAGAGGGAAGCAACATTGATCAGAGGGCAAAGTCACACTTCTAAGATGTAACATATTTAACTCAGACATAGAATGAGACCAAAGTCTACCTAGAAGAGTGAAAAATCTTTACCATAGGATAGTCTTAAAAGAATATGGCCCAATAGAGGGTTTTTCTACCCTTTGGCTAATGATAAATTGTGACCTACGGCAACTTGCCCCATTATCAGGTGTGCTCCAATGCAAATAGTTAACATATTAAAGCAAGTAAAAATTAATTTCTAACACTTCTTATATGTTACTATTAATTGACTTAATTTTAAATTCTTCCAGTTAAAATGATGAACTGTTTATTTTAAATGATGAACTTTTCAACACAATGTGAATCTTAGAAACATTAAATTAATATTTGGTCCCCACAACATTCATCAGTGTCTTTCTAGGTCATAAGAGCATGGGAACAAAAGTTGAGCACATACATATACATTTACATAGGTTTTTAGACCAAGGTGGTTACTGTGTCAATGTGGAGCAAATTTTAATTTGCCAAAGAGGGGTTCCTGGGTGGCTCAGTCAGTTAAGCATCTGACTTCGGCTCAGGTCATGATCTCACGGTTTGTGAGTTCGAGCCCAGCATCGGACTCTATGCTGATGGCTTGGAGCCTGAGTTTACTCCGGATTCTGTGTCTCCCTCTCTCTTTGCCCCTCCCCCCTCACACTGTGTCTCTCTCTTTCAAAAAAATAAACATTAAAAAAATTAATGTGCCAACAACTCCATGTGGCATATTTGTTTAATTTTCAGATGTTGTCATTCTTTAAAAAAAAAAAGCTTTGTTGGAGATATAATGGACACACATAAATTGCACATATTTAAAGTATATGATTTGATGAGTTTGGACATAGGCATACACCCATGAAACTCTCACTACAAACAATCATAGACACAGTAATGCAGGATGTGTTAGATCCTGATAATAGACATATCTGTCACATCCAAAAGTTTCCTTGTACCTGTTTTTTGTTTTGTTTGTGGTAAGGATGCTTAACATGAGATATACCCTCTTTAAATCTTTTTAAGCGCCTAATAAAATATTGTTAACTACAGACACTATGTTGTACACCTACCTGACATGTGTCCACCATCGGATGAACAGATTTTTAAGAGTGGGTTGCACATGCAATGGAATATTACACAGCTTTTATAAAAGAAGGAAGTCGTGCCATTGACAAAAAAAAAGTGCTGGTATTCTTACCACCACTTCCAGGGAGTCTGATTAACTAAGTCTGAACAAAGTGCAATTAAATAAATATTCCACACCATTCTTGGTCAGTATTCCAGGCACCAAAGTCATGAACCACTCAGTTAATAGGATGTTTAAATGAGCTAATCATTTTTATAGATAAGGAGAAAAAGATCTTTAGAATATTTTTTACATTATTTACCTTTGAGTCACTGTTATTTCCAGCCCAAAGGAAAGCATTTTAAGAAACCAGCTTTATTTTGCTCTGTTGAATCTTCCTGATAATGAGTCGGGGTACAATGAACATAATCGTCAACAGCCTGAATTAACAAACCGCAAACAAGCAAGTGAACAAGTCTTCAGTTTTTCTGAATCAAACTTACCTCCACTCTTGTTTAGATTCCGTATGCTAAAAACTGGTACGTGGGAATATGTGCAAACAGGTTTATCTATGTTTAGAAATGTATTTAGATTTAGTAGTGTTATGTATAAATAAGTAAATAATATAGAGAAGTTCTCAAAAATGTTATTTTTATCACCCTAACCTTTCCTCTGTAATTTTGTCATTGTGTTTAATTTTCTTCCTTCTTACCAATTTCTTATAGACAAAGTACAATGACATGTAAGCTCTAGTCCAAATGCCAATTTCCAAATATAGTTTAACTTTTAACTAATTATTAAAAATAAACATTTCCAATAATCCCTGTTATTAATTATAATTTCTATACTAAACATATTTATATCCATTATCTTTTGATCCACCCAAGAGTTCAATGTGGAAAGTAGAACAATTATAATCTTTATTTTTAAAAATATAATTCATATTGAAAAAGTTTAAGAGATGTGTCCATGATTATACAGACAGCATATGGGAGTAAATGAAATTAGAAACTAGACCTCTGAGCTTTAAATTCTATTCTCTTTTGAATATACCACCTTGACTGTCAATTTAAAATTATTTCTTACTATGAATCACATCAATGTACAATTAAATTCAAGTTCAAAACGGCCAGAAAGTACTATTTTACCAATTAGTAATGGAAAGAGGCATGTACCAAGCTATAAAAAATGAAAAGGCAGTTCTAATCAACCCAACATCCATGGATCCATTCTCCAATTTCACAGCCGAACAAGGCTGGCTGTCTTGGAGGGGACCCGAAAGAGGCTGAGACGTCTCTCTGTAAGATGGGCACGGAAACAATGCAGTCACTTAGCTGAAATTAACAACAAAGTCTGCCAGTGGCAGAAGTTAGTGCCTTGCTGTGAAAAGTTATTTTCTTTCCAAATATCATTTCATAGCATAGTTTGTGATCCTTAAATTTTACGTATTTGAATGAATGTTACAAACTATTATACTTTCACATAATTTTTTATTCTGCTCATTTTCTTTATGGCTATCCTCAAGTCAAAAGGATTTAATAGGGATATAAAAGAAAACAAACAAAGATTTTTAATAAAACAGTTATAAATGAAATGCAATGTTTTTTTAATGTTTATTTATTTTTGAGAGAGAGAAAGAGAGAGACAAAGACAGAACACGAGTGGGGGAGGGGTAGAGAAAGAGGGAGACACAGAATCCCAAGCAGGTTTCAACTTTGAATTGTCAGCACAGAGCTCAAAGCAGGCTCAAACCCACAAGCTGTGAGATCATAATCTGAGCCGAAGTCAGATGCTTAACTGACTGAGCCATCCAGGCGCCCAGAAATGCAATGTTTTAAACCCTACACTTCTTTACATCAAATGAGGAGGTCATGCTTATGTAAACACTCTCTTGTACCTGGGAGCTGCAAGGGAGAGAATCTTAGGGTACACATGACCAAGTGTCAAATGGAAGGGCCTGAGCATTTCACCCTGGCAGGACTTGGTGCTTCCAGTCTACCACAATGAACACTGCAACAGTATTGCCTCTAGGATGCATAAGAGCTAAAGAAGAAAAACTCTGCTCTGAACCTTTCACACTGACCTTTTTAAAAAAAATTAGCATTTGCTTTTCTGTACATTTACTGTATTTCTAGTAAAGACTTCAAAAGGGCAAAGAATCAAAAATTTTCCTTCTCTTTCTCATATACCAGTAAAATGACTTTATTTATTTTAAATAGGCTCTATGCCTAACGTGGGGCTTAAACTCATGACCCTGAGAGTAAAAGCCGCACAGCCTACCAACTGAGCCACCCAGACATCCCACCAGTAAGATGATTTCAAAAAGTTCAGATTATCAAACAAATAGCCACTGAATACTTTAATATCAGGTACCAAGAATAGGCTCCAGAAATACTGTGGTTAAGATAAAAAGATACAAGAGGAAATTTTCAAGAATTATAAATGTCTAGATTTTGGTCATTTTCATGATTCTTTCATGGGTCATTTAAAGCAAAGAGTGTAGTCATCTATTTCAAGAATAATCTGGCATAGAACAGAGAGGCAACAAACCACAAGTCATAAAGACAACTTAAACTATGGAATTAAATACATTTGTATACAATGAATTGGCAAACACCAATGCCTGAAATGAGGGCTCTGGGGAAGAAAAAAGTTTCAAGCAAATTCTGTCTTGAAAGCCCATTACCAAGTGAGCTGCTAATAATATGGGACCATGTGCTATATTCAGCTCACATCATTAGTATCTGGAACATAGTACCCAATGTTTGCTCAATATCTGTTATCTCTAAGGAGAAAAGCTAGGTCTTGTGTATCTATAAATAGGAAAATCTCCTAAGTCCAACTTTGCTGAGATTGTAGTTTGTAGGCTTTTGGAAGCATCCTTCAAAAACATACTAACACAGTTCCGTATTTTCATAACTGATGTTCAAAACATTATAGTGAGGCACACAAGATATCATGGGCTTATGGTCCAAAATTAGAGACTTCTCTCTTATTACATTAGAAGATGAAAGACAAAAGGAATCAGAAAGAACAAAGAAAATTTGTGTGAAGGAATGGAGAAAGAGAACAAAGAGAAAACGTTAAAAATCATGGACTACAAATAAAATATACATAAAATAAGAACTCATGAATTGTTAAACAGAGACTGAAATAATAATATGATTTTATGAATTAAACTTAAACCAATTTCTAAAACTGGCTTTGTCAATGGTAGAGGTTGTTGGGATTACTGAAGGGCTTTCATTCACTTATTCTCAAAGCATAACTATCACTACTATGTGGATTACTCCCACATCACTGAAACCTGACCACTTCTCTGGATATCAGGACCAGATTTTCAACCCTCAGATGCCTTCCCCCAAAAATCCTACCAGTGGTTTTTAAACTTAATATGGCCAAAGCTGACATGATTATCACCTGCTGCACCAAACCTTCATTGATTCTTTGTAATGGCATCATTAATATTTCAGGCATATAAGGCTAAAAAATCAGGGTCGACTTCACCTCCTTCTCTTCCTTCTTCACATTCAATTAGTTCTGACGCCCTACTACTTCTGTCTCTAAAGAGCTTCCCTTAGCTGCCCCCACCTCTCCACACCCACTGCCGCCATGAGCATATTATCCCTGCCCTCATCCTTTTGGATCTGGATATGACCAGTCTTGAGACGCGCTCCAACCTTTCAACGTTTATGCCCCTTTTCTCGCCATGTGTCAGTATCAAACACCTGATGTTCTCCCTGCACATGCTATGCGCATTCACGCGTCGATACCTTTGCTTTTCAATCTTCCTCTGCCTGAAACGTTCTTCCTGAACCAAAATTCTAATATCTGAAGTTCTTCCATGTTCTAACAGTGTAATCTGTATTTTGTCTGCTTTCTTAAACATTTTGATCTATGTTTCTCTTAAAGCATTTTTTCCCACTCTGCTTTATAATATACTTGCTTTTTAATATACTTATCCCTATCAATAAATTCTAAGTAGCTGAGGGAAACGATGGTGTTTTTTATGTTTAAATCTCTTAGAGAACCTTGAAAAGTACTTGACTCATAGCGGGCATTCAAAAACCACTGATTACTTACACTTTTAACACCAAAGTGGTTTAAAACTAAGGATGATAGGAAATATGATTTCCAACAGAAAAGTAGAATTTTTTTTGTAAAGGTAAAACAAAAAATGATTCTAAAAATGTAATTATTCATACAGACATTTATTTCAAGTCTTAAAAACAAAAGTATCTAATCAAAAAGATGAGATTTTATGTACTTGTCTTAAATAATCATAATGGCTGACATTTACGAAATGTTTCTGATGTGCCATGCACATAGATTAAATAATTTGATCTTTAAAACCATCCCATTTAACATATGAGCAAACTTAGATGTGGATAAACTAATTTTCCCAATGTCTTAAAGACAGTAAGCAACATCAAAAGGGTCTGAAAAAAAGAATAATACAGATATAGAAAAATCACATCATATTTTATCGATTTTTTTCACTGAATTTCTTGAAGTAATTGTGCTGTGGTTAAGAAATTCACTTTCATTGCCAGTTGTTCAACAGATTCTTGTTGTTTTAAAATAAAAATTTCTGGGGCACCTGAGTGGCTCAGTCGGTTAAGCCTCCAACTTTGGCTCAGGTCATGATCTCAGTTCCTGGGTTTGAGCCCAGTGTTGGGCTCTGTGCTGACAGTTCAGAGCCTGGAGCCTGCTCCTCCTCCACTCGTGTTCTGTCTCTCTCTCAAAAATGAATAAACGTAAAAAATTTTTTAATAATTAAAATAAATAAAATGTCTAAGTCATATGCTACACTAAATGTATATTGAAGAAATACTACTGCATAGCCCATTTCAAAGTAAAAGTAAGTTTGAAATTTCACAAAACATTACAATAATCCAGATGCTTAAGGAAATGTTTGATTCTGAATACAATTTTCTACACTTAGATGAATTTCCTGGAGGTCAAAACATTATCTTTGGGGGGCGTTTATTTGCATTTTTACCACTGCTTCTTCAGAGGTAAATGCTAGTGCTTGGCTAAAATGACCCCAAGCATTAAAGCAAAATAAGAATCATTTGAAACAACTCCTTATCTTATAAAAGCAATGCTCACCACTAGTCCACATATAATTCTACCTCAGTTCTGTATTTGACTCAAGGCACACGTCTGCAGTAGAACATTAACCATGGCATTTTCAAAGGAAGCCCAGGGATTTTCATCTCTTCCATCAGGCACTAATGGAGGCATGAGCTATGTCCCAGATTTTCAGTGAAGGAAAATGGAATAAAGTGACAGAGGTTCAATCCAGTCCTGCAATACCATGACTTCAGCATAATTTAATATTTAAGTCCTGCGAGAGAAGTAGAGGGATAAAACTACACACATTTGCACAAGATTATGATCCCTGACACGACTCCCATCAAGTGTGAACTCCCATCAGCCTGTCATTTTCCAAAGACAGTGCTCAGTTAAACAATGCAACTGAAGAGGATCATAGTATCACCATGTCTGGATACTCATTCATTCTCAGCTTTCCCCTTTTTATAAATTCCCATCTTTTTTTCTTCATTCCTCATAATTCTACCAACAGAAATAGTTCCTTATATGAAAGGAGATTTTTTCTAGGATGAAAATGGCTGAAGGTCACACAAAAAAAAGAACAACCAGAAGTATTTACCTAAGCTTCAAGTTTTTATTGCACACCTTAGTAACTGAATCATGTATCAACAAACATTAAGTGTTTCCTTAGTGTGTAACGCTGCCTTTTTTAGTAGAACCCAAGAACATCTGGGCAGCAGCCCACCAGAATCATCCTTGTATTTGTACGTTTTACCAGTTATCAAATTCTTTCACACATATTTAGCTTTAGCTTCATAACAACCCTGTGAGACACAAGGCAACATTATCATCACTTTATTTTAAAGAGATGCAGAAATCAAAGCTTAAGACATTGTTTCCTTAGGTCTCAGGGATAGTGAGTGTGATAACATAGGACTAGAACCCACATCTGATTTAGTAAGACTCAAGGATGGCTATATAGGTCACACAAACAAGCATGAATTAAGGAGAGAGCAGAATGTGTTTATCAGAATGGCATGCTTCAGTCAGGGAAGCATTAAAAAAAGAGCTCAAAAGTGAGGTATGGTCTGGGCAGAGTTGGATGATTATATATTTTAAACTATTTTGACAATAAGAGGGATACTGGAATATTGTGATTATTGTTTGTAAGAAATATGTATTTGGTCTTCGTCCCCATTTCATACACAAAGTTCCTAAAACCCTCAGAATGTTCTTGGATGAAGAATAATTAAGGTGTCTTTTGTTGTTAATGAGGTGACTTTGGGAAAGGACTTAAAGATGGGGGCTGGCTGCCAGTGTGCCGACCGACCTTGTGATTAGAGGGTGGAACTTTCACTCACTCCTCCCACCCTCCAGGGAGGGAGGACAGTGGCTGGGGGTTGAATTAATCACCAATAGCCAATGAATTCATCAATCTTGCCTCTGTAGTCAAGTCTCTATAAAAACCCAAAAAGATGGAGTTTGGAGAGCTTCTGGGTTGGACATGTGGACGTGTGGGGCAAGTGGTGTGCCTGGGGAGGGCAGCAGTTTGGGCCCCTTCCCACCTGCCTTACAATATCCACTTCTCCCATCTTGCTATGCCCGAGTTACATCCTTTTATAATAAACTGATGATCCGATAAGAAAAAAGTTTCTCTGAATTGTGTGAACCACTCTGACAGATTAATCAAATCTGAGGAGGGGTTTGTGAGAACCTCTGATTCATAGTCAGTTGGTCACAAGCACAGGTGACAACACGCATTTGTGACCAGTGTCTAAAGGGTGAGGCAGTCTTGTATGACTAAGCCTTCAACCTGTGGAATCCGATGCCATCTCTGGGTAGGTAGCGTCAGAATCAAATTAAACTGTAGGACATCTGATTGGTGTCAAAGCAATGCCTGAATGTGTGTGGAAGCCCCCATTCCTCTCTTTGGAAATTGAGTACAGGAACTCAAAAAAAGGTATGTTAATAATATGCCAATACAAAAGGAACTTACCAGGACTGTACCAGGAAATGGGAAACAAATCACTCCCAGCTAGATGACTGTGAGTGAGCTCTCACAGAGAAGTCAAGGTGTTTGAGGACAGAATTCCCAATACGGGAACCCAAAACTGTTCGTTATAACTTAAAGTTGCCGGAGGTAAGTAAGGAACAAATAGTGAGAGAAGGAAAAAACAGAGAGCCAAAGAGAATTGAATACTGTTTCGGGAGACAGATAGTAAATGGAGATGCAGAGTATCGTAATACAAATGAATACAATAATGTAAATGTCTGCCATATACTGAGTTTCTGCTAATGCCTCAAAAACTATGAAACTTACCCATTGCCACCCTTATTTTACACATGAGAGAACTAAAGTTCATAAGGGTTAGGTTATCCACATCCCGGAGCTAGTAAAAAGCATAAAGTGAATTTGAACCCAAATCAATCTGAATCTTAAAAAATTTTTAACTATGGGATAAAAAGACCAATACAAAACAAGTTATTATTTGTGGTCTAGAAACCAGGAACTCAAGAGGTAGCCTGACTGCCAGAGTCAAGAACAAATAAAAGAAAAGGGTTACTAGCCAAGGTCAAAGTAGGTCATCTAGAGATGAGACAGAGTACTATAAGTAAAAAAGATGAGTTTGTCAATTTAAATAGGCAAGGTGCTACAGAGCAAAATCTCCACTGAAGTTTACAGCTTCATCTCCTGCATCTTTCCTCATCATAAGGCTTTATGATACAGCCTATTAACATATGAGACCTACTACTGAGAAAAAGGTATTTGAATCCCTGTCCCAGTATGATACTGCCTTCTCCAAGGTGTGAGGTCAAGAAAAGAAAAGAAGGTTCATCTAGAAATGAATGAGTATGTAGTAATCTTCAGGGATAGAAAGAGGAATAAAATCCATTGAGTATGGAAGGAGGTTCTTTTACATAGTAATATATCTGAGTCAAATAAAGAAAATATCATGAGAATCTAGGTTAGTTAGATTAACGGTGTGATTAGAACCCATAGTTTTGCCCAGACTGGACTCTTTAGAGTAGGGTTATGTATAGAGTGGATTCTGCTGATTCTTGCTCTTAGAAAAGGGACACTGACATCCAAATCCTTGTCCCAGGATCTGCAGGGCCATGACCCGCATATCCACAGTAAAGGATTAAAATGGAGAGCAGTAAGTCATAATGAGCAGGATTGGGAAATGTGTCCAAAGGTCATCAGAGGCAAAGGGGGCACTTTTGAGACACATGTAAATGTACAATGAGCAATTAATGTCATAAACCAGTCTGCTTAACAACCCTAGACTCTTTCAGTTTTTAGGAACACTTAGAGCACATTTGAAGAGACCATGAGTGAACCATTTAGTAGACACTGTGTTACAGGAAGAGGTATGATCAAGGAACCAGCAGGAAAGACCTTGATATCAAGGATGTAATCTCCCAAGGGGGATGCCCCACAGCTCCCTAAGATCCTGCTATGGTGGGTGAAGCCTTGGTAATTTGAGTTGGGGATATGTTTTCTTGACAGAAGCCTTGAGACGGCCTAATTCTTCCCAAGAATGACGGTATTTGCACCCTCTTGGCTAAGGTTGGTCATAGGGAGAATGAAGTGTTTTGTTAACTTCTTACTTCCACATTTACATCTCCTTGATAGTTTGTGGCTCCTCTCTGTGGCCTTATACCTTGTGTCTCATGTCCTTCCCAGAATGGCCCTTCTGGAGCCTGCAGAGAACAAGAACAGAGGAGCATTTTGAATTCCTGAAGTGATATTTTTGATGTTAATATTTGTAATATGTCCCACCGATTAGGAGATGCTGACATTAATAAAATCTTGTTATTCCTTTGCAATTGGCAGTAATTGGTAGTGACAAGTGTCATGACTTGCATGAATGGGCTGGACAATAACTAACCATATTTTGATCGAGGTAGTAATTACTGTTTCTCCATTAATTCATCAACCACATGGGTCTTTGAAGTGTCCCTGTCTAGTGATGCCATCTCTTGTCACTCTCGGTGGGGAAAAAAATCCTGATCGATTTGTTTCACTCTCTCATGGTCAATCAGCTGAATCAACTTTAATACAAGCTATTAAACTTTACACAGTGAAGGGTGGTAAGGAAAGAAAATTGGAACAAAAAAATGTTTTCATAGACTGTTGTTATTGTTGTTGTTTTGATGACATGTCATTTCCCCCATGGGTTGCTATAGTCCAAGCACCCCTGATCAAAGGGCTCTATGAGGGTGTTCAGAACAATGTCTCAATTTTATAGAGTATCTTAAATTTACCTATCTTACCCATGACTACACAGTCAGGTGAGTTTATATGTATAGTGTGTGCATGCATAGGATTAAACACAGATCTTTTTTGACTAACAATGTGGCTACATTCAGATAAATGCTCATCAGCTTGTAGTCGGGGCAAAAAAATCAACTACCACAAAGCCTATTTTATAATAGAGTGTTGAATATTTCCTGTGATTTATTAATACTGTATTGAAAGTGAAAAATAGAATGGCTGTGTGGGTACAGAATGTATGGGTTGTAAGTAGATCATAGTTTACTCTCATGGTTGCAAGGCTGGTTGGGAGCTGTGGCTCATGGCCCCTGCGCAGTGTCACAACAGAGATCAAAATTCAAAATCTGAAGTATGTTTCAACTGAATGTATATCACTCTTTCACCATCATAAAGTCAAAAACTTATTAAGTTGAGACATTGTAAGTTGGGGACCATCTGTATATGTAGATGTATACATCAGTATATATATTTTATACACTCCATGTATCAGGGGAATTATTTAAAATTTAGACTACTTCTAGTTCTTCTAAAAGGAGCAGGATCCAAGAAAGTTTGTCAAATTTGGTAATGAGTATGAAAGTGAAATTTAAAGACACCAAAAGAAAGCCAAATTTTAATTCACTAGTAGAGTCAGATGCCAAGAGGGGAGATGTGGAGGGGAGGCTTACAAAACGAGAAGGATGGAGCTGATATGGCTAAAGAAACTAACAGAGGAGAGTTAAAGTGATTGACATCGGAATAGAACTCTAAGGAAAGACAAGCCTTGTTCTCAGAAATGCCCTGTGCAGGTGCCGTGCCCTCACCCCAAGCCGCATATCAAAATATTTCTTCTAACATGTATAGAACACTCTTGATGAAGAGTTCTAAGAAATAAGCTTTTAAGACAGATATGTAAGAAAAACAAGCACAGATAGAAATCCACTTTCCTTAAAAGGAAAATGGGAAGGTGATGTTGTGATTGTTAATTTTATGTGTTTATTGACCAGGCTAAGGGACACCCAAATAGTGGATAAACATTATTTCTGGGTGTGTCTGTGAGGGTGTCTCCAAAAGAGATTAGCATTAGAATCCATTGACTGAGTACAGAAGATCACTCTCACCAGGGTAGGTGGACATCATCCTATCTACTGTGGACCTGAATAGAACACAAGGGCATAGGAAGGGTGACTCGCGGTTTGCTTGAGCTGGCCATCATTGTCCTCTGCCCTAGGACATCACTGAATGACACCACTGGCTTTCCTGTTTCTCCAGCTTGCAGATGGCAGATTATGGGACTTCTCAGCCTCCATAACTGAGTGATCCAATTCCTGCAATCTCTCCCCCACCCATAAACACATACACACACGCATCTGTATACAGTATAGATACACCACATCTATGTCTGTGTCTGTATCTGTATCTATATTTACATATAACTAGTCTGTGTAGGTTCCTATTGGCTGTTTCTCTAGTGAAGCTTGGCTACTACAGATGTGCTACAATTTAGTGATATTGGTAATAATCCATGTATCCCACTGTATATATAGACACTACCTCTTTTTTATCCATTCATTTATAGATGGACACTTGGGTTGCTTCCCTATCTTGGCTCTTGTAAATAATGCTGCAAGAAACACAGGGATGCATATATCTTCTCAATTGACTTTTTCCCTTTTCTTTGGGTATACCCAGTAGTGGTATCATATGCTAATTCTATTTTTAATCTTTTGATCAATCACCATACTGTTTTCCACAGTGGCTGCACCAGTTTGCATTCCCAGAACTGATGTTTCTAAGCACAATGTCACACTGCTTCTGCCAAGCTGCACTGTGCATGATGCAATCTCCTGAGCTTGAACCTATCTGCCTCTATTCGCCTGAATTATAAACCTTTCCGGCAAAATAAAAGATATTACCCATTTGGACTTTGGCTAAGTTTCCTTAGTATGTGGTGTAAGGAAATCTTAGTAATACTTCATAGACATCTATCAAACTACTGAGCTTTACTTTGTTTTTAGAAACTGGAAATGATATTTTTAGTGCCTATTATTTAGAGCCTCTGTTAAAAATACCATCCCCTCCAAGCCACTCAAAATATATATTGCAAATCATAATATTTAGTCTTTAGCTAGGCATATGAAGGAATGTGCAAGTGTATATCGAAATTAATTACAGTTAAGGATTTGATCATGCAAATGTCTAGCCCTGTATGCTTGAAGTAATAACAAAATAACCCCTCGAAATCATGGTTTCAGAAGTATGTAAGTTAAAGCTAAACACATCACAACTATTTGGGGATGTCAAAATTCACTCCATTATGGCCTTCTATTTCTGAAATCACAGAACCAACCTCTGAGAATATGAGAACAAAATCATAGATGTTATATTCACAATTGACTCATCTTGCCGTGTCAGCGGATTAAAGTGAAGGAGATCTAGGTGACATTTATTATAACAATCAGTCATTGAGATTATTGCCAGCGTTCCTATATTTAACCATTGTCACTCTTCTCCTATTTCCATCGTTCTCTAACTTGAATGTCACAATATTAAGCTTCAGATTCCCAGGCACAACCCCAAAATATTCTGATTGTAGTTCTGGCATGAAGCTTTGATAACCTTAAAATAGAAAGCCGAGCTGACTCTCATATAGCTTATCTCTGCCTCGTACTTGGAAAGATAGTGCCTCATTTAAATATCAGAATGATTTGTTCTTTATTTTGTTTTTGGTAAATGAAAAATAAGCTTTTTATTTACAAAGATTATTCAACAATATTTAGTGAATATTTGACAATATAGAAAAATAAAAGAAAAAGAGACAATAATTATTACCTATTATGTGTTAACCCTTTGGTAAATATCTTTCTGGAGCTTTTTTCTATTAATACATAATATGATTATGTATTTTACATTTATAGTATATTCTATATTCTAATAGTAGTGTATTATTATGTGTCAACAATTTGGTTTCTCTTTTTTCTTTAATTTTGTCTTTGTTTCTTGAATTCTTATTGATTCCTATTGACCTGTTTCAAGTTCACGATCTCTTCCTTTGGTTTGTAACTCCAGGGCTTACATAGCAGTTGTTGCATACAATGTTCTGGAGACATCCCTTAATTTGTTGCTAATTATGTTGCTCAGATCAGAACATTTAAACATAAGATTTCTTTACTGATTTTTTCTTTGCTTGTCTTTTCAGTCACTGAGGAACTCATGCTAAACTACCCTATTCTGATTTGGATTTGTTAACTTTGTATTTTTGTCCATTGTGTTTTCTATATTTTGAGGCTACTATAATTAGGTGCTGACAAATTATAAATTGTGATATCTCACTGAAATGAAACTTGATCATTACTGACTCCCTTCTCTCTGACAATGTTTTCTGGTTTTCATTCTATTTTGTCTATGAATCTAGATAAATCAGCTTTATTTTAGTTAGTTTAGTTTGCACAGCTATCTTTTCCATTCTTTTAATTTAAATGTTTCTCTGTCCTAACAGTTTAGATGTGTCTCTTCCAAATAACATTTTATTTATTTTTTAAGGTTTTCTTTTAATGTTTACTCATTTTTAAAAGAAAGGGAGAGGCAGAGCATGAATGAGGAGAGGCAGAAAGAGAGGGAGACACAGAATCCGAAGCACGCTCCAGGCTCTGAGCTAGCTGTTAGCACAGAGCCTGATGCGGGGCTTGAAACCATGAACCGTGAGATCATGACCTGAGTCAGACACATAACTGACTGCGCCACTCAGCCGCCCCTCTAAAGAATATTTTAGCTTGAGTCAAATGAAATTCCAATGCCTACGGTCAGAAAATTATCAACCATTAGCAATTTCATATGATTTAACCTCATATTTGTAAATTTTTTTTTACTATACAATTAGACAACATTTGTCTTTTAACTAGAGCATCTGGTCCTCTTGCTTTTAATATAGAGTACGTCATGTGGCTTTAAGTCGGCTAACCCATTTATCACACTTTTCTATTTCCTGTTCTCATCTTTTTTCCGTCTGTTTAAATACATTTTTAATGTTTTAACTTTGTTCTCTTTTTGGAAGTTATATATGCAGTTCCTCTTCTTTTAATTCGTAGTCCAGGAATTCCTACATGTATTCCTAACTTAGAAAGTTTAATGTTAATCAGTACTTTGACCCTATTCTTGGACAAATTCCTAACAACAGTCCCTTTGTATTCCCCTCTCAACTAATTGTGATTTTTTATTTATTTTAGTTCTTTTTTTAAGAAACTTCAGATCGTCATTATTTTTACATACAGTTAATGTTCATTTATATATGTCAACATATTTATCATCATTGCTGCGTTCTTTCCTATTCTTTGATTTCTGATTTCCTTCTGCCCAAATCAGATTTTTATAATTTCTCTTGAAATTTTCTGTTTTTGTGGGGTTTTTTCCCTTGCCTCCATTGTGGAAAATACTTTTCTCAGTATGGAACTCAAAGTTGGAAATTTATCTTCTTCCAGCACACTGAGATTTTTACTTCACTGTCCTTTGGCTTTCTTTATTAGGAGCTACATTAGAAACTGGTTCCATAAATTCTTTCATGAAGGTTTTCATACTTCGAAGATGTTTAAGAAAATTTTTTGTCAGCTTCATAGATGTCCCTAGTTGGCTATTCATAATTTCCTAGAACACCATTACTGAAAATAGCAATTTGAGCCTTTAACTTGTTATTCGTTACCATTTAAACATTTACTCCTGTGTTATTTACATGATAAAAATACCAAAGCTACGTATACTATACTTTTTAGTCGCTGAATTCTATTGTATTGTATTGTAGATAAACTTCAGCTTATTTATTATTCTTTACTTGTTTCTTGTCATAATTTTTTAATAAGTAATAAATACAGAACATCTTGTAGGTGAATCTCTAAGTTCATGCTTAATTACTACCTTAGGATACATTTCTAGGACGTAACTGGTTATGCCAAAGGGTTTGTACTAGTTTAAAGCGTTTGGTATACATTGTTCATACCCTCCTATTAGTATTCCCAACAATGTGCAAATTTCCCCCACACTTTCTGTAACACTGGATTTTATAAATGTACTATGTCTGCAGTAGTTTTTATAATTTTAATAATTTATGTTTTCACAGGAAGGGAATACATTCTGGAGAAATTAATAGTTAATAATCATGTTTTTTTTAAAAAAAAGAATGTTAATATACATAAGAGTTTGCCTTAGGCCAAATTGTAAATTAAGAAATTCCATGAGGTTGCCCAAATTATTTCATGTGCTAGATATTATTGTACAGAATATACTACTTGAAATAATAAGAGATTAAGCAGATTAGAAAATACAGGGACACCTGGGTGGTTCAGTCATTTCAGCATCTGACTTAATTTCAGCTCAGGTCATGATCTCTCCAGTGTGAGATTGAGCCCTGTGTCGGGCTCCAAGTTGGGCATGGAAGCTGCTTGGGATTCTCTCTCCCCCGCCCCACCCTGCTCTCTCTCTCTCCCTCTGCCCATCCCCTAAGTGTTCTCTCTCTTTTTCTGAAAGAAAGAAAGAAAAAGAAAGGAAAGAAGGAAGGAAGGAAGGAAGGAAGGAAGGAAGGAAGGGAGAATACACAGAATTTGTAGCGTTGTAATGGACATGAAATAATTCCTTTCAAAGAAATTCTTTCTGAAAGTATCCTGCAATCTTTAAGCCTGTCTTTTTGAAGAAAATTCTTCATAACTGCTAATATTTATAGAATATCTACTGTATGCCAAGCATCTTGAAGGACTTTTCTTCCTTTATATAAGGAAGTGTGTCTTACATATGTAACCTGTAGCCATGCTCCATGTGATTGAGTACAACATGCCCTAAACACAAACTCTAATCATGAGGAGCTCATTTTGAAAACATTAAGCAATCCAGGACATGGTTCGAGATTGTGCTAATTATAATCCTGTCTCTTTCTGTAACACCTTGAAATGCCCAGATACCTCAGACATCATTAGCGCAAAAGAACTCCCTTCTCTCTATGATCTAGTTGCCTAGACCATCTCTCTCCCCTCCACCGGAGACTCTTCAATGTCACGTTCCCAGCATGTCACACTCCATCTACCTGCACATCCCTCGGGGGGAATGCAGTAGGTGTCTCTGTGACAGCTTCATTCAGGAGAACCGCGCTCTACTTTCTAGAGAGCAGGAGAGGGAGACGAGGTGAGCTGGCAATAGCGGTTCTTGCCCAAGGGGAAGTGGAGGGACGGCTGCGAACTCCCCCTCCCCCTCCCCCTCCAACACACACACACCACCGCCTCCACCACCACCACCACCACCACCACCACTTTTGCCCAAATATTGTATATACCAAAGAAGAAACTTTCTATCAGGGCTTTTCAAGACCTTGAAATTTAATGATCACGTAAGTGTGTCTTTGTTTTAAGCAAGAAAAAAATGTATGAAAAATGCACTTACTCGAAATTAAATTAGATATTATGTTTCACTTCATACAGGGTACTTCACATATTTCTTTTAAGTAGGTAGCTGTTCTGGTACAACTGTAATGTAAGTCCAGATATGGAATAAATAGATCCCTGATTTTAGAAACCCTGGTAATAACATAACAAAGTTGAGTAGCAACTCTAAAAAGTAATTTAGAAATATATGTATCATACAATCACATCATATACTTCACCCATATAAGTGGGACCTTGAAGAATTCTCAGAGTTAAAGGATAATCTGGGAGAGGGGATAGGAAAAATAGAAAAGGAATTATGAAATACAAATTTTCAGTTAGAAAATAAACAAGTCACAGAGATGAAAAAAGATGCAGCAAGGGGAATATTGTCAATAATACTGTAATAATGTTATATGGTGACAAATGGTGACTAATCACGGTGGGCACTGAGTAATGTACAGAACTATCAAATCAATATGTTGTACACCTGAAGCTAATATAATATTGTATTGTAATTATACTTCTGGTAAAGAAAAAATCATCTTCCCTTCTGGAATTTGAAATTTTCCTAACATTAAAATTTCAGCACATATTTAACTATAGAACCCTTTGATGCCTGTGGTTATAATTTGAATTTAGAGTCTTACCATGGTGGTACAGTAACATTTGAGCATTTAAAAATATATGTGTTATTCTTTTAAAGTTTTAATGTTTGTTTATTTTTCAGAGAGACAGACAGACAGACAGAGTGTGAGCCAGGGAGAAGCAGAGAGAGAGGGAGATGCAGAATCTGAAACAGGTCCCAGGCTCCAAGCTATCAGCGCAGAGCCTGACATGGGGCTCGAACTCACAGACTGTGAGAACATGACCTGAGCTGAAGTCGGATGCTTACCTGACTGAGCTACCCAAGAACCCCATTAAATAATTATTATTATTGCAGGATGCCTGGGTGGCTCAGTTGGTTAAGCGTCTGATTCTTGATTTTTGGCTCAGGTCATGGGGTTTGGGTTTGGGCCCCACATCAGGCTCTGCATTGGCAGCTTGGAACCTGCCTGGGATTCTCTCCCTCTCCCTCTGCTAGTCCCCAGCTCACGCACTTTCTCTCAAAAGAAAGAAAGAGAGAGAGAGAGAGAGAGAGAGAGATTATTTTAAGTTTGTAATTATTATTATTGCAGGTTTTGGCATACCACCAAGCTCATCAAGTAGGGGTTCTCAGGCGACAATGCACAAACTGTCTTTTGCTCTGTTTAAAATGCAGAGCTAGGATCCTTGATGAAATACTGAACAAGAAAAGCAGAAGCCCCCATTTTGGTGTTCACTCTAAAGAACTATTTTAATGGACTAATGCACGTATCAGGCATTAGGTCAAAATCTATTAAAAGAAAAACAAATATTATTATCAGATATCAAAATTTTTCAAGTTAATATTTTCTTTTCATCCCCCCCAAAAAAGATGCAAATAGTTTTGAAAAAAATTTTTTAAATGCAAGGTTTTTCTGTAAGACAATTTTCAGCTAGAATACTGATCTATAAAAGCTATCCACTCTACAATGTCATTTCCGTCCTCAAGTAGGAAAAAAAAATGCTCCTTCTGGCAGTTTCACTAAGTACTTTATTAATCTCAGTTACAGAGTTTATTTCTTACTGGCACTGACATTTCACTCCTTCTAACTCACTGAGGGCAGGACTTGCCCTTCTTTATCCCATTCTCTCCCCACAGCAGCACTGAGTTTAACACATTTCTTACCTGTATTGAATTAGTAATTTTAGATATATTAAATATATTGTTTATAAATTAATATTTCATAAAATGTATTAATTGAATAGAACTATAAATAAGACCTCAATGAGTTAAATTATTAAAGGTCAATAGCCATTTAATGGCAAAAATAGATCTAAATTCCAAGCCTTATAATGCTGTGTACAAGATTCTTTCCTTAACCAAAGTTTCCTGAATATTTATTCAAATATTAAAAATTTACCATTTGCAATTTACTTTTAAAATTTTTAAGTAAATGGATACACACCATAATTCCCATATTGTCACTTATTAATAGCAGCATTTAAGAACAGTCTAAGGGTGCATGGGTGGCTCAGTTGGTTAAGTGTCCAACTTCAGCTCAGGTCACAATCTCGCAGTTTGTGGGTTGGAGCCCTGCATCAGGGTCTCTGCTCTCAGTGCAGAGCCCACTTCAGATCCTCTCTTTCTCTTTGCCCTTTCCCATTTTCTCTCTCTCTCTCTCAAAATAAATAAACATGAAAAAAATAACAGTCTGTATCGGGTTGTTTTGATACTCTTCCCTTACTTTTGTTGCTCTCATATATAAAAATAAGTTCCAACAATTTTAGTGTTTTAAAACATATTGTGTTAAAATATTAACACATTAACATTAACATTAAATGTCATTACCAGAGAGTATAAGCCAGATATTTATGATGATGCTGACACTTTACAGTAAGAGAATCAAGTGAAGGACAAGAATAGTTAGGCTTCCTCCAGTCTGGTCTTCCTCATTCTATACAAAGACAAATGTTTTCATTACTGCAAGATATTTCTCCTATTATCAGATTAAGAATGAAATTAACTTGTATTTTATAGGAAGCACTTAGCACTTGACATCATGTCGGTGGGCATGATGTATGTGGGTGTTGAGTGAATATTTACCGAATACGACCTGTGTGGGTGATTCCTTTATCTCACTGAATCTTCATGTCAACTTCATGAAGTAGGCATGTGTGCGCCCGCTTTACAAATGAGCTTATACATGTCAGAGCTGAGATTTTCATTCAAGTTATCCTATTTAAGTTTTCTTTCTCTCTAGGAACATCTGGATATGGAAATTTCATAAGATGATAGGAGTAAATCCCATTTTTGCCTTAAAATATCTATAGTATAGAGTTGTGGAGATTGTGATTATTATTCGTGTCAGTCGGAGCCATGACAGAGCACATGAGGCACATTCTATTAGGCTATGAAAGGGGCTCCAGCCACAGTGGATGGAGAGCTACTGCCAGCTCTTGCCTGAAGGGCAAAACAAAAAAAATGGTGATTCCATTCTTTCAGCCACCATAAGCCCGGAGATGAGAAAAAAGTGGGGGGTGCATCTAATTTTCCCTTGGGGGAAAGGATCGGGATCTGCCTTCAGTGCCTACCTGGTTAAAAAACATTGAATTGGAGGACAGCAGTAGGGGCTATCTACTGGGGCAGTCTGTCTTTCCTTGATAGAGACTGCCAGGAGGGGATCCGTGCTTGAGTTGTCTTACTAATATTATGAACAAGAGAACCACAGCAACAAGACAATATGAGAGGCACCCAGAACTCTTTAAAAGTTCATACTTGCATTCCATGTAAGAGAGCCAGCCTGGGAACACAGGTATAGACACTTGGCCTTTCTCATACATCTCTTCCCAGACCCCAACATAGAAGGAGAAAAGGAACACAGAAAGGGATGGGACAGAATTAGAAAGGGAGAAGGGGGGCACTTGGGTGACTCAGTTAAGTGTCCGATTTCGGCTCAGGTCATAATCTCACAATTCGTGGGTTTGAGCTCAATGTCAGGCTCTGTGCTCACAGCTCAGAGCCGGGAGCCTGCTTCAAATTCTGTGTCTCCCTCTCTTTCTGCCCCTTCCCTCATCACACTCTGTCTTTCAAAAATAAATAAACATTAAAAAATTAAAAAAAAAAAGAAAGGGAGAAGAACTGAAAGAACTAGACCCACAATATGGTTTCTGTATACTACTAAGCATAAGACAAAGAGAAGAACTATGTTAATTTGGCATGTTGCTGAACTTATGTCATTCCAGAATGGAATTGATTTTTTAAATATCTTGGAGTGGATGAAAAGTTACAGAAACAATCTGAGATACTTTTAAGAGGACTAGAAAAAGTGATTTAACAGAGCATCATTGAAAATAGCAATTGGGAGAAAAAATATAATCATTTTATGCTTATAACTCACCAGGGTAAAACTATTTAATAAACCAGTTGCCTATGTAAGTACTGAGCACCATGAAATATCTACTTGACAGTGGTACTGCAAAGAGTTAACTGCAAATAACTTTCAGCCTTGTTAGCTTTACATTACCAATAAGCTTGGGTAAGAAAATTGACCATAAATCTTCAGTTTAGTAGGAACTCATGTTTCACTGTGTATTACAAAAATGTATTCAAACATGATTTACTGTTTGTCATCAAATGCATCTAGACTCCTATTTTTAAAAAAAGTTTATTTCCGTCTCACCTCCTCTGTGAATGTCAAAGTCACAGAGCCAGGAGTCTAACTGTCAATTTCAACTTCTGACTTGTTTTTATGTCCCTCCCCCATGTATTTTGAGTGAGCATAGATATGAGCTTTCTTTCTTCCATTTTCCACAAGATTAAATTCCTTACTGTTTTTCCACTTCTATCCCTTTGAAAACTAAGCAAAGTGACAGAAACATATCCACCAGCATCTAACGAGTCACTAAGAACAGTCCAACCCTTTTAAAACGACTCATCCCCCTAACGTGTAGTCAATTCTTCCAGTTGGAAGTTGGGTTATACTTTTTGTCTTCAGCATCTGAGGATTAGAATTATCTGATTTGTTTTGAACCAAATAGCTTTCAGCAGCAAAACTCTAAGAATCAAGTCTGTACATCACCATGTATCTCCCCATATTAAGATTAGTATTAATCTCCTTGAAAACATAATGTCCACCCTCAAATTTTTCAGTGAAATATCAGAAAGTTTGTTTAAAACAAAAAGAAAGCAAAAAATTTCCCCCCTTCCTCTGCCCCTAAATGAATGAATTTCCCCCTGAGCTTTATGTGTCCAACTTTGTTTCTGGTTTCCTTGACTACAGTTGACCCACCTGGTTACTGTTCCCCTGAAGTCTTCCTTCTTCTCTGAAAACATGTTATTCCTATTTCCTCAGCTATAGTTTCGCTCTTTCCCATCTCCTCTTCTCTTCTTGACCCATCCTGCGAGGTCAGTCAGAGCTCACGTTAGTATTTTGTTCTCCTCTTTCTATGGATTCTCTGTATTACCCATTCTTGCCGTTTTCAGCTGTCACACTCATGTTGGTAACTCCCGAAGATAATTTCTGCCTTAAAGTTTCATCCTTTCCCATCATCTATGTCAGAGGGCATGTCTTAGAAAGCCTGTGACATCTGAAATGTAAATAAGCCTTCGACCCAGCCAAATGACCCTCCTCCTTTAACTGCCACCATGAATCTGCCCCCAGTCACTGCTGTCCTGCCCCCACCTCCCCTGCATTTACAGCTTCCTTTCCCTTTCCTAGAAGCCTCTCAAGAGCAGACCTTCATCTCACTGGGATATGCTAAGCCTCTGGCTTCTGAACCTGTCATTCTGCTGCACACAGCTGTCAGCAGTATGCCTTTCCAACACTTCTCTTATCACGCTCGTCTCTCGGATATCTGTTCTGTGACATCTCATCTAAATTCTTGAGTCTGGCATCGAAGGCCCTTCATCAATGGAGTCCACAATCCCCATAGTTACTAGCCAAATACCTCATTACTCTTCAACATACCACTGCTTTAGCTTCATCAGGGAAACTCTCACTTCCCGCATATACCTTAATCATCCCCTTCGTGTCTTTTCTCACAACCTCAAATTCCCTCTTTTGTCCTTTTTACTGGCCTATACTCATTACTTGCCATACTTACTATCTTTGGCCATATAATTACTGTAGCATTGTCATTCCTGAGACCATAAAATTTCCTCTACTGCTCATGTAGTCTTTTAAAAAAAATTTTCCTGGAGGGTCTTATGCTTAGCACTCACCAGAGAGAACTTCAATATGTTGCTGACAATCTCCTATCACTACATAAATAGTCAACCTGAATGTAAACAAACTATGTATAATTTCAGGTGAGTGGACTAATCCTTAAAATGCCTCCTTTACCTGTGAAATCAACAAACATTTATTCAGTATCTACTACGTGGCAGCAACTATACTAGCAACTAGGAATAAAATAATATATTTTTAAAAAATCAAACAAAAATGTGCTCAATAGTTTGAAAAGATCCTCTTAAAAATTATTTACTCATCCACAATAAGGCACTAGTCATTTTTAGAGTTTAATTATAATTGGATCATTCTAAAATATATGCACTTTTAGCATGACACCCTTGAGGTCCATCCACTTTACTACGAATGGTCAGATTTCATTATTTCTCATTCCCATGTAATACTCCATTATATATATAAACCACATCTTCTGGAGCCATTCATCAGTTGATGGACATTTAGGCTTTTTCCATGATTTGGCTATTGTTGACAGTGCTATGAACACGGGAGTGCATGTCATGCTAAGTGAAATAAGTCAGGCAGAGAAGGACAGATACCATATGTTTTCACTCACAGGTCTAACAGGAGAAACCTAACAGATGACCATGGGGAAGGAAAGGAGGAAAAAGAGTTAGGGAGAGGGAGGAAGGCAAATCATGAGAGACTCTTGAATACTGAGAACAAACTGAGGGCCGAAGGGGGAGGGGGAAAGGGAGGTGATGGTCATGGAGGAGGGCACTTGTGGGGAAGAGCACTGGGTGTTATATGGAAACCAACTTGACAATAAACTATAAATTAAAATAAATAAATAAATTGATCAAATACTTAAAAAATATATGCACTTTATTTCTAGAAAGCATTTATCTAATAGTTAAAATAATTCCTTCATTCAACAAATATTTATTGAATATCCACAGGTGCAGAGTATATCAATGAATGAGCTCCTTAATGAGGGGGATTTTTTTTTATCTTCTTATATCCTTTGTCAGGGGAAATACATTTTACGTATTAAAAAATATTGACAAAATATATAAGAATATAGAATCCCTGCTTTTAGGAATATTAAACATTTCTCTCTATAGTTAATAATATCATGCTAAATGAAAACTCGAAACATCATCCTTATAATAACATCAATGATCTAAATATCAACTATTTTATCTTCAAAGGTAGACCAAAACTTTTCCCACTCTCCATTTTAAAATTCTCTAGGAACACACAAGTATGATTTTCTTGACTTCTGAAAGAAAAAGATATTTTAAAGCCAAAACCAAGAATGCCATATTTATTTTATACAGCTGAACTGTTTACATAATTAAACCAATTAAGATTCCAACTAATTGTTATAGAAATAAATCCTCTGGGTACTAAAATATGTTCTTAAAATAAAACTATTGTAATTCCTCGGTGAATGCAAAATCATTCGCATTTTGTACATATTAATTACCCTGTTAAGTTTCTAGACTCTTTCTTTTATACTTTCTTGGTACAGGTCTGTGGGTTTCCCTTACATTATTCCTTTTATCAGTTTTGCCATGTAGTCATCCAGCAACGATAAACCTATGAGCTCCACGTTGACCCCAAAGGTTCCAGTCATACATCCAACTGTCAGTGAGCTGGATATGTCCAGCTGCTGCCTGTTAGTGTGGAGTCTTATATCTCTTACATAATATATATGATGAACAGGCTCTTTGTTTACCTCTTAATAGCTATGTATTGGAAAACTAAGTAACAGCATTTGTGCAATCAAAACTATTAGAAAGCGGTCTCATACGGAAAACCTCTTCTCTGTCCTTGACCTTATCTCTGAGATGGGTCTTTCTAAGGCAATGACTCCGAAATGAGTAGCAAACACTACAGTTGTTCCATTAACCACCTGCTTACAGGATATACATTTCTAAGTGTCAAGAAAGAGTCCAGCTGCCTGTTTGAAATTGTAAACAAGCCACAAAGTAAGGGCCTATGCAGATTTGTTTAGCCTGAAGCTGATGCAATACTGGGAGAACTTCCACAATGAAATACAAATGCAAAGACAACATTGGGTACAAAAGTGGACATTTCACTCCGTCTTCCCTGCACTGGGAGCAGCTCTCCGGCCACAGCCCCTCATCCCCTGAAAATGTCCCCCTGTGCAAAGTTAGTCTCCGCCCCCTTCTTGGTCAGCAGCCCCTCTCCGCTGCTGAGCTGATCACCCTCTGCGGTGGTGCTAAATCCACTGGAGACACCAACAGATGGAGCCTTAGCAGCTTGGCAGCCCCACACCCCCTGACCTCACAAGTTCCCAGCCACAGCTTCCGAACCAGCGCCATTTCAAGGGACAGGACACAGTGCCAAGTGCACTGGGGCCGGGGCTGCCAAGGTAGGGGTGGCTGGCGCTAGGGCTGGACCTGGGACTGCGTTTGGGAGCCTCCTCACTGGTTATGCCAGAAACCCCTCTCTCAAGCAACAACTCTTCTCCTACATCATTCTGTACTTTGCCCTCCTGGAGGTCATGGGACTCTTTTGCCTGATGCTCGCCTTTTTCTTCCTCTTTCTCCATGTGACAGAGCTGTCTCTGCTCCCCTCAGGTCTTTCTTCTGTGTCTCACCTGCCCTGTATGCTACTTTTCCTATACCTCCCCAGGCAGCCTGGGGAACTGGTTGGCTCAGGGTTTGACAGACAGAAGGCAAGTAAATACAGTATCAATAAGAAAAAAAGTAAATGTTTACTTAGAATGAGAAAATAAACCAACCAAAAAATGAATGCAGATCCAGGTCCTTTTCTTGGGGAGAGCTCTTGGGCCATTTACCAGAAATATCAACAGAGAAATGGTTCTTGATGGCAACCTGGCTTCTCCTCTCTACCTAAAACTCACAATAACTCTCAGAAACTGTCAGCACCCACAGGGTGAGGTACTCTGAAGTTCTGATTCATAGGCAGAGTAAATTTGCTTCTGAATAGTTGAAACAAACAAATGAACAAACAAAACCTTAATACCCTTTTAGATGGTGTCTTCGATCCTTGTGTTGGCCTTCTGGGTTTCCCATGATATGATCGCCATCTTTATTTAAAAAGCCAATTTTTATGCTGCAGGACATGGTGTCCAGGGACGCCAGATCCATGTCTCGACCACGCTGTAACCACTCTGTCATTCCCCTTTGCACAGAGGAGATCGGCATGAGTACTATGCAGGTTTCATTTTTGCTCTCTCATATTTGGTCTGTGTTTTCCAGACAAACATCCAAGCATTTCAATTCTTTGTTTATTTTCTTGAGTTTCTCCATGTCCACAATCAGCATGACATTCAGGGCCACATACGAGGCAAGCAAAGGGTACTAAGTTCTTAGACAGGTCTTCCAGTTTCCTGGAGCACCTGTAACATAGCAGGTGAGCCAAGACATTTGCTGAAGCCAAAGAGAAACATTTCCAAAAGATATTTCACATAATAAAAGAAAATAAAGCAAAGTTTCCCTACATACTATAGAGATCTATGGTCCAGTTTATAAAATACCCCAGTTTCACACACACAAAAATCTATATTGCCTTTTCCTTGCATCTACAGATTTACAAAATGGCTTATACCAAAAGTATATTTTCTGGTTATAAGTACAGCATACTTAAGCACACGATTCACTGGGAGATCTCGAGCCCTTAGTGAGCTACAAATAGTAATGCTAGGCTACTACGAGGGATTATCTCATAAGGATAATGAAAATAAATGTTGCTTTGATATTTCAGATCAGACTTTTAGGAACACTAGCTGTGGCAGAGCCTCAGACTGGGAGTTTGACCCCTACAGGTCCATTTCTAGTTTCTGGGAAAAAGTGTCTTTGGCAGTTCATTTTAGACAACTCTGTTGAAGCTCATGAAGAAGCTACTGGACATTTTTGTTATGGTTCATTTAAAGGTTGTTGAACTGCTTTTCCATTTAAGGAAAAAAATTGGTTCACCTCAATTTTAACAATTCCAAAGTAAATTCAAAATAATACCAAGCTGTCTTTGTTGAAGCCAAGCATTAGAGTCTGCGGCACTGTACGGAAAGTGTTTAATGGGTAGAAGAAAACTTTCTCTTATATAGATACATTGCTAATCAAAATTAGCAGCTAAATTTTCTAGAAAAAATAGCCTCCCAGGAGAATAATGCTCATTTTGGCAGGTACATTCTGGTATGTTTCTGAGTGGATCAATCCCTTAGCATCTGTTAATAGTAGAAATTTATACATAACTAATAATGTGTTTGTTATTGTTATTTTCTTTGTACCGCTTTTTAAATAAGTCCCCTAAATATAAAACTGTGCCATTTCTGTTAGCACATATAGGATAAGAATAGCTAATATCCTTTAAACACATATTGCTATCAGATCACCTAGCACATTTTTCCAAGGTGACTATTTTGAGACTCAGCTTTATTAATACAGATATGGAAAACACATTAATAAGTCTTCCTTTACGTCCCAGGGCTTTTCCTTTTGGAACCAAGCCTTAAATTGGTGATCTTCAGAGTATGATCTGAAGACTGATATGAAGGCTCTCTTCATTAGTTAGAAACTTTTTAAGTGAGCTATAAAGCTTATTAATATTTTCCACTCATAAACCAAAATTACTTTGTTAGAAAATTTTTCTTACGGCCTAATGCAACATTCTGTTAAGCCTGTTAAGCCTGGCTGCCGGGTTCTGCTTGATAATGTTGTAAGTCCTACTGGGCAGATACCTTCATACAGTTAAGATTCCTAAATTTTACACTATTATCAGTGTATCATCAATACAGCTTTTAGTCAATTACAGCATTCACTTGCTGCTATTCTTTCTTTGTCTTTAATTCTATATCATTATTCATCTTATTTTTTATTATCATTTTTTGTTATAGATTGTTTTGGCTTTTTTCTCCTTTAGTTTGTATTAATGCAGATTTTCTTAAGCATATGAAAAAGGTCTCAACTTCAACAGTTATCAGACAAGTACAAATTAAAATAAAAATGGGATAACATTGAGCTTACTAGTATGGCTAACAATAAAAAGAGTAAATTTATATCTATATCATCTCCTATGGACACCATAAAGTTGAATGTATTCCTACCAGAGTTAGGAAGAGCACACTCTTGAGAGTTTTAGTAGTATCTCAGAAAGGGGACGGAAAAATCTGGGTATTTGTGAGGATCGGGAGCCTGGTTCAAGGTGGATATTCAATGCAGGGGCCTGATTAGGACAGGTATGGATCATTATAATTTAGTACTGGTGGACACACAAGGTGAGAAATTTGAAGCCTGAGTTCTATAGAGTTTAGGGAAGTACACAGTTGTTGGATGCTATCTGTTAAGCAGTTGAACAGTTTGGGGTTTATTTTAATGATTTTTGGTTTTTTGTTTTTTCAAAGAGTCCTAGAAAATATATATAAGGTTATTTGCATCTTTTATTTTTCTACACAAGAGCTTCCTGGAATAGTAAATTCATATTGATGAAGAACAATAAAGTCAAGTTAATTAAGACAGCTCAATAAAGTCATGTTTATGTAGACCATAAGCTATATGCATGTAGATGCTTTTAGCATCACGTCCCACCATGTGGTCATTCTTCAACCTGACCTATGAGAAGTTCATTTTTTAAAAGTTTGTTTATTTATTTATTTTGAAAAAGAGAGACAAGGAGAGAGAAGGAAAGAGAGAACAAGCAGAAGAGGGGCAGAGAGAGGGAAAGATAGAATCCCTAGGAGGCTCCGTGCTGTGAGCGTGCCCAGTGTGGGGCTCAAAACTCAGGAACTGTGAGATCATGGCCTGGGCCAAACCAAGAGATGCTTAGTCGATCAAGCTACCCAGGTGCCCCAAGAGGGTTCATTAACAACTGAAGATGTGTTCAGTCCAAATGCTCATCAATATTTGAATTGCCATGGTATTGTATCATGTTTCCCAATAGCCAATGATCTATTTTTAGACAATCTACCCCAACAGATTGCAGTATTGTAAAACCTGGCACTACTCATCAAGCATGGTCCAGTACCAGGCAAAAAGTATGCAGGATTGTCATTGTAAGTAGACCTAAGTCAAAAGAAAAATAGTGTGTCTTTCTTTGAAAGTTCTTTGAAAGTTAGTTGGTCTTTTAGTATATACCATCTCTACTCTAGCCCTCTACTCAGTTCTATTTTTGTGCAAGCTCAATTCCAAAACTGAGGCCTAAGAAAAGATCACTGAATGTTGTTTCAGTGAAGACAGGAACTTTCTTTTCTAAGTACAATGTGATATAGGGTTTCAGATCTCTCTGTCTGGTCTGTTGTGGGGTTTTCTATCTACATTGTTAGCTGACAGTCAAGTACAGTTACCCTGGAAACCAAGGGATTTATTATAAGGAACTGGTACCAAAGGAAGCTGGTAGCTCCAAATGGAAGTGTGTTTTCTGCTACTTAGTCATATGCATATATTTATTAACAAATTGTAGATATCTGTGGGACTCACACAATGGAGTGACTAAGGTGGCAAACATTCTTTTGTTCTCATAATAACTTAGTTAAAGATAGCCATACATAAGCAACAAAGGAAATAAAATGTCCAGAAAAATAAAGAACAAAATAATGCCTATTAAAGCATTATAATCTACAGTATTATTTTGTGAATCCTGTATGAAATCTCTCTGTGTAACACCTAGTCATCTGCTTGATCCAAAAATCTTGAGTTGAAGTTATCTCCTTCTGAAGATTGTCTGACTCTTGAGATATTCAGAGAGTCCTCATCTTGAGATCTCTAAGAACCACCTTTCAGTGATTCAAAGATAGTTTGTTCCTCTTTATTTGAGAGACATGGGTCCAAGGAACAACCACTTGGAATGTTATTGCTGTTCTAGTTGTGAACAGTACTTAATGGGCTCTTTCTAGAAGACCTGGTCTCAGGTTTTAGGTCATTCAAGGGTTGTTTAGAAGAACTATAAGAAAGGCTGCTCAAAATCTCTTCATAAAAATACTGCATGCATCCCTTAGAATCTCTTGCAATATTGGACTATGTCTGCTTTTAGTAAATGGAGTCCAGAATTGCAAGTGATGCTTCTAGATGTATGAGTTATTAACTGATGAATACCAAAGGGAGAAGATCTCAATGGCAATATCTTAAGCCATAAAGTTTGAGAGTCTCTGAGATTTTGACATTTTGAGTTGTCCAGTTCTGCTTGTTCTTTCTTCATTTTCTAGAGATTGGGGTCAATATGAACAGTAAAGCTTCTGAGTGGCAGGATTTTGCAAAGCTTCTTAACAACAGTCACAGTAAAATGGGCATTCCTGTCATTAGAAACATAGATTAGAAATTCCTAGTTTGGGAACACAAAATTAAGTAATATTTTTGATACTGTTTCTAGCTATCCAGGCAGAAAATGCCTCAAAAATCCTAAGAATAAAGCAGCAATCAGAACATATAAAAAAATCTGCTGGGCCAATGCAATAAAACAGAAAGCTCAGAACTAAACTCATGCATACACAATCAACTGATCTTCAACCACAGGGCCAAGAATACACAATGGAAAAAGGATGGTCTCTTCAATGAATGGTTGGGGAAAGCTCTCTGCTTTCCACCATGTGAGGATGTGACAAGAGGCAGCAGTGTGCAACCAGGTAGAGAGCCCTCACCAGAAGGTCCATGCTGACGCCCTAACTAATCTCAGCTTTCTAGCTCCCAAATATGTGAGAAACACATTTCTATTGTTTAAGCCACACAGTCTATGTTATTTTTGTTATAGGAGCTTAAATTGACTGAGACAAGGACTTAGATTCTGATCACCAATTCTGAAGTGTGGGGTTTTTCCCCCACAATGGGAAATTTTCTAATATCAGATGGATATTCTACAATTCAGTTCAGTTCCTATACTAGTACTACAAGATCCCACTTATATTAAGAATCTAAAATAGTCAAACTCATAGAGTGCTAGTTACCAGGGGCAGGGTAGAGGGGATGTTGGTCAAAGGTACAAAGTTTTGGTTATGTGAAATGATTAAATCCTAGAGATTTACTGTATGGCATCATGCCTGTAGCTAACACTACTGTATACATTCTTAAAAATTCTCTAAGAAGATAGATTTAACATAGTATTCTTATCGCAAAAAAAATAAAGCAGGAGAAAACTTTTTGAGGAGATGGATATGTTTATGGAATAAATTATGGTGATGTTTTACTGCTTTAAGCTTATCTCCAAGTTGTATACATTGAAAATGTGCATCTATATGTATGTCAATTATATGCCAACCATGAATAGAAGGTTGGAACTATCCCTGATTCCAGCAAGGGGAGAGGACCTATAGTCGGCCTGGTATTCTGATCCAATTTTATCAAAATCATCAGAATTAATAGCTTACTATAGTCCCTATTGATGCAGTGGCAAAAGCCTACCGATGTCGTCTAAGGGCACTCCCCACAGTAGCTAAACTAATGAAGGCTTCTGTCAACTTGGTTCATTCAATATGTATGTCAATCATACATCTATTCATGGCTGGTCTCCTGGAAATCAGCTCCCATCTATAGGTACTTTAGAAAGTCACCTCATTACTACAAACCAGTGGTGGAAAAGGGCTTATTATGAATAATAAGACACCCATTTCACCTTTATGGCTCTGAAGTATTTTCAGGAACTGAGGACAAGAGACCAAATATAACAAATGCGGTTCCCATTGCTCCCATTTCTCAGGAAATTCCAAGAGTTTGGGTTGCTGTGAGCCAAGAACTGTAGGCAAAGACCAAATATATATGAGAAATGACCAAATATACATAAGAAATTACCAAACATGTATTTCATATATATCACAAGGTTGCAGTAATAAGCCACATTTCCAGAAAGAATAAAAGGTTTACAAGTCTGATTAGATCATCAAAGAGTTCCTTAAAAGGCTTATGAAGAGTAGGAGGGTATTTTGTTTATTCCTAGAAGACAAAGCCAAGTCACCATCTGGGGAGCTAAAGGAAAAGAAAAAAGAAAGAAAAGAAAAATATAGAAATAGGAAGTTGGACCCAATGCAATATCCCTGAGTTGAAAGCTCAAGAGGTCTCAGAGGATTGCTCTATTTCTGACTGAGAGTCTTGCGTTGCAGAAGTGTGATGTCTTGATTAGATCCAAGTGGGCCTCCAAGATTGTAAAAGAATGGCTTGATATAAACATTACCAAAATAACTTATTTTTTATGTTTATTTTTTTATTTAGAGAGAGAGAAAGAGAGAGAGCACATAAGTAGGGGAGAGGGGCAGAGGGAGAAAAAGAGACAAATAGACAGAGAATCTTAAGTAGGCTCCACACGAGCCTGACACGGGGCTTGATCTCACAACCATGAGATCATAACCTGAACCAAAATCCAGAGTCAGACGCTTAACTAACTGAACCACCCAGGTGCCCCTAAACCTAGATTAGACAAAGTTGAATTTATTCCTCATGAGATAAGGGAAAACATTATTTTAGCAACGTTTTCATAGCCTTTCCAAGGGGAGAACTACAAATTTGGGAGATACATGAGATTTTGAGACCATTAAATTGTCTTTCAACACAGAGAACTTTATTGATATTGTGTAAGGATCATGATTCGAATTGGTGAACATGGTAAGATGAGGTTTTCTAGAGGATGGTTTCAAAGAGTCTTGAAGAGGCATCTGAGTGGCTCAGATTTTGGCTCAGGTCATGATCCAGGGTCATGGGATCAAGCCCTGCATTAGGCTCCACACTGAGTGTGGAGACTGCTTAAGTTTCTCTCTCTCTGTCTCTCTTTCTGTCTCTCTCTCCCTCTGCTCTCTGCCCCTGTCCCCCACTTACACACACTTTCTCCCTAAAATAAAAATAAATTTTTAAAAAGGTGTGCAAAGAGTCTTACAGAGTAAGAATCATTTGATGCTATCTATGCAACAGTTGAGGAATCTGATATTCATTTAAATTTTTTTTAGGTAGCTCCTGGAGCAAACAATAAGCTATTTGCAATTTATATTTCTTGGGCAGGGTTCCCTGATATAATAAAGTCATGTTGATAAAAATAGTGGAATAGCAAAATTATGTTAGTAAAGACATTTGAACGAAAGACATGCTAATGTAATGGTAAACTGAGTGGGTATAAAAGCTTTCATTTCTCACTTTTATTCTCCCCCCACAAAAGAATCTGCTTTCTACATCTCCAAGAGTCTTGAAGAGTGTAAGGGCATTTTAGTTATCGCTAACTAATAGGTGTTCATTGGAACCCATAGAGATCACCATCTCTGGTTGAAAACTCTTCCATAGCATCTTCCCTGGGTTCTCTCCTTCCGTTCTTGACCTACTCTAGTAGGACCAACAAAGCCTAGTGGTACCATCCTTAGAACACAGCCTGGAGTATGTGCTTTAGAGGGCCCAGTTTTGGTTTCTCTCCAAATGCACTACTAATTGCACCCACCCACCCACCACCAGATGAGGAGTCTGCAATTCAGCAGAATATGCACAACTGGAGTCTACAGCCCACTTACAGAATATGCTCTGGTGTCCCAGGGGTCTGGAATGCCCCCGCCCAGGGGCCTGCAAGTCCACTTCCCAGTCTACAATCTAGACCTAAGAGGTGGCTCAGAGGCAGTTGTTTGCAGGGGTGATAGTGGATCTTGGAAGAAATAACATGGATGTCCATGTATATGTATAATATCACAAAATATAGAACAAGAGCTGAAAAGAGAGAAGGGGGAAGACCAAGGACCAGGGCCAATTCCGTATTCACTGACCTGGAATAATGAATCCAAGAATGTTGTATTTAAACCTGGCCTCCTGAGTGGTATAAAGATTAAAAAAGGAAGAAAGAACGTATTTTATTTAAGAGTATGTTAGCTTGATTTATAGTTTTTAAATATTCAGACATGTCACACATAGGCCTCCATTTGCTTTTGCCCCTGGTCTTACATATGTCACGGCAAGCTGCTTCATAGTTAGTGCATCTCCTATGCCCTCTTCCCCCTTCGCCCTGCTTCTGTGGGCTGCCTCTCTGTCATTCAACCACAACTGGCCTGCTTCTGCCTGGGAGGCACTGCACTTGCAGGTGCTTGTGTCTAGAATGCTCTTCCCCAGAAACCCCTAAGCAGACTTGATCCCAGACTTTATTTAAATCTCTCCTCAAAGATGGCCTCCTTAGAGAGGCCATCCGCCTTCACCATATTAGAAATCTGCTCTCCATTGTGCTCTATTCCCGTACACTACTTTAATTCTCTTCACAGCACCTGTTTGACATAGCACTGCCTGGCCTTTTATTAAATAAAAGGTCTTCCCTCCATGAGAATTAAGCTCTGCGAAGCCAGGCAGTTTATCTGTTTTATTTACTGCTGTAAACCTAGCTGCTAATACACTTCTTGACAAGTACTGGGGTCTCCCGCACACACACCCACACATGACCCCCACACACATAAAATACAGTCTGCTCAAGATGGGAATTTTAGCTAAGCAGAAGGAATAAGATGCCACAATCTTTATTTAAAAGTGTTTCATCTTAGGGCCCCTGGGTGGCTTCAGCTCGGGTCATGATCTTGCGGTTTCTGAGCTCAGGCCTGTGTTGAGCTCTGTGCTGACAGCTTAGAGCCTGAAGCCTACTTCTGTTTCTGTGTCTCCCTCTCTCTCTCTGTCCCTCACTCATTTGTGTTCTCTCTCTGAAATAATAAATGAATAAACTTTTAAATAAAAAACTTTAAAAAAAAAAAAAAATAAAAGTGTTCCTCTTTCAGCAATTAAAACGTGAACTAGGAGCACCTGGGTGGTTCATCTGACTTCAGCTCAGGTCATGATCTAGCACTTTGTGGGTTCAAGCCCCGCATCTGGCTCTGCACTCGTCCAACTTCAAAGTGTCCAACTTCAGCTCAGGTTGTGATCTCGCAGTTCGTGAGCTCAGGCCCCACACCGGGCTCTGCTGACAGCTTGGAGCCTGGAGCCTGGAGCCTGCTTCAGATCCTGTGTCTCCCTCTCTCTCTGCCCCTCCCCACTCATACTCTGTGTCTCAAAAATGAATAAACATTACAAAACTGTTTTAAATCTTTCAAACAACTGACAGTGTAGTTTCTCAGAGATTTACACAAATTGTAAGTGAGGGGGAGAAGCCGTTTGCATGCATTAGTGCGTTAAGTACTTGTTATCATTTAATAAATAGTACATTCTAAAGAGAAGAAATAGTGTACCTGATATATACATGTATATAAAACAAAAACAGGAAACAAAATAATAGGCTATTGTCTTTAATATTCATTTTTGTAATTTCTATGTTATAAATTTAATAGAAGATACATTTTATATGAGATCAAACTTTGAAGTATAATATTTTTTTAAAATCTGAAGTCACAACGTTATTTGCAATATTTATGATGCTATTTATAATATTTTGGTATTTACAGGACTCATAATATTCAGAATATGCATATAAGCAACTGAAATGATTTAGATTTTCTGGCATAGGACTTTATTTATTTTTCTTTTCTAATTTGTTTTAATGTTTATTTTTGAGAGAGAGAGAGAGAGACAGAGTATGAGTAGGGGAGGGGCAGAGAGAGAGGGAGACACAGTATCTAAAGCAGAATCCAGCCTTTGAGCTATCAGCACAGAGACGACGTGGGGCTTGAACTCATGAATCGCGAGATCATGACTTGAACTAAAGTCAATGCTTAACCAACTGAGCCACCCACGTGCCCCGATTTGACACAGAACTTTAACATCCAAAGTATATATTGCAGTTTAACATAAAGAAATACCAAATTTCTTTCCAACCCCTTTGATAACCTATTATAGATGATATGAAGCTGCCTCTGGTTTTTCAAGTAGTATTTCTCTCACACACACACACACATACACCCCATTTCCTTTTTTAACATTTATTCTTTAGTGATTGGTCATTAGCAGGCATTTTATAAATATTCTTAAATTAACTAAATGAACTTAAATTGACTTAGATCGATCTGGATTTGAAAAAAGAGACAAATGTACAGAAACAGTATAGAGAGACAAACACTAAAAACTACAATAGAAAATAAACAAATATTAAAACAACAGAAAAGTATAAAGAAACACACATTAAAACACAGTTAGGAGCTGCCTATATTGTATTTTTCTAAATTGCTTTCTGAATTAAAACCAAATCCTTGACTTTTTAAAGTTTACACCGCTTAATTAGGTTATCTAATTTCCCTAGGAGGTGGCTACATTCAACCACTGTAGATTAACACTTTTGCAAATATCATATCTTGGAGCCATTTTATCACAGCTTCCCTATCACTGTCTATTCCAGAATTCAGCCATTATCTTTCCCTCTTTTAGAAGAAAAACACCCTTAAACCAAGCCCCAACTTGTTCAAGAGTGCAGAGAGATCCTTTATGTGTTGTAGTGTATCAAGTACTGAGGTATGTGCTTGAGGATTTATTTTCCAACGTGAGATAAGTTTAGACTTGTATCAGGGATTCCAACATAGAATTCACCCTCATTCCTTTTTTACATCAATTGTCACACTGATTGTATCTCCCCTGAACTGTGACTCATCAGTGACTAAAAAACAGGAACAGTTGCTCAGAAGTTCTGGCAGATAATTCAAAAGACCCATCCTTAACCATCAATTTCTGCCCCAAAGTGTAGTCATAATTTACGCAAGATATTCACAACAACAAAGTACAGGCTTAGTGCCTATGAGAATGACCCCTGGGATCAGGCAAGCTTCGGGTTCCAATGCATTCATTTTTCAAAATATTAGTAATTTTTGCCCACCTATTCAGTTCCTAACGCACAAAAATCCCTTTGAGAAAATGAACAAGCCATAGCATGATCAGAAATGATAAAACATGGCATTTCTCCTTTCTCCCCTCTAGCTGGTAAGTTCCAGGAGAGGAAGGAACACTCTGTCTTGTTTATAATATACCTGGTACAAGGCAGGCAGTAGATAAATGTCTCTTGTTTGAATTAATTAAAAGGATGAATGAACAAAAGTCTTTGCTAACAGTTCTCTTATAACAACAACAAGAACAAAGATATTTCACTCACACCTAAATATGGCAAAAATATGTTTTCTGGCATCTCTGATTGGAAGCCATAACTGAGAAGCGGGAGCCTGGTACCTGCTAGGTTTCCATGTACTTAGCATCTCCAGCTTCTCATTTGCATTCCAGCACCATTCCTTTTCTATGTCCTAAAGCCTCGGAAATGAGAATCATGCAACCAGTGTATCTGTAAACCAACGGAGATCTCCTAAGGCTCTACCTGTAAAAGTAAAAGCTACTGCGCTCTCCAATTTCACACCATAATTGATTTCTGAATAGCTAGTTTCAGGTAACATCTGACTATAAGTATTTGATATATCCACATTAACACAAATGTTTCAAACTTTATCCAGGATCCTAAGCTTCTGAAGCCTTTGGTTGTCAATCAACCCATTGGTTTTGGGCAGCATTTCCCCAGAAGTGAGATCGTTGGGGTAGTTATCCAAGCAGATGTTCCCACGGGGAGGGAGAGAAGAAGGAATCTTTCTTTTAAAAATGGCAATGAACATTAGCATGTTAAGATTCTGAGAAGTCATGTGGCACCTGGGTGGCTCAGTCGGTTGAGCGTCCGACTTCGACTCAGGTCATGATTCCACGGTTCATGGGCTCAAGCCCTGCATTGGGCCCTGTGCTTGTAGCTGGCTCAGAGCCTAGAGCCCGTCTTTGGATTATGTCTCTCCCTCTCTCTTTGTCCCTCCCCAGCTCGCACTGTCTCTCTCTCTCTCAAAAAATAAATTAAAAACATTAAAAAAGAAAAAGATTCTGAGAAGTCGTGCAATGCAGTTAAAAGAAATTTCATTCTGTCAAGCCCAGACTTTCCCACCCAAATTTATGTAATCTGGAAATTCTCATTTAATTCAAAATATGTATGTACCCATCACAGAACACTCTTAAGAAGTAGCACTAACACAGATTGCTTTATGCAGTTCTATATCTTCAAAATTTATCTTGTTAAAGTTTCTGACAAATAGTGTTACGTTGATTTTTTTTAAATGCTTTCACTAGGAGCATAAAACTATTTTATTTATTCTAAATGTTTGCCATGTGTCCTAGAAGTCCGAAGCCATCTCTCTGGAAATCTTAACAGTGCTCCCGTCTATTGTTAAACAGATATTTTCATCTGGAGACAGTGTGAGATTATAATTTAATGTGATCCCAAGCACAGGAAAATACCATGGAATGAAGGACCAGAATTCCTGGGAATTTCCTGGGAAACCCAGGGAAATGCAAATAAGCTTCACTTCCTCTTCTAGACAAATGCAGTGAATAGCCAATCAAAGCTGTCTGGAGATAAAGGAAAATGGGGAGGCCTTGGGCCATACATTTAAACACATCCAATGAGTTGCCTTTCTTAAGTGCCTACCAGTGAATGAATCTATATTTCAGGCTCCTTAATAAAATCACTATATAAACCAGTTTATGATTTTCTTTCTCCTAGCACTGCAGCTGGTCATTACTGCAAACGATGATCTCAGAGTCGGCTGTTCCTGCCAGAGAGCTTGCACACAGAGAGATGCCTTTGTGAAGCCGGCCAGAGAAACCTGCATAAAATTGGCCTTCTTTCCTTAATAGAGCCACGCGAACAAAGATGAGTTTGTTGCTGACTCAGAGCTGAAAGCTTTGTTTTGTAAAGCTCTCTGAATGTACTGCACTCTGCCAAAGGAGAAGGGCTCCTTCTTAAAAAAAAAAAAAAAAAAAAAAAAAAAAATGAAGAAGAACAGTAAGCGGAAACCAGACAACAAATCAAAGTGCCCACCCTTCGGGTGGATCTTTGTGCCTAAAGTGGCCTGAAATTTTTTTATTTATTTATTTATTTTTGTGAATACTGGTCACATTTCACGAACTGAATAAAAATGAAAGGGAAAGGAACTTTAATTAATGGGATGTCTTTTGATTTGCAGAGCAAAACTGCCAGAGCAGATGTACTAGCAAAGAGGATTAGATTGTCCCTTCTATGATGCACTGAAATTTTCCTTTTTCCCCTGTAGTAACCCCATTGAAGAGAGGCTGTCTTTAGTGTCTAAGATTCAGCTCCGCAAAGAAACCCTTGTCCTTGGACACAATGGGCCACTCTCACAAGACCAGACAGAATATGTGAGGGGAGAACTAATACCCCTTTAAATATTGGCAAGACGGTTTCAGTTTTACTATTTTCAAATGGCCGAAAGAGAAATTTGTGATGTATTCACAATTGATAAAATATGCATTAACGTGAGCCTTAAGACATTCATGAATAAAGGTCATCAATTTGAAAACGTAAACTGAATCAAGGACTCCCTGCTAATTTTCCTTTGTTTTAATTTAATCAGTCCTCTGGTGTTTGTGAGGGGTTTTGTTTTGTTTTGTTTTGATTTGTTTTCTGATCATTGTTGAGATCTAAAAAGATAGCGCTACTTCCAATAAAAGGGAATCACTACCAGAATGTTGACTTTAATTGCCATCTGAGAAACCAAAATGATCTGGAAATCATTCAGATGGTAAATGGTGTGCTTCAGTGAGTCTTAAGTGAGGGGAGAAATAACACGTTGTCTCTGTTGTTATCCTTAATATGTTTCTGGGAGGAACAAGAGAAGTGGAGAAGTGCATTTGTTCTTAATGTCTAGGCCTAGGCCATTTTGTATTTTTCAGTCCTGGGAAAAAAGTAAAAGGGCAGAATGCCACTGAGCTGGGGTCTGATTCTACTGAAAATAGCTGTGGTTCTTTGCACAACTCAGGTTGTGGAAAGCAATGAATGCTGGCACCACCACAGACTCACTTATTCAAGGGAAAAGTGAGGGCAAGCTATTGAGGAAGTGAAAGAAATAATCCTCTCCCTCCTCATCCTCCCACTATGGCTCCTCAGGGAGGAGGTGCAGACCTGCCCCGGGGGAGGGAAAAGTATTGATGTGAACGATTTCTCTCTGCACTCAGCTAACTCAGGGGTCTGCCTATTGCTTTTGCAGTTATGAGGCTTTGTCTTCTGACAAGTAAATATGCAATGCACACACACGTGGACACACAACCACACAAATAAATCTGCTCTCCTCGCTCCCATTTTAATAGCAAAACTATATTTGTTAACAGTTCTTGCTCCTTAAGACAGAACTAATGCTCCTGTGAAGAATAACTTTCACATTACGGCCCAAGTGATTTTTCAAGCACCACTGAATTCAGGGCATATCAGTACAGGCTCACTGAGCAGCTAATATAGATTGGGACCCCTCCTCCTTCCCCTGTCTCCTAAATCTCTAAGAGATTGGCCAGTCTTCTCCGTCTGACAGGTGGAGAATGTTCTGAGGCTTCTTTTGTCATATCCTGAATAATTGGGCAATACATTCTTGGATTTCTCTTTTCCTCATCTAGAGCAACACTGCCATAAAGTGTCATCAGGACAGAGTACCACCACCCCGGGCTTAATCTACTCGTGGTCATTAGACACATTTATATAAAGAGCACACATTTGGAAGGGGCTGCACATGTAACAGACCAGAGAATAGCACTCTAGGAGACCCTCGTAAGGCAAGACCAACACCAACTAATGTTTAAATGAGTTTCAGACACACGGACAATGGCCCAGACACTGGCCAGCTTAATAAAAACCCTAATGGCCTGTAAAGTATCATTACTCCCTTTGTTTCTATAAAGTTACACAGAAACATGGTGGACAAAGAAAAGACCCTGATATTGAAAAATACTTGCAAGAAAATTAGTCTATTGTATGCTCCTTAGTTGCCTCCTCATTAGAACCAGAAAACAGCTGGGAATCCTTCTTTGCTTAATCACTTGATGTATATAACTAAAGCCCTTTTTTAATTTCCCTAAATCCTTTTGTTTCCATGCTAAGCCATCCCAGTTCCTCTGATGTTTCTCTGAGAGTTTATTTCCCAGACCTGACTGATTATCCCAGTGATAATCTCCTTGTATCTGAATACTAGAACTCCTCCAAGCTCTTTCTTCTTTCTGTCACTTCTAGGAGCATGTTTCACCAACTCAACTGGTTTTCTCCTCCAGGCCACAAGACCTTCATAGCTTCCTATCTGTAGTTGAGCAAATAAGTACCTACTGTGAAACTTCTGATTAACTGTGGAAGAAGCTGTTGAGGGAAATAGAGTCTTGAAAGTAAAGATCCAGTGTAAGTTCACAATCTTTTGACAGATATAGATATGTACCCAATAGCCCTTGATTCAAGTCATAATGAAATAACAGTTCTAATAAAGGTTCAAGAAATATGCCATGGGTGGGCAAAAGAAATGAATAATGACATTGGACTTAGGGCCAAGGGATACAGTTCAGGATACATGGCCTATGGAAAAGTGGTATGAGCCTGCATCGGCAAAGGAGCAAGATTTTACTTAGGTAATAAATGATCCCTAAAAGAAGGTTTGGTGGGTAAAGGTCAGCCTCCTAACATTCCAGAGTGTTACAGGACACCTTTTCTGCAACCATACTTTCTCAGCAGGATGACTGGCAGAAGCTTACAGGTGAACTTTGCTTAGAGACAAGTGGGCCTTTGACCTTCTCAGTCCAGCAGTGGGTCTCCTTGGGTCCTACAAGCTAGGAATATGACTTTATTGTTTTTATTGATATCCCTCCTTTCCCATCAATTGAAGGAACTTTGGTAGATGAACCTGTTTGGAAATTTTTAGCAAGGTGACATGAAAATGAGCTGAATGTTTATAGAGGTTTGATGATCCAGTGTGAATAGTTCAGTCATTGACAAATTGAATATAGTGATTAAAATCACACCTATCTGCTCACTTCTCAGGTACCCTATTCTGTGGCTACATTTCCCAAGTGGGCATCAGGAAAAGGAGGCTGAAATGTATTTCACGTGGCTCATCCCTGTCTGGTTTCCACATACTGCTTCTGTGCTGTCGAAGTCCTCCTGCTCTTCACCAACCCCTCAGCTGCTTGTTTTCTGTGACTTGTTGAGCTCCTTTAAGATCCCACTGCAAATGACATGTTCTCTGTGACGTCTATCTCTAACCAGATCCAACCAGAAATATTCAGTAGCTCCACCGCGCTCCCAAAGCACTGTGTACGCATTGTGAAAATCTCTTGACCGCACTTGACAAAGTTGCAGCAGCATGCTGAATTCACCAGCACCTCTCCATTCCCTCTGAAAGCGTATGGACAGATGTCCACTACCTAATCAAAGATCCTAATGAGTGGTCTCTCTCCAGTATGCCTGCATCCTTCTGCCTCTGCTAGGACATGTATGTTACCAAGAAGCAGTTGATTTGTTCCCAAACTTCTTTATGCCATTTGTATTTAGTATTTTAATTATGTATATAGTATGTGAGCCAGTAAAATATGAGTGAAATGAAAACCAAGTCATCTGGTGGGCAAACCTCTGAGAAAAACTTCTATTGAGTTAGATGTGGGTTAGGCAATAATAGAAGGTAAGGGGAAAAATCATTTAAAAATGACAAGATTCCATTAAGTGTTTTGTATGTTTATCTGTTTTTCAAGTGCCTTTGAGATCTCAGTCTACACTAAGAAAACTGTAATTACTAGGAGTTACACAGAATCTCTTACAGGTTATGGTTTATGGAAGAAAGGTAAGTCAGACTTCAATCAGTAGAGCCAAAGGAATTACACAAAATATTAAAAGATTGATCATAAGTGTATATTTGTATGGGTTGAGTTAAAGTTATATATGTGTCACTCATGATATTTTACTTAAAATCACTTTTTTGATAACCAATCTTTTATCAGTGTGAATGTAATGGATAAGTGGTTTTCTACTGTATCTCTAATTATGTATTTATTACGGTAAGCAGCCATTATTTTTTAATGTTTATTTATTTTTGAGAGACAGAGACAGAGACAGAGAGACAGAGTGTGAGCAGGGGAGGGGCAGAGAGAGAGGGAGACACAGAATCTGAAGCAGGCTCCAGGCTCTGAGCTACCAGCACAGAGCGAGGCTCAAACCTACAAAATACCCCAAGGTTATGACCTGAGCCAAAGTTGGACACCTGACCAACTGAGCCACCCAGGCACCCCATAAGCAGCCGTTATTTATTGTCTGACTTCCTATCTGTGGAAGGGGACTGTGCTTTATTCATAGTTCCACCCTTAATGCCCAGGAGATCATCTGACATACCTTGTTCCATATGTTTCTTGAACAAAAGGTCATACGTTATCTTAGCTGATTTTTACAATAACTGGTAAAATAGCTAATGTAGATATTATACTCACTTTACAAAGGAAAAAACCAAGACTCAAAGATTGAGTTGCTCAGGGGCAAGAGTTTTATGTAAAAGAAACCTAGGCTTTTATGTCCTGGCCAGAATGCTAAAGAGTTTATGGCATCAGTAAGTTTGACGAAGGAAGTTTGCTTTGGTGATTTTCTAGAGAAGCTGGATCTTGTCTTTCATAGGAAGTGAGACCCCATTCAGTGTCTTATATAGAACTATTTTTCCTTCTCTAATTAGTCTTATGGAAAAGCATGTGTTTGTTAATGCTTTGGTCACAAAGTCTACGTAAGGGAGCCAACTGGGCATGTATGGCATAGTTCCAGAAAGGTTACAACCTATGAATCACTGTTATTGCCCCAAGTCTCCAGAAGCCAAAAGGAAAATCAACCCCCCCATTGATATCCCTCCCACAAATCATCTGAAAGTTGTTCAAGTATTTGCTTTACTCATTCTACCCATGTCTTAAGAAAATAGCACGGGAAGAAATGATAATGGTATTGAGGAAACTGAAAAGTCACCTAAAATAAGAAGTATATTGCAGGGGCACCTGGGTGGCTGAGCAGGTGAAGCGTCTGATTCTTGGTCTTGGCTCAGTCATGATCTCAGGGTTTGTGGGATTGAGCCCCGAGTCAAAGCCTGCTTGGGTTTCTCTCTTTCCCTCACTCTGCACTTGTGTGCATGTGTGCTCTCTCACTTTCTCTCTCTCTCTCTCAAAATAAATAAACATTAATAGAAGAAGAAGAAGTAAATTGGAGTCTTCAGTTGGCAAGCACCTGATGAAATGTTAGCATTCAGGAAATCCAGGGTTTACGGAGTCACTGGGCAGGGCCCTTGGTGAGTGAAGGCCCTGCGGCTAAGCCAAAGGGGAAAGGAAGACTGGCTTAGGCTGAAGTGAGAGGAAATCAGCCTTGTTCTCACTGCTGCACACCCGCCTCATGAAGGATCCCTGGTATTTTTGTGTTCTCCTCTCAATCTCAAAGTCTAATCTGATATTAATGACTGATATCTCAGTATGAATAGTTTTAGATTCAGAAATGATAAAGAGAACTACCCGAGGTTCGTTTTTAAGAGTTCCTGGGGCTGCAGGCACATGGACGCAGCCGGAATGTTTCTCTGGTTCTCATAACAATTACACAGAATTGAAGAACAACATCAGAAAGAGGTTTTCAGCCAGCCTTAGACACCTAGCAATCATTTATTCTGTTTTTTCATCTATAATAAAAACTACTATTTTTTCAGCACCTTCTAAGTGCCACATGCTCTGCATACAAGGACTTATTTAATTCTCATAATAAACTGTCACTCGTCATTCACATGTCAGATACTTGAGCTCCCCTGATTATGGAGAGATGTGATGAAATATTGATCAGGTAACTAGCCTCTGCTAATGTGTCAGCTAGCTAATTTGTAACTCTAGCATTGGGGGGGAGGTCTTTATTTATTTAGGAGATGTGTATCTCCAGAAGGTGACTATGGCAGGAATTCAGATCAAGTAAATATGAATCAAATTTGTATTCCAACTGGCCTTTTGATGGCCTTCAGATTAAACAAAGTAGCTGCCTCGTCTGTTTCTTTATGTGACCAGCCCTGCTGAAAATATGTTCCGAGGGCAGGGTGCTTTCAGTAACCTTGGTAATGACATGTGAACACCCCGTCCAGAGACTCTCCATGACTCATCATAAAGTGCTATTTGGACACTTTTAGTTGAGGCAAGGAGCCAGCTCCCAGGCCAACACTTGCCCACCCTTTTCTGTCAGTAGCTGTAGAACCGGCTTTAGAAGACAAGTGCCTCTAAATATTATGTAATCAAGGATCTAACAGCACTTTAGCAATGGTGCAAACATCTTAAACACTGGGAGCAGCTCTAGAGCTTGACATAGAAACCCAAGCCGTCTCCTGCCAAGACCCTCTGACCCCATTTAGACACGACATCTGCTACAAGGACGTAGTAGAGGAGTAGTCCGAGAAGTCAATGTGAAGAAGAAACACAGCTCACAGAAGAAACAACCGAGGAAGAATCAGAGTTCAGAGAAGATTTAAAAGCACTGGATCTTGAAATAATAGATCTTTGTTTTGTAGAATTGGTACTTCTGAGGAGCTGAGTTAAGTTGCATGGACAGACCAGAAATAACATAGGGTACTGATAAAATTTTAAGAAACAGAAACTAAGAAAGGGGTGAGTGAGGAGGTGGGGGAGTGATACTTAAGGAAAGTAGCGAAGGAAGTCCTTGAAGAGGTAACAGGAAGGCAGAGTATAATAAAGTGAGACAGAGTAAATCTTCCTGAGCACACTCTCCCCAAGTGGGGCCTTTTTAAAAACACGTAAGACTACAGGAAAAAGCTATTAAAGGAAGCAGTGTAAAATGCTTAATGGAAGGAACGTACGGAGGTAATAATTGGAGGTCACACGGTAAGTCACAGTAAAAAGGTAGTCACTAAGGAGAAATGTTGATACGTGATGACACATCTCCGAACTCCAGCAGACTCCCTCCCACCCAGCATGAGGACACGGCTAAGGCTTGGGTCCAGGGGAAGTGTCTGTGTCATTATGAATGTCCCGGATACCCTGGTTTCCAAGCACTTCCCCCAAGAACTGATCCCTGTAAGCGTTAGTCCCTCATCGCCAGACCTATTCATGGGAGTGCCTGAATGGTGAGAAGAGGCACCATTTTTTTCTCTTTGTGAAAACAGGTGTGGTAGTCAGGATCTCCGTGCACCTGCCTTGCCCGCCTAAGGCTGGTTCCGATTAGACTCCTCCCAATGGAACCAAGCAGAAGTTAGTTAATGTTTTTGGTATTTTCTTCTTTAGTGGTTCAGCAATTATTCATTTCACGCTTAGCCCTTGAATGAGTGTCCTTCCAGGGTTACCAAGCACTGCTCTGATGCCATGGCATTTATGTTTTCCATGGTGTACGCTCTGGACTTAAATGACATTATATACTGTTTCTACCAGTGACCGTTGCTTTACTAGCATCTAAGGTAAGAGTCTCTTCTGATGCAGAGGAACTTGTTATTACAAATAAACAGACCATTTTCCTGAAATCGCAACCTTTAGGAAAGCGTCCAGGGATAGATTTGGATGAGTGTCCTATGAATGATTTTTCCTATGTGACTCTAGTTATGACCAAATAGCAAATTTCAAAGAAAGAATCTATATTTGTTTCTGGAGATGTTCAGGATTTACTGAGTCTGGAATACATTAGTTAACTTCTCTCCAGGTTTCAGCTTACCAAAGCCAGGTACAGAACTTTATCACCTTTAATAAATGCATATCCTTATAAGGTATAAACTTTAAATCTTCGTGTGATAACCCCCCCCCACAGAATGCATTGTCCTCCTGCTTATTCAATAATACGTAGAATATTATGATTCATTTTAGTGTTTAATCAAGTACTACAAAATGTACTCTAGCAATTTTGCCATAGATTTCTCTTCTTTCTACAAAAAGAAGTAATATCTCTCTAAGTTATAATGTTGAAGTTAGATATTATTTTTCTATATACCTCTTCTAAGATATTTACCTCTCCCTGGGTCTCAAATGTCACTGAAGATGCACAGGTCAATAGCTGAATGGCCCTCCCTCCTAACCATCCCATTTACCACACAATAGCCTCTGTATTAGTCTGCAGAAACTTTTGATATCTGCCAGCCATCATCACAATTTACAGATATCTCTGATATCCCAAAGTTTTCCCACTTAAAACTCACAATAACTTTGGTTTTCTCTTCTACTCATTCTATTAAATCCTTAAATGAAACTTTTATGAAAGTATGATATTTGTTTATACATTATTTTTGCATATGGCATCAAAGGAGTGTGTGTGTGTGTGTGTGTGTGTGTGTGTGTGTGTGTTATTTGTGGTAAGGATGAAAAGAAGACATAAACCTTATTTTATTTGACATTTTTTTCTGGAATCTTGATTAAGAAGTTGTACTCATCTCTGAGTTTTCAAAAAATTAGAAACATTGATAGAATACACACAGTTGTTTTGTTTTGCCTTGGTGATGGAAAATAATTAGCGTAAGAATGGGCAGTGCTCTGGGCCCTAATATATCTTAAAAGCAAACACCTGAAACAAACATTTTCTCAAAAAAATGTAAGTGTATCACAGAACAGGCCTCAAGAATATTTATAAAAATACAAACATATCTAACAGCCAACAAGGTAAAATTCAAATGTCTCACATCCAGTCAAAAATCATCAGGCATGCAAAGAAACAAGAAGATCTGACTTGTAAGAAAGAAATAAATTAATTAAGGAAAATTAACCCAGAACTGATACATACGTTAGAGTTATCAAATAGAAATAGTGAAAGAATTATAACTAGATTCTTGTATTCAAAACATAATGCACAGACATGGAGGATACAAAAAAAAAAAGACCCCAGTCAAATTTGTAGTTATTAAGAAAACACCAGAAGGAATAAATGGCAGAAGCTATCAAACATTAACTAGATAAGGAAAAGAAAAAAAGCACCAGCGAGCTCTGAGACAATTTTAAGAAACTTAATATACATGTAAGTGGAGTCAGATATGGAGAAGAGAGGGAGAATGGGAATGAAATTTTTTTAAAGAAATAATGCCTAGAAATATCCCAAATTTGAGGAAAATCATAATCCAATACACTGAAGAACTCAGTGAGCTCAAGGTATGATATGCATGAAGAAAACTACATGAAGCCACATTGTAATTAATGGTTCAAAACCAGTGAGAAACAGAAAAACTTAAAAGTAGTCAGAGGAAGAAAATGACACACTAGGCAAGAGTAATAAACACGAGGCTAACAACAGATCTCTCATCAGATGCAATGCATGCGAGAAGACAGTGGAGCAAGATCTGTATTCTACTGAAAGAGAAAACCCAGATAATACCTTTCAAGAACCAAGACAAAATAAATATCTTTTTCAGACATAAAAAGGATGAAATAACTCATCACAAGTACACCTGCACACATGACATGTTAAAGAAAGACCTTTCAGGCAAACCAAAATGTTACCTGAGGTGAACTGAATCTATACCAAGGAATGAAGAGCACCAGAAACTATAACTTCATGGGTAAAAAGTATGTTTTTCCCCCTATTATGGACAGCTCTTTCAAAGAGAGTGGTTATGTAAACAAAATAAAAATAATGTATTATGGGTTTATAACATACGTAAAAGTAAATGTATGTCAGTGTTAGCACAAAGGTTGGAACAGAAAAAAAATGGAAGCATATTATTATAGGATTCTTATACTATTGTTGAAATAATATACCATTTGAAAGTAGAGTGTTATGAGCTGAAGATGTACACTATAGACCCTAAAGCATCTACTGAGATGACAGATCAAAAAAATCATAGTTAATAAGTCAACAAATCACACAAAATTAAATCACAAAAAGTATTCAATTAATCCCCAAGAAGGCACACCAAAGAATACTACCAGGTATACAGAAAATCATTTCATTATGACAAATATGTCTATTCACAAAGATGACATAATAATCCTAGACACTTATACACACAGTAAGAGAACTTCAAACCACATGAAACAAAAACTGACAGAACCACATAGAGAAACAGATGCAAATGGAATGGTAGCTGGAAATTTCAACATCCTTCCCTCAATAATTAGTGGAACAAGTAGAAAAAAGATCCGTAAGGATATAGAAAATTTGAACATTATTAAACAAATGGGTACAAGTAACATTTATAGAACATGAAGTCCAACCACAAAATACAGATTCTTATCACATGCATGCATCATATTTTACCAAGGTAGATCATATATTACTAGTTTATAATAAATGTCCCCCCAAATTCAAAAGAATTCAAGTTATACATGTATGTTTTATGACCATAATAGCAGTCAATTAGAAATCAGTAATAGAAATATCTCTGGAAAAAAATCCTGAAATATTTGAAAATTAAACATACTTCTAAATAACCCATGGGTCAAAAAAAGAAGTCAAAGGAGAAATTAGAAATTTTAAACTGATTAAAAACAAAATACGCCATATAAAATTTGTGGGCTGCCTGTATTTGAAAGACAATTTATAGCACTACATTCTGAATTAGAAAAGAGGAATATTTCAGATCAATGGCCTCAGCTTCCAATTAAAAAAACTGGAAATGAAGAGAAAGTTAAACAAACTAAACAGAAAGAAATAATAAATATCAGAGAGGAAACCAATAAGTAGATGCAATAGAGAAAATGAATGAAATCTAAAGCTGGTTTTTGAAATCATTAAAATTGATAAACATCTAGCCAGACTCACAAGGGACAAAAGTGAGGTAACACAGATTACCAACTTTAAGAATAAGAGGAGTGAGATCACTACACATTCTAAAGATATTAGGAGAATATATAATATAGCTATACTACATATATTACATATAATTATATATATTATAATATAGGAATATTATGGACAAGTTTAGGTCATTAAATTCAACAACTTGGATAAAGTGAACAAACAGAGCTCATTCAAAAACAGGCCTGACTATCCTGAATAGCTTCCTTAGGTCAATAAAAGAAATTGAGTTATAGTTACAAACCTTCCCACAATGAAAAACTCCACGTACATAGTTTCACTGGTATATCTTCCCATACACTGAAGGAAAATTACTACTCTACACAAACTTTCCAGAAACTTGCAAGCGGGTAAATACATCCCAACTCTTTTAAATAAGGCCAGTATTACTCTGATACCAAAACTAGACAAGAACATACCAGAGAAGAAATCACACATAGTTATTCCTCATAAGCTTAGATGCAAAACTCCATGGCAACATACTAGCAAATCAAATAGAACAAAGCATAAAGAGAATACATGATGGCCAAATGGAGTTTATTCCAGAAATGCAAGGTTGATTTAACACTCAAAAATCCATCAAAGGTATTCCCCACACCAACCACCCAAAGCGAAAAATATACATGACTGTCTCAATAGACAGAAAAAGCACTTGAAAGAATGCAACATCCATTCCTTATTGGGAAAACACAAAGAAAACCCCAACTCTAAGCAAAGCAGAATAGAAGGAAAGTTCTACAGTATGCTATACGTATGTAGTGGTTATGTTTCTAGGGTAGCTCACAAATGTATTTAGTCCTTGACAAACTATGATATCTATTGCAATTATAAAGAATTGGAGGCTGCTCTGCTGAAATCTATAGCCTGACATTTCAGTTACACATACTCCTTCAGCACCAGGGTCCCTTGGGGATAAGCTGGCTGCTTATGTCCCAGCAAGCCTGGGCTTGCCTATGAAACTCAGTGGCATTAAAGTGTAAATAATTAGTGCCAGCTCAGTCTTGACTCTATTAAAGGGGTGAAAAGAGAAGACCATGGAGCATTACAGAGGAGATGGAAGGGGTAATTTGGAATGGCTTACCTTTTTAATCCTATTAAAGGTTCTCCATGTCCACCTCTGTCTCAGAATAAAGGCAAGGTTTTAATAGGTATTGAAAACCCATGGGAGAAGAGATTATGGAGGAAGAAGGCTTACCCAGGCCACACCAAACTTAAGTGAGCTAAGATCTATAGATATCATAGATCTGAAGGAGGGAAGAAGATTCTAGCACAGGATTTTCACCCCATTAACCAAAACAGGTCTTGTACTCACTGTAGCCTGAAGTCAAAGCTGATCACTGCTCAAGGCCTGCGCCGTCCTGGAGAATCTAGTCTCTTGCCTTACAGTTCAGAAACCTAAATGGAAGGAATCATACAATTTAACTCTCAATAATAAAGGTTCCCATAATCCTTAAGACTCCACAGAAGCAGTCCAAAATGAAAAGAAAGACACTATAAAGTTACATTTCCTGTTCATTTCTCTTGGGTAAGTGCCTGTATATATAAGTATGTGATCCACACCTCTAGCAAAACTCACATGCACAAACACAAGGCGAGTTTTACTTCAGCACCGTCTAACCTCTTCACTTTTCTCTGGAAGTCCCTTCTCTGCTCCCCACTGCTGGCGTGGACAGTGAGAAACCAGTGTGTTGGGTGTATCATTTATATACCACAATAAACTGAGGTTGATTTCTGGAACTTATAGACAGAGGGGATGAGAGAGAGGATGAGGGAGGTACAGAACCATAAATCCCATGGAAAAGAGTGAGAAACTCATCTGCTTCATCTTCTGATGGAGGGCCAGTCCTACTGACAGCCTTCAACTATGAACAGATTATTGAACACTGTCTGCAGAAGGTACCTGAGAAGCTTCAGTGCCGGGGGCACCTGGCTGGCTAGTCAGTAAAGTGTGTGACTTTTGATCTCTGAGTTGTGAGTTCAAGCCCCACCTTGGGTATAGAGATTACTTAAAAGCAAAATCTTAAAAAAAAAAAAAAAAGTTTCCTTGCCAAAGAAGCAAATAGTACGGGGGATGGTGGCCACCCGCCATACCCCATCTCCCATATGACAGGTACCAGGTATGCTAGGTTCTAGGGGTACAATGACAAGTGTAGCATGTCTTGAAGAACCTGAAGTCTAAACAAAGGCAAATAGACATCATGACATGTACAGGCAATAAACACTAATGCTATTATTGAAAATATTATAAGAAATACATGATGCTAAGAAAAAGACGCAAAGGGGTCCTGAATGACTCAGTTTGTTAAGCCTCTGACTCTTGATTTAGGCTCAGGTGGTGACCCCAGGAATGTGGGATTGAGCCCCACTTTGGGGTTTGCACTGAGCATGGAGCCTGCTTGGGATTCTGTCTCTCTTTCCCCCTGCACTTCCCTCCCACTCTTGCTCTCTAAAAAAAAATTTAAAAAACAGGAAGCCAGACAAAAAAGAGTTCATGCTGAATAATTCTCCTGATATATATGTATATAACTTACATATATAAGTTATACAAAATGTAAATTAATCTCTAAGGACAGAAAGTAGACAAATGACTACTTAGGGATGGGGCCACGGGGTGAAGGGGAGCAGGGAGAGAAGCTGGAAGAGATTACAAAGGGGCATGAAGAAACTTTGAGGGGTGATGAATATGTCCGTTATCTTGATTCCGGTGATGTTTCATGTGTACATACATATATTAAAACCTTCTAAAATGTGCACTGTCAGTACGTGCAGTGTACTGCACATCAGTTAAGTCTTAGTGAGCCTGTTAGTATATGACGGGGTACATACAAGTGGACACAAGAGATGAGGGACTCTGGAGAAGCCTCCTAAACAGACGTTGCTACACCCAGTTGCAGGGTCTCCACAGGAAACAGAGGGCACATTCAAATTGTGTGATTTGGTAAGAGATCAATGTTTTCAATTTTTATTTTTGAGAGGGGAGGGTGAGGGACAGAGGGGGAGAGAGAGAGAGAGAGAGAGAGAGAGAGAGAGAGAGAGAGAGAGAATCCCAAGCAAGCTTCATGCTCAGCACAGAGCCCAACATGGGGTTCAATCCCACAACACTAGAATCATGACATCAGCCAAAAATTAAGATTTGGATGCTCAACCAGCTGACTCAACCAGGTGCCCCAGTTTCCACAATTTTTAATGGTTAAAAAAAAATCTCAAAAGAAGATGATCTTGTTACACATGGGTATTACATGCAATCCAAATTTCATTGTCCACAAATAAAGTTTTACTGGCCCCAAGTGTACCCATCATTTACATATTTCCTGTAGCTGCTTTTGCACGACAGTGGCAGAGAACTGAGTAGTTGCCCACCAAACTGAAAATCTTTACTCCCTGGCTCCTTACAGAAAAAAACAAAAAAACAAACAAACAAAAAAAAAACCTGATGACCTCTACCCTTCACTAAAGATGCCGGAGATTTGAGACAAACTTATTTGAGACCAGACCCTTGTTCCACCATTGCTTGAATGTGTTATTCTGACATGTTACTCAACTTCTGTGAGATTTGGTTTGTGGGTTATTGTTGTTTTTCCACAAAGAAAACTATAAAAAAAGAAGGAGGAATGATAATGTCTACTATATAGAGTGTCTATTGAGGATAAAGTCCTGGAACGGAAATGAAGTGACTGGCCTAGACACTAATACACACAGAAAACCATTTCTGTCCTTAAGCAAATAATAGGGGTGAGGAACCATGCCACATAAAGCAATGCAAGTCTTCTTTCCTTCCTTTTCACATGCCTTTTGTACTTCACCATATACTAAATATGTCCACCTTCTTGTCATCCCAACTGGTTTCAGAGGAGATTTATCCCTTATCTAAAACTGCTCTCTTGCCTGTAGATATTACATCCAATCCCTTTTCAACCAGCTTAGGTAACAGTTCTTAATCATTAGTGTGCTCAAAAGTCATCTCTGTGTTAAAATTTAGATCCCTGAGTCCAATGAGGAATCTGAATTTTTAAAATTAAGAACACTGACATAATATTCTCCAATCTCTCTTTCTCTCTCTTGAAAGACACACAGGCACCCTTCCTATCTAACATTTTTCCATCCCTTTTTCATAGACTACTTCCCCCTATCAGTATCCTTTATCTTAAAAAAGATTAATACTTCTACTGTCTTAATATTCCTTCTGTTTACCTTTATTACCATCAAACTCCTCCTATGTGCATCTGAAGCTATTTGGGGGCAATTTACTGTATGATTATTATATCTCTATGTTCCTGTATCACCTCTCACTTCCCATCTATTTTTCTCCCTCTTTATTTCCTTTGTTTTCTCCTTTTTATTTTCTTTCCATCCAACACAGGACCTTCTCTCTTCAATTTACTGCCACAATAGTCCCATACTTTCAGTGAGTTCCTCCAGCCCTAGTCAGAGCCATCACTAGGAAATGGCATAGTGGAAGGTTAACATGCTTTTACTGCAGGTATTAGAGTTGTACTCAGTGTATCCAGACACGGTTTCCAGGTTGTGGAGTTATGTGGAGTTCAATCATTTTTCCCTTCCTGAGTTAACAGACAGGCTAGACAGAGAGAACACAAACTGCTGGAAGCCATTTCTGAACTCATGAAGTTGAGAAAAACTCCTTGTGATGTAAGGCAGGTTTGCCTCAGATGCCGACCGATGTCTACCTCCGCAATCAATTATTTTTGCTTGAGCACCAACCCCCAAGGGGCCTTGATGCCTGGTATCAGGAGTGACTCGCCCCCTTCTTCTGAAATATGTTAACTGCACCTTGTGAAGGAACTTATTATAGGAATCTCTTCTTGTGTGTTTATGGGAGCAAATATTACATTTCCTGAGAAACGTGTTTTACTTCTTCTCAAGAAAACAGGCTATTGACCCTTGCACCACAAAGAACTAACTTTTGCTTTTACTATGCCAAAAACATTCCCTTGCATTTGAATGCTAAAGATACCTCCCTTCCCCACATGATAAGCATCTAAGTCACCTACATCAATCACTATTGATAAAGGTTATGCATGAGTCTTCTACCAATCTACGTTCTGGGAAATTTTTCAATACCAAAGAATTTGTCATCAGAAATCATAGCCTAAGGCAATTACCACTTCTGTTTTGTACCCCATAGATTTTTTCCATAAATAAAGCTGACTCTCTGGTGAGTGCAGAGATGCCTGCCTAGTGAGCAGAAAGAAACTCGAGGCTCTCTCACTCTCTCTCACGGACACCATCCATCCCTCAGGGAGCCTTGGGCCTGCTGGAGCTGGATTCCGGCAATAAACATAAAAGGAAAAAAATATATACCCTCTTTTTTACCAATAGGGCTGATTTTGGAGAGGGTTGGCTATGTCAGTAACTAAACAGGCTTTGCAATACTGATGATTTGGACAGATTTCCATACCCAGTCACAGGCACTGCTGGGAAATATCAGAAATGAAAAAGAATCCCTCAGACAACTATGAATCCACTCAGAGGAAGAAAGGCCCTCTATGTAATCTTAATCATCAATGAGGTGGAAATGACAATGTGAAATGCAATAATGTGGGGTAGAGGCTGTGATGTTACACAGGACTCGGTAACCATGATTCTTGCCAAGGAACAGTAAGGTATAGGAATGGAAAATTCTGCCTGAGTTTAATAAAATGTATTTCCAAAGTTAATAGAAAAAAATGCTGCTATAAAGACATAGGACTTGTGATAATAGGGATAATCTGGAATGATCTAGAGGGAAAGAATACTAACCAAGAAATCATTTAAAGTTCTCTAAATTTTTTTTTATGTTCAGTAAATGCTTTGATGAAGCATAAATAAGGGTGTCTTTCTCTTAAAGACTTCATCAGCTCCACGAACCTGCAAGAGTGAGATATGGTTGGGGGACATTCTGCAAACTTACTAGACCAATGAATTTTCTCCCCTTAAAATACTCATGCACCATTACTTTCTTTTTTTTTCCCCAGATGCTTATCTCTTGTTTTTCTTTTATAGTTTATTTTCAAGTTGATTTCCATATAACACCCAGTGCTCATCCCAACAAATGCCCTCCTTCAGGCCCATCTCCTCTTTTCCCCACTCCCCCACCCCTATCAAACCTCAGTTTGTTCTTAGTATTTAAGAGTCTCTTATGGTTTGCCTCCTTCCCTCTCCTTAACTATTTTCTCCTTCCTCTCCCCCACGGTCTTCTGTTAAGTTTCTCCTGTTACACTTATGAGTGCAAACATATGGTATCTGTCCTTCTGCCTGACTTATTTCACTTAGCATGACACCTTCGAGTTCCATCCATGTTGCTACAAATGATCAGATCTCATTCTTTCTCATTGCCATGTAGTATTCCATTGTATATATAAACCACATCTTCTTGATCCACTCATCAGGTGATGGACATTTAGGCTCTTTCCATGATTTGGCTATTGTTGAAAGTGCTGCTATGAACATTGGGGTACATGCGCCCCTATGCATCAGCACTCCTGTACCATTGGGTAAATACCTAGCAGTGCTATTGCTGGGTCATAGGGGAGTTCTATTGTTAATTTTTTGAGGAACCTCCATACTGTTTTCCAGTGCAGCTGCACCAGTTTACATTCCCACCAACAGTGTAGGAGGGTGCCCGTCTCTCCACATCCTCGCCAACATCTATAGTCTCCTGATTTGTTCATTTTAGCCACTCTGACCAGCATGAGGTGGTATCTCAGTGTGGTTTTGATTTGTATTTCCCTGATGATGAGTGACACTGAAAATGCTTTAAATTTTTAAGAAGGGAAGCAACTTCTACAGAAAGAAACTTTCTAAAAGGGACTAGGAACAACCATGGAATGTGGTCCCATGCCCAAGGCTAAGGCAAAAGATCAGTATGAATTTGTATGAATAGTATCAGGAAGACTAAAGTCCTCACGAACAAAGGGAGGCTCAAAAATTCTAAACACAACAAAGAAAACTTGAAAGATGTGTCCCAAATAAAAAGAAAGAGAAAAAGACTCAGGGATATGATGTAATGTTCACAGATGACAAAAAAAAGGCAACTGACTCAATATTCCTGTTTGGGCAAGTCGTTTCATCTTTCCATGACACAGTTTCTTGCCTCCTCAACAGGTGAAAAGGTGTTGGACACCAAGGTCCCATTCAAACTAAGTTTGTTTCCAGTGTTCAAAAGGGAGAATGATCTTCCAGCTAAGAAAGAGAGTATATATACCAAAGAGCTTTAAGTATATTTATAACATAGTGAGAAAATATAGGTTGAATCAATAAATCAAACAGCTACTGTAAGTACACTAGAAAACAAGACACGTCATACTGACTTGGTTTCTGATGACGTGTTGAGGAGAAAATGTCACTGACAAAATTTCTTGATTTCAGTGACGTGTATGATGAATCCTCCAATGATATAATTTTAAATAAAACGATTAGAGTGTAGAGAGAAAAATAAGAGTGGAATTAAATATGAACAAGAGGAGTAGTATGTATTTTTATTGTTTTAACTGTGTGACCTTGTAAACATTATTAAATTTCTCTGGGTCTATTTCCTAACTGGTCAAAAAAAAAGCACTTGAGGGTTCCTGGATTGCTTAGTCAGTCAAGGGGCCCTCTCAGGATCCCATGGCTCATAGGTTCAAGCCCCTCGTAAATTACTGATAAATTCCTATTTGGCTTTGCCTATTTGAATGGGTGTCTTCAGGTTCTTATAACCCTCAGTATTCTAATGACACAGTGCAGTAAACTAGCAATAAATCTAGAGCTTACTATCAAGGATACTGATGTGCCCTCTAACAGCCCTATCCACTTGGGAGGGAGTCAGAGCCATCTGAAACTCCACGTAGGTAGACATTTCTCCAGTATGGGGGTGAAAGAGAAATATCAAGGTGGCCTTCACAGCTCATGCCTCCAGCAACTTTCCTGGGAGTGGAGGTAAGTGCAATGGGAAGAACCTGAGGCAGGAAAGTGATCAGAGAAAAAACTCAAAAGTCAATGTCTCCTAGAAAAATGATTTGGATTTCAAATGGGCAGTAATTAGAAATGTCAAAAGGAGTCATAGGTCAGGCATTGAAGATACTAGTGCAATGGCAATGGAAACAGCTAGGAACACTTTCACATAGTGTGGGCATCACCATATGACTCTGACAGCCACGCAGGTAGCATATGATGTAGAGAGGAAATCCACTGAATACTCTAGAAAAGAATGCTAGTGGTGCCAAACCCTGAAAAAGAAAGAGAAAGTACCAGTAGACCCCGGAAAGCGCTGCTGGCAGTTTCCTCAATGCAGGGAAATGATGCCAGTACAGGAACAGGCAGCACCGGTATGATGTGAGCAGCAGGTCAGTTTAGACAGTGGCAGCAGCCTAGATCTGAGAGGACGGCTAAGATCTCAGACCCAGGGCAAAGCAAAAGGAAATGCACACGTAGCAGCTGGTGAACTGAGAAGAGTGGGAGGTGCCAGCCAGGAGTCTCAATATCTTCTGAAAGGGTAGGAACATCAGTCCTGCAGTCACAGAGCTGCTGGCCATAGAAGCTAACAAATATCTGAGCTCCATGGCAAAGTGACTGTTCTGTATCTAAAAACTGGAATTCGAGCATGGGGAATTGTGTTACTTTCTTATTTTCCTTCTCGTCATTTCCCAATGTTTCTGTAATGACCATAAAATGTGTAATTTAAAAAGCTATATTTATTTTTTCATAAGATGGCATAAAAAGCAGTCTTTGCTTGCATTAATAAAAAGATAAGTCTAAGGAATTCTACCACTAGAAATCATAGCCATACTATAGCCTTTGCTGATCAGCTTGCCTCTGTGTATGACTTTGACGTCACGCTGTAAAGGCAACATTGATAAATCATACGGAGAATGGGAGTAGGAAAAAGGACTTGACACCACATTTTTAAAAGGAGTAGTTGAAGTAACTGAAATAATCAGCCTGGACAGGAGACCTCTGAACACAGAAAAGAGCAGCTGTACCTAAGTACAAAATAGGTGCTTATTTCATCTTTATAAATAATCAGTAATTAAATAAATGCCATTTAGATGTATAACTAGATTATGGTTAACTAGATTATAAGCTTCTTATGAGAGGAAATTGGGAATTATACTTTCTTCTACCCATTCAGAGTCTATTCCCATGCTTTGTGTATGGTGAAGGCTCAATAAATATTTAGTGGTTGATTATATTTAATTTGTAGTCCCCACCATAGTTTGAATAAATAGCTAGAGGCAGATTCTAGCATCTGGGAGACAAGTCAGAAGTTTTTGATAGGTCTTTTCTTCTAGCTCATTCTTTACCTCCAGACTCCTGAACACTAAAAATTACATCTTATCTCCAATGACCTTCACCTCCAATCCAGCTGATCCATCCACCTCTCATGTTGGTATTACCCATTATCTACTAGCTCGATCAAGATCTTAAACTCTGAAATGCCAACTGCATTGTCAAACTGCTAAACAAATGGCCTATCAGTGCCTCTAACTAACATGATTAAGACTATATTCATCATCTTGTCATCCAAACTTGTTCATCATACGGATTTCCATGTTTCTGGTAGCAGGATTTAACTTAACATTTAAATCCTCCAAGTTATCACTCTCCCAAATGCAAATGCTCCCACTCCACCATACCCTTTGAATCTACATTCTGGAATATACCAACAGCATTCTAATTTGACTCCTTACTTCCCTTTCTCCACACCACAAACCTTTCCTATTGGCCGCAGACTCGTCTTCCCAATGCCTCACTGGCTTTTCAGTGAGTAATACCATGATTAGAGTGAGGAACTGGGAAGATCAGTCTGAGAGTAATAGATGCCTTACTGGCTCTCCTTCTGACTAAACAGAATCATAATCCTCTGGTTTGTCACACAAAGCTTTTGACAAGCTGATCCTACTCTCTTTTCCAGCATGATTTCTAACAACTTCCATAAATCCACCTCTGCTTTAGACAGTTTGTTCTACCCAAATATCTTTCACGCTTCTCAGCCCCCCAGCTTTTCCATAGCTTTCGTATTTTCAAGTCCCACTTCAAACACCACCCCCTGTAGCCTTTCCTACTCTCCCCTCCTTTGAGTCAAAAATGTAATTTCTCCTCTTCCAAACTTCTGTATCACTTCTCTCCTGTTACTTACTCTTACCTCTTACTTATAATTTCATAGGAATGCACAAATGTGACTGACTTTTCATAAAAACATAGGATATAGTGAGACCTTACATAATACATCCTTGTATTAGTTATTCATCCAATGATTCGGAACGGTCGTTGAGCACCTCGTATGTGTTAGGTGAGGAGGATAATAACGGACAAGATGGCTTTGTCCCTATTCCCTCAGGACTTCATTCAGCATGGGAGACTGTCAACAAACAAATGACTAATAAGTAGCCCACGATGTAAAAGTATGATAAATACTAAAAATAAAAAAGTATATGATGCTATATGACTATATAGAAAGTGCGCATATACAATAATTTTGCTTTATACCACAAAACACTCTTTCAAAAAAAAGCCATATTAGGCTACCTTCAAGTGTTTGCTAGTTTAGTAGAAACAATTTTCCTTGATTTACAGCATGATATGGCCATTACCAGTAAAGACAATAATATCTGAGGGACGAAATAGGAAACTAAATTCCCACTCCGGGGCAAACACAACTGACTAATTTAGCTGCAAACCTAAGGCAGAAGTATAATACTGCTTTTTTTCTTCCTGTTGTTTTACTCTAAAGCAGCTATTTTCTACTTTTACTAGTTGCATGGAGCCATCAATCATGGCCAGTAATCTCCAACAAAATAAGAAGAGCAAAAATTTAAAGAGGCAAGTGATTCATCACTGAGCCCGATGCCAGCCGTAAAGGAAAAAGCCCTTTCTGACTTAGAGCTCGCAGGCACAATAGCACATTATTCCCAGAGGAACTACGACTTGAAATTTCTGAATGGGCCGCCACCAGTCTCAGCGGGCAGCCTGCTATATTACACATGACAGGCATGTAAACTCCTCAGATAGACGGTTTTCCCCAGTGCTGGACTGTTCCTGGTATCTGTGTAATCATCAAGAAGACAGGTTAGATTTTCATTTTTGCCTTCTCCTTCTCATTAATGCTTCTAACTGTGTGAGTATGAGGTTACCCCCGGCTCTCTTAAACAAGGACTTTCTGTTTCTCAAACACAAGGTACTGGATATATTTTGCACCTCAGAGAGTCAGTACAGGAGGGCCGAGAAGACCAATTACAGGCAACTGACAGACATACAAATGGAGCAAGAAGGCCACCATCACGGCCACTTTGACAATGTGGCAAATGGGTGAAAGAAGGGACACTAGGCCAGAAGGCAACATTCCCGATAGAGGCTGCCCCACTGGGAATGAGACTGCCTAGCAGAATTATACACACAAAAGGTCACTACCAGGGAGAACTAGCTATTCTATGGCCATGAACTAAAAGAAAAATGTAGTGAGCTAATAAAAGCCATGCCACTGTGCCTTATAATTCAATGTCATTTACACGAACCTAAGGACTATGAGGAACACACATCTGAAATTTTCCAGAATGAGCAATGAATGTTGCCTCTGCAACAACGGGTAAAGAAGAAATGGAAAAATAAAATATGCTTTTCCATGGATTCCCCCCATTTTCTAAAAAAAAAAAAAAGAGTTTTTGTGGCAAGCATATTGGAGACATTGTTGAAGAACAGTTCCTCTTCACATAAAGGTTACCTCCGTAAAGCTGCCAAGGTCAGCGCCCTGGTGGATTCTCTGCCAAGTAAGTGCCAGTTGTGGGGTCTACACTGTGGCAGTCATGGGGGCAGGCTGCGCTCTCCCACCCTCCTTATGAATCACCGTTCTTTGCTCCTTTGTACCGGAGTTGCCATTTTTCCCACTCTCTGCCCTCCCTTCTCATTGGAGCGATCTCTTCCCTCACATATGAGCTGAATGTGCCGTTGTTTGCCAGGAAGCCAGGCTTGCTGAATGCTGATTTCATGGAAGTCACACAAGAGAGGCAAACAGTAATTTTCCAAGCAATCTACCAAAAAAGTGACCTTACAAGATATAAAGTGTTCATCTTGGCTCATGATGCAACATTTGTGCTATTTTAAAGGAGGGGAGGAATACACACACACACACACACACACACACACATATGTATTATGAAAATACATGTACATATGATATATAGATTTCTCCCATGTGTGTATATATATACATACATACATACATGTACACCCATATACACACATATACATATATATATATACACTTTTATTTCCATTTTTGGTTGAGTGATTTAAATGGCTTTGTCTTTTTAATGAAATAACTTATTTTTTCTCTTTTTTTTAAAGAACCACAGAAAAGGGCAGCTTCAAACTAGCTGTTCCATTTTTTTTAATCTCTCTCCAGTATATTCCCACCACTTTAATAACCAATTTCTAGGATATAATATGATAAAGAGACATATTCCATTTATTTTATTTTGCCATATGAGATGAAAGGGGCCATTCAAAAGCAGCATATAAATGTTCCATCAAAGGCATCCCCCTACTGTATAAGACAGCTTCATCGTTATTTGGCTATTGTACTACTTTCTACAGTCCTCAAATGTAAAAATTTTTAGCATATGTCATCTCTAACTGTGACTTTTTGGGCATTTATTCAAGTTATTTTTATGCTGAGACTTAACAGAAATTAAAGTGAGATTAGATAATTGCTTGTAGTAAGCTGTGTCTTTTTTTACTCTAAACAGCTCTATAAGGTGAACTGTCACTTATCTTTAAGTCATCTGTCACTAAAGTGCATGTGGCTTGATAAACTCACAGGGCAAACACCACTTGATTGTAATGATATGTTTTTACATGGCAGAGGGAAAGATTTCAAAGTTATATTTTGAATAACACATGTTCATAGGTACAATTCTTCAATACCCTGGAAAACAGATTGCTTACAATAAAAAGCATTCTTTAGTATATCTTTCTCTTTGTTTTTTAAGTTTATTTTGAGAGAAAGAGAGCACACGTGGGGAAGGGGCAGAGAGAGAATCCTAAGCAGGCTCTGTGCTGTCAGCAAAGAGCCCAACACAGAGCTAGATCTCACAAACTATGAGATCATAACATGAGCCAAAATCATGTGTCGGACACTTAACTGACTGAAGGCATCCTCCCTTAATATATCTGACTATCACTCGCCTATGTTGTGATAAAACATAAACTATGTCTAATTTTTCTCTCCCTGATGTCACATATCTTATTAATGATAAAGTCAAACTATCAAAAATAGTCCTGTTTAATATGTGTTTCTATATTTATGACAGTTATTAAAAAAAAAAATCAAAGTAAGGTAATTTCACAAAAGAGGGAAATGTATTTGTTGAAAATCCAATATCCAGCTGACTCTGAGTTGCAAATCCTGACAAGGACAACTTGAAAAATGAAATATCCATGTTAGTAATGTGATTCTGCTATAGACATTTTCCATAGTTATTATTCATTTTTCCCACTGTTTTCACTAATAAAACCAATAATAACCATCAAAATTAAATCTGATGGGAAGTCAGATCACTCAGAATCTGTGAGTGAAATAAAGACTTAGTGTAAGCCTGCCTGTCAGCTCAGTCCAGATCTACAAACAATGAAGAGCCGTTTGGCACTCTGTTGGCAATCTTGGCAGAGATTTGAAAGACTGAATAGAGATGAATTCTTAATGACTTCCTAACATTTAGGTGGGGGTGACTCATTCCAGAAGGAGATTGAGACACAAGAATTACAATTACAGAATGAGGGAATTGGGTGCTTGGAGGCTTCTCCTTAGGATGAAAAAAGAAGTCAACTGTCAGCAGACATAAGATTCTGACATTAGACTTAAATGTAAACAAAGGAGTTCTCAATATACATTTAAAATATTAGTTTCTTTGGGGGCGCGTGGGTGGCTCAGTTTGTTACGTGTCCAACTCTTGACTTTGGCTCAAGTCATGATCTCACAGTTCGTGAGATGGAGCCCCGTGCTGGGCTCCACTCTACAGCATGAAGCCTGCTTGGGATTCTCTCTCCCCCTCTCTTTCTACCTCTCCTCTGCTCACACCCTCCCTCAAAATACACAAATAAACTTTAAATATACATATATTTGTTTCTTTTGAACAAAGAGCATTTGTGTTGGTGGTCTTCTGAGACTTCTTAAGATATTTAAAGACAGCTATGCTGTTTTCTGGAAACTTCTCCAGTCTAGGATATCAATTTTCCTTTCGGGTCAATGGCAATTGGAACTTACATTGATATTTGATATTTGGTCCTAATGTTATGAATCTCTAGGTGGTCCAATAAGGAGGTGAAATATCATGTGCTAGATTAAGTATCCTTTGCCCAGTTTGTATATTTTGGAAAGTTGTTTGAAAATAAGAGTCATAACCAATCATGAATTCCAGAATGAGAATATCTTTCCCTATGCAACCCATTTTTCTTTAAGTCAGATTGGTCTTGTGTCCTCCCTATTGTCCTATATGGAAGGCAAGAGCCACAAGAGGCTATTTAGCACTTGAACTATGGCTAGCCTGAGTTGACTTACAGTGTGAGTGTAAAATACATACCAGATTTTGAAAATGTCAAATGAAAAAAGAAGGAAGGTATCTCAATAGTTTTTATATTGGTTACATGTTGAAATGATATTTTAGATATGTCATGTTAAATAAAACAAGTCATTAAAATTAATTTCAGGGGCACCCGGGTGGCTCAGTCCGTTAAGCGTCCAACTTCAGGTCATGGTCTCATGGTTCATGGGTTCAAGCCCCACGTCGAGCTCTGTGCTGATAGCTCAGATCCTGGAACCTTCTTCAGATTCTGTGTCTCCCTCTCTCTCTGACCCTCCCCTGCTCATGCTGTCTCTCTCTGTCTCTCAAAAATAAATAAAACACATAAAAAAATTTTAAATTAATTTCAATTGCTCATTTTTACTTATAGAAATATGGTTGCTAGAAAACTTGAAATTACCTATGTGGCTCACATTGTGTATCATTAGATGGTGCTGATCTACACAGCTATGCTAATAGTCAATAAAGCTGCATATCCTGAGGAAATCACTCCCCTTCTTTTGCCCACTCTAGTCTGTACCTTGGAAAGGTGCAGCCTACAGAGATATTCTGTCTAAGAAAATCTATGAAGATCATGTTGGGCAGAATCACTTATACAAAAGATGCCCCTCAAATCAGCAGTACTGCTGTGATCTTCAGGAAAGAAGGGTCCTTAGTAACAGAGGTGATAGACATAATCATTGAAGCATCCAGATAAGGACAGGGTCTGGGACCACAAGCACAACTCAAAACGGGAATCGAGTTAACTATATGAAAACATTCCCTTTAAAATATACACACAAAACTACAAAATTATATGAACATTGAACTTACCATTTCTTTTCTTTTTTTTTAATGTTTATTTTTGAGAGAGACAGAGTGTGAGTGGGGAAGGGGCAGAGAGAGAGAGAGGGAGCCACAGAATCTGAAACAGGCTCCAGGTTCTGAGCTGTCAGCACAGAGCTCGAAGCGGGGCTCAAACTCTGGAATGGCCAGATCATGACCTAGGCTGAAGACATGAAACCGACTGAGCCACCCAGGCGCCTCTGAACTTACCATTTCTTACTCTCATCAGAGAGCTCCAGTTCTGGTTTCTACAGTTTAAAGGGGCAGATTACAAGCCTTTCTGTTTCTGTTCTGTCAAATATTTGGTAAATTAAATAAATTCTTCAAACAATTTTTTAGTTTTAGCTGAAACACCTCTATATTTCCTTAGGTTTTCTTATTGTCTCCAAAATCAAACTGACATTCTTTTTTTTTTTTTTAATGTTTTTAAATTTATTTTTGAGAGACAGAGAAAGACAGCACGAACAGGGGAGGGTCAGAGAGAGAGGGAGACACAGAATCTGAAGACAGGCTCCAGGCTCTGAGCTAGCTGTCAGCACAAAGCCAGACACAGGGCTCAAACCCACAAACCGTGAGATCACAACCTGAGCCAAAGCCGACGCTTAACCAACTGAGCCACCCAGGCGCCCCCAAACTGACATTCTTTATGTATCTCACAGCACTTGTTCCCCTCCTGGTCATTGTAGGAACCAGTACCAAGTCATGAAGGGTATTAGACTATGAAAAAAAATCTCCTTTCTCAAGACTGATTTTGATTTGTTGAAATAACTTTTCTAGGCCTAAGATGAAGTCACTTCTCTCAGGATGCTACCTCACAAACAAGATTGACTATGGAGCCCAGCCCCTCAAGTATTTTCTATTTTTCCCTTCCTTGTTCTTTATTTTTTACCCTACAGAACCTCCCTGCCTTTGGCCTCATTTTGTACTTCTCCAAAAGAAGACTACCAGCCTCATGAAATGTTAAATAAAGTTTGTTCATATCATCTAACTGTTGTCTTTAATCACTTTTTCATAGATTAATGATTATGTTTTCTTTACACATAAGTAAAAACTTATCCAAATACTAGTTTCTGTTCAATGCTCAAATATGTATGTCATGTTTTTTTTTAAGCTAACACCTTACTATACTTCTTTCATTTAATCCATATCACAACTCTGTAATAAATGTTGTTGTCCTCATTTTACAGATGAGGAAACTAAAGACCAAGATGGCAAATAATTCATCCATATTCACATAGCCTGTGACAAATAAAGGTCTATGACTCCAAACTGGTTCCCTTAAGTAGTGTAACTGCACTGCCTTTCAGTGTATGAATTACGCACACCAAAGCCAGATGGTGCATATGTTCTAAATTTGCAAAACATTTCATCTGCCTAGTAAAAAGTGTGAACTAGAAGAGAAGGACATAGTTAGTCATCCTTTAATATAAAAATATTGGATTGCACAAAGGACATCCTTTTCCTCAAACATAGAACAAGAAACTTGATTAAAAAAATATATAGCTCAAATAAACATGGATTTTTAATAGAATAACAAATCTAAAAACCAAGGGAACGGTAAGATAGTTAAAAAGGAGAGACTTATAAATAAGTTAGCAGTTGAAAAATTTGTCCTTTAGTACTTAGAACCAAGTACTTTGAAAAATATTCTTTCCTATCTATACACTTTTTAAATATTTATGTTTGACTCACAAAAAGCAATGTATACATTTCATATGACTTTGCCTTCAAATACTTCTTTTGTGTCTTTTTTTCCTTTGAGAATTTCTACTAAAATTGCCTTTAGAAAGCATGGATTTTTCCTTTCAGCCATGGAATCCATCTGTCGTTATGTACAAAGCCAAGGGCAATTAACAGAAAGACTACGACAGAATTTCATTGGAACAAGTAGGGAATATTTCTGATCATTTTTTGAATTTGCTCTTTTTAAACAAATATACCTGGCTTAATATCAGTTAACAGCTGGTCAGTGCACGACACAATAACATAATAACAAGTTCCACCCACAAACTAACAGATTGCATTTTAGGTACTAAAAAAAGGCAGTCAAATTTACTCATTAATTTTTCAGTGATAGGAAAAAGAACTTTTAGCATGTTTTTTTAAATATTATATTAAATGTAAATAAAATTAAATTGGATACATAAAATTTAATGTATGTACATATTAATTTAAAGAGTAAGCTCCTTCTGGACTAAATTTTTTCTAGTAGTTTCATGGTAGTCCTCTCCTCTCCATCTATCCCATCCTCTGCCATAAAATTATATGTTTCTTTAATATACAACCCATATTTTCTGTTTTTTTTTTTTTTAACAATCTGTGACATACCAAGAAATGTGTATTTGGTCTGTGCCTCGGTTCATGGCACAGATCTCTAAAACCCTTAGAATTTCCTGAGTAATAAGGATGACAGGGGCATCTCTGTTAATTATGAGAAGTCCTGTTTATTGTCACCTGAGTATATGCGAATGAGGTGATTCTTGCAGAAAGGGAGACGGGTTGCCGAAGGGACCCACTGTTGAAAGTTGGAACTTTCATCCCCAACTCTTTATCTCCAGGAAGAGGTGAGGGGCTGGAGATTTACTTAATTCCCAGGGACAAATGATTTAATCAGTCATCCCTATGTAATGCAACCTCCCTGAAAATCCGGAATTAAGTGGTTTGGAGAGTTTCTGGGTAGGTGAACATACGGAGGTGCTGGAAAGGCGGCATGCCAGGAGGGGACACAGAAGCTCCATGCCCCTCCCCCATACTTCGTTGGATACATCTCTTCCCTTTGGTTGCTCCTAAGTTACATCTTTTCTAATAAGTGAGTAATAGCAGTAAGTAAAGCACTTTCCTGAATTCTGTGAACTATTCTAGCAAATTATCAAATCCAGGAAGGGGGCTGTGCAAACTGTTCATTTACAGCCAGCTGGTTGGAAGTACCAGAGGTCTGAACTTTCAAGTGGTGCCTGAAGTGGGGGGACAATTTTGTGGAACTCTACGCTGTAACCTCTGACGTCTACACTAACTCCAAGTGGTATCAGAAGTACTGTGAGTAGAGAAACAGTTTTTCTTTTACCATCTCTCATCTACAAGGATTAATACAGGAGCAACCATAAAAATTCTCCCTATAAATGCTTAAATGAGTGAGTGAATGAATAAATGATTGAGAGCAACAATGTCAACAATAAGGAAAACAAGTGTAAAATTAATATATGGACAAAAAATTTAAGTTAAGCGAAACATTTTTGGACTATAGAAAATCAACTCAAAGAATACAATATATGAAATTAAACTATCATTTTCTTTAATTTTTTTTCTTCCCTCCTCTTACAGAGAGGTCTATTGATTCTTAAGGCCTGACACAAATAAAATTTTTATAGCATATAAAATAACATGTTAAGCTATTAATGTATTTAAATGTTTACCTATTTTTCAAAAAAGATTTACCTGCTTTTGTATATTCTGAATTATCTCAGTATTTTTACTTGTTTTTGAACTGCTCTCTACAGAGACCTGATCCAACTTCAGGAAAAGAGTGGCATAAAATGCCTTACCCTTCCTAGCCTGGTTTGAAGGTCAAGAAGTAAACTTGTTACTCAATAGTGTTCATTTTTTAGGTTTTTATCCTTTATTTTTTTCTCACATAATAGTGGCTTGATAAAATGTCTGTATTTTTAAATATTGGATCTTTCGGTATTTTTAATTATTGGCAGTTTTTTACCCTTGGGTATTTTATATCCTTGGGATTTAGAGGTGGGGTTGAAGAGAATGGGTATGTGACCAGGGCTGTGATGGGCAAATGAAGACTCCATTTATCATGTGTTAGCACAGACCTATTTAAATTTCTTACTAGCATTTTACTATTTAGGCTATTTATTAACTCAGGGAGAAATAGCATCTTTATGAATTGCATCCTTATAATCTAGAGCATGGTAGTGCATTTCCATTTGTTCAAATTTTCTGGACTTTGTGGACAAGTGTGTCTCTTGAAGAGCTTTCTGTAATTCTTCAGATATACACGTTTTATATTAAGTATATTCCTACCTACATTATCTTTTTAGCTGTTATTGAAAACCTTTTTCTGTTTTGTTTGTAATTATCTAGGTTTTATTCATACTTTTATTATAATTTTAATCACTTTTTTATTATACACAGAAACACACACACACATATCACAGAGTTGGGGTATGCAGTGTGATCAAAATAGCAATCATTTTTAACAGATGAGTTACAATAATTTACATTTATCAGTATGACAGATATGGGTGATCTGTTAAATTATTTGATACATTCTCTGTTTGTATATCTTAATTATTCGCTCTGTTGTCTGTTTTCTTAGTTTTTGGTACATTCTTCTCCTCAACACTGAGTAGTGTTATATTCTACTCATTATCTATATAACTTTATTGTTAAAATAATCATTTTCATTTTGGGCAGTATATTTCCAAATTTTCTTCTGAAAATTATTAATACATTTTATCTGTACCTCCTTCCATTTCCTTCTGCACTTCATTTTAGGTAATTTTAATACCTTAGTATCTTTCTTAGATTTTGCATTTGTGCTGATATAGTTATATGTACATTAATTGGTTTTTAGGCTTACATTTGTTATCTTTAGCTAATAAAAATAAGAAAATTGGTGCATTTACAGCAGCTTCCATTTTCTTTCTCCTTTGCCTCCTACTGTTTTTTATTTTATTATCACTTTCCTTTCGTTATGTTGTGACTATCAACACTGACTTTCCTTCAAAGTCACCTGTGAACATTTTGAAACATACCAACGACTAGACTCCAGGCCAGAACTATTAAAGAAAAACCTGCAGACATGGATTTGGGTACTGGTATGACCTCAGAGTTCTACAACTGGTTCTAATGTATAACATGTACAGGAGCATAACATCCTTTGCACAGAAAAGCTCTGTGCTTGGTTTAATGTTTTGCTTGTCACCATCTTAAAAATTTTAATAATTTCAAAGAAAAGGCCCCACGTTTTCATTTTGTATCAAGCTCTGGAAATTACCTAGTCTGTCTTGTACAGAGCGAAGAGAAAGGGGAGAGTTTCAGCCCAGCAAGAATTTTCCTGATGACCCCAATGGAGATGGGCAATATAGGATTTTTATAATCCTTGCCTTCCCACTAGGGCTAAAGAGACAGCCCTGCTTCCTAGAAATGTGGCTTCTTCATCAAGTGCTTCCTGATTTAGCCTTGACTCCTCTAATTCTTAGAAGAGAATCAAAGGAATGTCATAAAGCAGGTTGGGTAGCACATTTCAATTGTTGCCAACAAGGAATTTAGGATAGAATATGTCTTCTACAACTTTCTGAAGTTTGCGGGTGTGAGGACCTGCTTCCCACTCCTGTTCTGACTACTGCTTTGCCAGCCCTCTCTCCACTTTGGGAACTTAATGTCTTTGCTGCTACCCAACTTAAGAGAAACAAACAAATTGGTGTTTGTAGCTTTAGGTTTTATTCCCCTTATCGCTTTTGAATGGTTTACAGGAGGAAAAACAGGTATATCTGAATTTGCATGGCATTCTTTAAAAGTATATCAACTTTCTGTGACTTCATGGTTAATATATATTTTCTGAAGGTAACATATAACCAAGTGTCTATCTTTTAGCTCTGTATATAGGAGTTAAGGGAAGGTTAATCTGCTTACACTTACTTTTACTGATATATTTAACCTTCTTAACTTTTATATTTATCAATATAAATACTGATATATTTAACCTTCATTTCTTTCCTGTCTTCTTGCCTTCTAGCGGCATTTTTTTAAATCATATTTTCCCTCCACTACTGATTTCAGTGTTACTCTATTTTTATTATTAATGGGTATTCTGCAAGTAACATGTATATTTAACTCAACAAGATCAAAATTAATCAGTACCTACCTTCCTTTCAACATACAGGGCTCTAACTCCTTTAGCACAATTCCTATCTAATATAATTCTCTTGTCCAGAAATAAGTTTTATCTAGTTGTTTACTAACCCCACAAACTGGATGTTACTATGGTTGATGATTTGTGGCCAACCCACATGTTTTAAAATGTCTCAGTTTTTCATTCCTAACTGCATCTTTGATTTTGTTTAGTCTGAAATAGATTTTTTCTTCTTTCTGTATTATTTCCTTTTAAGAATGTGTACTTGTAATTAACTCTCTTTCTTATTTCCTTGAAGAAATATTCCTCAATCTTGAGAAATAGTTTGCTATGCTGGTTCTATGTTGATATTTTTCCTAAGCCTTATTAAGATACGACTTTATCGTCATCTGGTTTTTATTGTTGCTTTTAAGAGACCTGCAGTGAATCAAGCTGACATTGCATTATGGGTAGGCTGTCTTTCCAGGCATTTCTCTTTACTTGCAGCTTGCTAAATATATCTTGAATTGGATTTATTTTTTATTTATCCTTATGGGATTTGAGATGCTTTCTGAACCTGATAAATTAGGTCTCCTCAATTTGGGAATAATCAGCCATTATCCAAATATTATTTCTTTCTACTCTTGCATTTCTACCCTTTGGGGACTTTGATTAGATGTATGTAACTCTTTCGCATTCGACTGTCCATATGTCCTAACTTGTCTTTTCCATGTTCCTTCTCTTCGCTGAATCCTTAATAACTTCTTTATATCCATCTTAAAGTTTCAATGGTTATATATATTTTTTAATTTTTGAATATATGGTTTGCTCTCCAGATTTGTTTTGCTATTTTAAATCTTATCACTTGCTTATTTTTATGCTTTCCTATTTTCATCTCCTTAAACATATTCATAAATTGTTTTATATTTCTGATCATTACTATGCTTGGATCCTTAACGGTCTAATTTTATTACTTATTGTTTCTACTGACTCTTGTTCATAGTAATTTATCTCCTCTTCTGTTCTGAAATGTTGATTTATTAGATCAGTTTTTGTTTTGGCTTTTATCTAAGAAAATAGTGTTGAAGAGGCACCTGGGTGGCTTAGTCGGTTGAGCGTCCAACTTCGGCTTAGGTCATGATCTCACAGTTTGTGGGTTCGAGCCCTACGTCAGGTTCTGTGCTGAAGGCTCAGAGCCTGGAGCCTGCTTCAGATCCTGTGTCTCCTTTTCTCTCTGCCCCTCCCCAACTCTCACTCATGCTCTCACTCTCACATGCACGCTCGCTCGCTCTCTTGTTCTCTCTCTCTCTCAAAAATGAATAGATGTTAAAAAAATGTATTTAAAAAATAGTGTTGGAAAGTAGATGAAGACACATCATTTCAAAGAAAATTTGGGTTGTTAATGTATCTTTCTCTTGACCTATCTTTCAAATTTTTCCTTCTTTGTTTCTCTGTACTTTTTTCCCAGAAATTTCATTAGACCCATTTTCCAATTTACTAACACCTTTTCAGTTATTTACTCTGCTGCCTAAATCAATCATTGCTTGCTTTTAACTAAATAATAATTATTTTTTATTTGCAGAAGTTTGCCACTATGCTTCACGTATTCCTGTTCTATTTTCACACCACCCGAGTCTTCCCTTTCTTTTTTTAATTCCTGCTTCACTTTTAGTAAAATACTAGTACATATTTATTTTGTATATAAACCCACACACTAGAAAGTACTCCTGAAATGTTAAAATATTTGTTGGTGGCAAATTCTACCCTGTAATTAAGAAATCATGAGAAAGAAGAGTTTATAATAACTGAAGAATTGCCTCTTCTATTACTATCTTGCTTCTATCCTTTAGTGTTTTGACAAGAGTTACAGCAATTACTTAACAATAACCCATATTTGTCACCGGCCAGATAACATCCACAACCCTTCACCTTGCTTTCTGACTGCAGGACAGTGCGATATTTAGTCTCTCACTAAGCACACTGAACCGTGTGCAAAACTACTGCCATCGTGAATGGATTCAGCTCTCGCTGCCCCAGGGTCTCTGGTCCCAGAGGAGACTGCCTCAGATTCTAACTGCAGCCCCCCATGATCTTAGTGGACATGAGGGATGAAGCCTTCTACGTCACTATATGGGGATGCAAATACAGAAAACTTTTCTTCATCCAATTGATAGTTACTCCCTTTAACTTAAAGTTTTAAAAATTATTATCTCCCTAGTCCAAAAAGCTCGGATCATTTTGGATAATGGAATCTGGACAGTTTTCACAACAGGCTTGTTTTACGTTTTAGATGCTCAAGGCTTTGAATTCTTTGTTCATTACCTATTAGATCTTGTTTACCGCTGAGGCTTGTTAAATGGCCTCCCTTAAATATTTATTGGTCCCCCTGGAAATCAATATTGGCTTGCATTTCAACTATTCCCTTATGGATGCCAGCTATTTTAAAATCCAAATCACTTCATTTTAAACTTCAATTTCCATTAATTATGAACTGATAATCTATTTTACCCTCAGGATTGTTTTTGGTAATTAACTGCATTGCCACAAATGCAAGAGCAGACCAAGCTGGAATCCCTGCATTTGTTAATCCTAAACTTTAAGCAGAGATCAGTGCTGTGGATATGAAGAGCTGTTAATGTGATCATAGATCGCATGTGCCTATTTAAACTCAACTCTAAACATACATTAAATTAAAAATTCAGTTCTTCAGATAGTCTAGCCACATTCTGAGAGCTCAGGAACCACATGTGGCTGGTGGCTAACACTGTGGACAATGCAGATGAGGAACATCTTAAGCATCACAGAGAGAACACTAGTATAGAAGATGAATCGTTTTATTTAAGGACCTCAACTGTGACTCTCATGGTGAAAACAGTATCTTTGAGAACAACAGTGGACAGAGCTTTAATCCATCAAGCACCATGCCCAAGTTCCTTTCTATTGATACGAGTGACTTCATCAATTCCATTAGTTGTGTTAGTAGGAAACTCATGGTGCAACATAAAACTTGTACCTCTTATTCCATTTATAGCTACTATATTAAAATTATACTTCGTAGTGGATTTTCATGAATCAAATGTGACCATACAGAGTGTCAGCAATTGTCCTTTATTAGTAGTGCTGATCCATGAGGAGACTTAAACCCATCAACCTTACAATTTATATTCTGAAGTGCAGTCATATCTCTACCATCATACCTTTTGCAGTCATTCAAAATAATACTTCTAAAAACCTCCTGTAAAATGGTATTAAAGGATTCCATGAATATGAAATGACCTCTAGAAAGTCATTTCATTATCCTCTGCTCTGTATCGTATCCAACAGTATCTTGTTGATAGCTTTATCTTTGGAAATTTTAAATGTTCAGAATTAAAATGAAATAATCTTTCTTTCCAAGGTGCATGTATGACGGTACTTCACAGTCACTCAGAAAGCAGTAAATAATGACTGACTTGCAAGCTGTTTTGTAACACCAATTTTTTTTACTCATTGCTGCATGACCTGCCTATTCAGTGGGTGGAGTTCACTGCCACTGTGATGCCATGGCAGGAATCCTGAGGCACTACAGTTCTTGCAGAAGCTTCCAGCATGACGATCTGACTTTCTGGTGCTTCTGCATCTGTCAGGCTTAGAGTGTGAGAAGACATTTGTCTGTATGTTTATATGCTGTTAACACATTCTCCATCAATCATTCCTAAGTATACTACTCCAACACTCCCTTTTCCAAGAAGTATCTCATAACAAGAGGGCTACAAAAGCTCCATTGTTTGCCAGGACACCAGGTTCACCAATACCATCTACTGTAAAAAATTACAAAGGAGCTATGTATCATGTTATTAGTCATCTGGAAAGAGATGCTTAACTGAACCATGCTTAATGGTTCCTTGTAACCATTTCTTCAACAGAGAAACCAACCTCTCTTCTCAGAGAGTATGTGGAAGTTCCACCTGCTGTGGTAATTTTCTGTCTATTTTCAAACCATAAGCAAGAACAGGTAGTGTGAAGATTTTGCTTCACTGATCACGGTGGCCATCGTTTTAGGATGGCCTAAAGAAAAGTCTTGATTTATTCTGGCCTAAGTTCACAGTCACACTGCTAGAGCTCACCCCACTTTCCACAGCACTTATCCCCTCCACATATGAGTACAGGAGCCTACTCCAGCAGGTGGAGGCTTGGTTCCCACAGAGTGGAGTTGCAGGAAACTTCCTATAATCTATATAAGTATAATGTCTTAGGTCTTTCTAATTGTTCACATATTTCTGGTTCTTACTGGTAAAAATTCTATTTTCAAAATTTGATACTCTCCCTATAATAGTTCTTATGTTGTATATAGTTTTTAAATGCAAGCACAAAAAGTGTGTGTGTGTGTGTGTGTGTGTGTGAAAGAGAGAGATCTCATAAAACCTAAATTATGCAAATATCCATACACCAGGGTTTTCATGAATCCTGTACCAGTTTTTATATTAATTTCTTTTTTGATTTTGAATCTTCTACTGGAGCCATTCCTGCTTAGCAACTTAAATTGTTAAGTACAAAACATCACTATCTCCCCATTTGATTTTAATCATAAATTATGTTCATGTTTGTGCCATACGGGAATGGAGTTGGGATTGTAATCATCAATTAGGAGTATGTACTATTCTGAAAAGGAGCAAAATAAAGGAAAAATGATAGGAATGAAGGAAGGGAGGAAGGTGGGGAAGAAAGAAGAAAAAAAGGATTCAATGATTTTTTCATGGGACAAATATGGCCTCACATTGAGCTCTACCCTTGTTATGAGGACCATAAAATTGAACTAGTTTCCTTTTCTCTGGAAGGAAAAGATTTATTCAATAACAGTCACTAATTCATCCTCAATAATACATATTAGATTTCTCCAGAATTCAAGAATGAGATAATAGGAAGCTTCCCTGGCCCTATCTCTTTTCCCCACACAAGAATTAAAACTCTAGCTCCACCTTCCAAATCCCATAAGTCATGTTGATATCAACACCTGTTTAATGCTTTGCTTTGATCTCTCCAGCCCCTTTTTATTTTGGCACCTGAAGTTTACCTGTCTCCACTGAGTTCAACTTTATATTCTCTTTTTTTTTAGTTTTTATTTTTTAATACAAGTTATTTACATTTTTTGTTTCTTCTCTCTCTGTATTTTTCCTTATTTTATTTACTCTCAAGTTAGTTAACATACAGTAAAATCTTGGCTTCAGGAGTAGAATTCAGTGATTTATCACTTACATATGACACCGAGTGCTCACCCCAACAAGTGCCCTCCTTAATGCCCATCACCCATTTTCCCCAGCCCCATCAACCCTCAGTTTGTTCTCTATATTTACAAATCTCTTACGGTTTGCCTCCCTCTCTGTTTTTTTCTTATTTTCCTACTCTTCCCCCAAGTTAATCTGTTGTGTTTCTCAAATTCCGCATATGAGTGAAATCATGTGATGCACACACACACACACACACACACACACACACACACCACATCTTCTTATCTCTGATGAACACGGATGCAAAAATTCTCAACAAGATACTAGCAAATCAAATTCAACAATGCAGTAAAAGAATTATTCACCATGATCAAGTGGGAATTCCTGGGTACATGGCTGGTTTAATATTCACAAATCAATCAACATGATACCTCACATTAATAGAAGAAAGGGTAAGAGCCATATGATCCTGTCAATAGATGCAAAAAAGCATTTGACAAAATATGACATTTTTCCTTGATAAAAACCCTCAAGAAAGGCAGGATTGAAGGAACATAACTTAACATCATAAAAACCATACATGAAAGGCCCATAGCTAATACCCTCAATGGGGAAAAACATATCTTTCTCCCTACGATCAGGAACATGGCAGGTATGTTCACTCTCACCACAGGTGTTTAACATAGTGTTGGACCTCCTAATCTCAGCAATTAGACAACAAAATGAAATAAAAGGCATCCAAATTGGCAAATAAGAAGTCAAAACTTTTTCACTCTTTGCAGATGACATGATACTCTACATGGAAAACCCAAATGGCTCCACCAAAAAACTGCCAGAGCTAATACAGGAAAGTCACAGGATATAAAATCAGTGTACAGAAATTGGTCTCATTTCTATACACCTACAATGAAGCAACAGAAAGAGATATCAGGGAATTGATCCTATTCACAATTGTAACCAAAACCTAGGAATACCTAGGAATAAACCTAACCAAAGAGGTAAAATATTTGTATGTGGAAAACTATAGAAAGCTTATGAAACAAATTGTAGAAGTCACAAAGAAATGGAAAAACATTTCATGCTCATCAACTGCAAAGACAAATATTGTTAAAATATCAATAGTACCCAAAGCAATCTACACATTCAGTGTGATCCCAATCAAAATAGGACCAGCATTCTTCACAGAGCTAGAACAAAAAATCCTAAAATTTGTATGGAATCACAAAAAAACCCAAATAGCCAAAACTGGAGGCATCACAATCCTAGACGTGAGCCTGTATTACAAAGCTGCAATCATCAAGACAATTTGGTATTGACACACAAAAAAAGACATATACATCAATGGAATGGAATAGAGAACCCAGAAATGGACCCAAAAATATATGGCCAACTAATCTTCCATAAAGCAGGAAAGAGTATCTAATGGAAAAAGACAGTCTCTTTAGCAACTGGTGTTGGGAGAACTGGACAACAACACACAGAAGAATGAATCTGGACCACTTTCTTATCCAATCCACAAAAATAAATTCAGAATGGATGAAAGACCTAAATGTGAAACAGGAAACCATCAAAATCCTGTAGGAGAAAACAAATAGCAACGTCTTTGACCTCAGCCATAACAGCTTCTTACCTGACATGTTTCTGAAGGCAAGGGAAATAAAAACAAAAATGAACTATTGGGACCTCATTAAGATAAAAAGCTTCTTCACAACAAAGGAAACAATCAACAAAACTAAAAGGCAACCAACAGAATGAGAGAAGATATTTGCAAATGACATATCAGATAAAGGGTTAGTATCAAAAATCTATAAACAACGTACCAAACTCAACATCTGAAAAACAAATAATCCAGTGAAGAAATGGGCAGAAGACATGAATAGACACTTTTCCAAAGAAGGCATCCAGAAAGCTAACAGTCACCCGAAAAGATGCTCAACATCACTCAACATCAGGAAAAGACAAAAATCAAGTGAGATATCAGCTCACACCTATCAGAGTGGCTAAAATTAACAGCTCAGGAAACAACAGATGTTGGTGAGGATGTGGAGAAAGGAAAACCCTCATGCACTACTTGTAGGAATGCAAACTGGTGCATCCACTTTGGAAAACAGTGTAGAAGTTCCTCAAAAAAATTAAAAATAGAATTACCTAGGGTCCAGTCATTGCACTGCTGAGGATTTATCCAGAGGATACAGGACTGATGATTCGTAGGGGCACAAGCACCCAATGTTTATAGCAGCACTATCAACAATAGCCAAATTATGGAAAGATCCCAAATGTCCATCAACTGATGAAGGGATCTTTTTAGTTTTTAAATTGTACTAATATTGTTTCTAAAATTATTCATTACTTACTATATAATTAATTTTGTGTGTGACAAATCTTTTAGCATTGATTATGGATTTATCGACAGAGAACAAAGTTTTCAGGACTCAAAATGCTGCTAGTAAAATCAGTTAAAAATAAAATCCAGCATTACAAAGTGTCATCATTTATAATTCAATTAAATACCCTCTTGGGGGCGCCAGGGTGGCTTAGTCAGTTACGCCTTTGACTCTTGACTTTGGCTCAGGGCATGATCTCATGGTTGTGGGATTAAGCCCTGCATCAGGCTCTGTGCTGACAGCACAGGGCCTATTTAAGATTTTCTCTCCTTCTCTCTGCCCCTCCCCTACTACCGCACCCAGGCACACGCGTGTGCTTGCATGCTATCTCCTCTCTCTCAAAATAAACATTTAAAAAACTGTTTATAATAGAGCTTTTTTTCTTTAATGAATAATAAATACTGGTATCATATCAATCATTTAGGATTACTACCTCAGAGCATTAGATTTGATCTAGATTTCAATTATTTTCAAAAAACCCTCACCAATTAAGCTGTCATTTTGTCTTATTTTAAGTACTTCTCTGGGTTTTTAACTTTTTTTCATTATTTGCCATGTTTCTTTATCATGTTGCCTTTTCAACTATGAATCTTATCAGCCTTTAGTGACTATGATTCACTCTCAAGTGGACCTAACAGTTCTTAATATTGTGTCTCTGTTAACTCTATATTTTAACATTGACCAACCTTCTTGTGTAAGAAATCCTGAAAGAGAGGGGATGGTGGGAGAAATGTGGTGGCAGGAGGTAACAAAACCTGCCTTCTCGGCACACACACACCTGCACATGCACCATGTGCAGCCGGTCCTCAGTAGCAGAACAGAAACGAGGGCTGCTCCCCTCAACTCGTTTTCTCATCTGATTCATTCAAAGATAAGACAGAACAATAAAGGCAATAAAAAATTAAAGCAAATTTCACACCACAGATAACTATAAACCATCAAATATGTACCTTTCATGTGTCACCTGGGCTTATGGGGAGGCTATCTATAAAGTTAGTCATACAACCAGAAAATAAACAGGACTCATGCAATTTCTTCTAACTGACTCCAGTGTTACGAAATTATGTGTGGTGTGGAGAGTTGTAGCAAATGTTCGCATGGGTCTTCCACTGAAGGTGAGGAACCCTCACGCTGAGATGAAAGGCAGGTTTTTAATAATTTGGAAAATAGTTCCTGAGACCAAGCATTTGAATCCACTGTCTTCCTGGAAATGAAGCTTTTATAGTTAATAACTGCTAATATATAGTTCAACTTATTTCCTGTTTTCCCACTTATTTCTCTCTCATTTCATTGTTGGGTTGGGGGAACAGTTAGAATTATTTTTTTAGGGGGGGGGCTATGTTGCTCAATCAGTTAAGTGTCTGACTTTGGCTCAGCTCATGATCTCCCGGTTCGCTGAGTTCAAGCCCCATGTCAGTCTCTGTGCTGACAACTCAGAGCCTAAAGCCTGCTTCAGATTCTCTCTCTCCCTCTCTTTCTGCCCCTCCCCCACTCATGTTCTGTCTATCTGTCTCTCAAAAATAAACAAAAACATTAAAAAACAATTTTTTTAATCATACTTTGGTTCTATTTTCTCTAACTGCATCTTTTCGCTTGACTTCTCCCACAGACTTTACAGCTTTACCTCACTCATAAAACCTGGCCTCCTCAACTGCACTCACTAAGGGCCTGTGTCACCATAAGGATTGCCATTCTTTCTTAGTCAGGCCCTCTCCTCAACAGGGGACACAGGAGGCTAGGGAGATATGTTTGTAAATAGTGACAGACGAGGAAGAAGAGAGTCAGTGTGGTGGGACGCCATGACGGCACAGCCGAAGAACCTCTGTGGTTGTAACTCTCTAGGTTCAATCATGGATTTGCTCATGTCCAATTTAAAATGAGAGCTTTAAAACAATGTCATTTTAATCTTTACCTAAACTCAAAGGTTTTCTGATTCCTCTCCCTCAGATACTTGCTTCATTGAATACTCATTCTCTTTTGAAATATTAAACTTCTTTTTCTCCAGTGACTAAAAGAAGATATGGAAGACAGACTGAGTGCAGCTAGGATCACTTTTGGAAATGCAGTAGAGAGTTGAGTCACCTCCAGATGGTGGCTTCTATTTCCTAGTTAGAAGTTTTCTGCTGAGAGCTGAGAGTGTAAGGGTGGAGACGGGTCAGATATTTAAGGAGTGGGGGAAAAGGAATAGAATACTGTGTAGCTGAAGAACAAACTGACGGAAAATGAGATCGGGCTTCTGGCATACTTGGGATACATTTTGAGCCTGATGATTATAAATTTATAATAAAATCCATATACCTAATTTTGGATTTTTCTCCCAGTGCTCTAGCTGTCACCCAAAGGCATAAGGAAATAGATAACTGGGTTCATCCTAGTTTGGCATTTTGTCAAACAAGGGGAAGTGAGTTTGGGATATTGGCAACAGGAAAATTAAAATGATGGATTGTAGAAATGATGAGGCTAGAAAGGGAAGTGGAGACAGGAGAAGTCTGACAGATGGAAAGAAAATGTGAGGATAAATGGACCAGAAATCACGATAGTGTTTAAGTACCATCCCAGTACAATTAGTTAAGTAAGAAAGTTGGAAACATCAATTGTGATTAAAGAGTAGATTATTTAAATTAGCAAAGTGAAGGCAAAGAGTTAGGTGAAGAAAAGTTCCATGCTGTGCATGGAGTGAGCATGTAGTAAGGTGGAATAGAAGTGACAATAATCAGAGAAGAGGAAGCATATCAGTTGGGGTAGGAATACTCCCTCCACTCATGGAGTCAGACAAGACGCAGAGCTATGTTAAGGAAATACAAAATACTGTGGGAGCCTATGAGATAATCTGTGGGCTTCCTTAACACAGCTTTAATCATCGTAAATATCTGGTACTTCTTTGTCTCTATAGCATAGAAACTATGTTTATTTTGGTTATCTCCAAGATCTAACACAGTTCCTGGAACACAGAAAGGTTTAGTAATTGTTTACAGATGAATGAATGCATAAATAAATGATGAAATAAAGGATGCTGTGGAAGGTGATTGTAGCTCCTTTCCAAGACAACGCCCATGAGATGTGGCCCGTCATGTTCACATCCTTATGTACTTATGTCCCATACTTTATCAGGGCTGAGTTGTGTGACCAGCAGTCTATGGTAGAAGAGAAAGTGTGTCAATTCTGAGGGTAGTATATAAAGCCTATAGCTTCCATCTTGGACTACGTCTGCTGACAGAAGACACATCACGAGCAGCACATGGTAGGAACTGAAGTTTCCTGCCACATCCATATGAATGAACTTGGAAGCTGATCCAAATGCCACTCAAGTCTTCAGAGATTGGAGTCTCAGCCAACAGATTGATTACAATCACAGGAGAGATTCTGAGCCAGAACCACCCAGCAAAGTCATTCCTAATTCTTAATCCTCAGAAACTGTGTGAGATAATTATGTTAGTTTCTTTAAGCTGTTAAGTTTTGAAGTATTTTGTTATGCACCAATGCATAGCTATTGGTAAGCTATTTTCACAGAATATTTCACAATTTGTTCTCCACGTTTACTCCACCCAGAAGAAGGTTCCCCAAATTTCCACCATCCTCCTGCTCCTACTTTTGATTGGTATCATTTTAGGAAGAGGAGTCTTTTCAGCCTGTTAGGTACATGGAAGAGGAAAAAAAACAATTGTTCCTACTCCCAGGGCATAATTTACATTTCCTCCTATTTGTGCATAGAATCATAAACAATGTCTCCTCCTTTTACTCTACATTATAATAATTTTAAGAGTCTGGTATTTCTACTTTAGCAATAAAATGTCAGATAAGCACAAATTTTGTGTTTAAAGGCATAAAATACCACTATGTTATGGCACAATGACTTATTTTCTCATTTTGTGAGATTACGTAGGCTGCTACAAAAGGTGTAAAGACTTTCGAAATTTCAACGGTTTCCCAGGCCACACAGATTTATTGCCGTATTTGGCATGTTTCTTCAGTTCTTCACAGAAGCAAAAGCAAGTCAGTATTAGCCATAATTGACACAAGCCACAAAATGCACTTTCAGCACAGGATGACTCCGCTAAAATTTAGTTTTGTTCATTCCATTTTTAATTCTAAGCAATTAAAGCTTCAATAATAATAAATCCAAAAATACATTGAAAATTTTAGAGAAAATTAATCAGGTGCAATAGAAATCTTGCTCAAATATGGCTTTTAATTATCATATTGCTTAAAAAATGAAGTATTACATGACAAAACATATTTTATTAAGATAATTTAAAAGGTCATTCTAATATGTCAGAAAAAGCAGCTAAATGAATAAAGACAAATGTTGCCTATTTTGCTCTGTAAAACAAAATAGCAGCTATTTTATAAAAATATAATTTTATCATATGAGGTTTCTCATCCTATCTGTATAAAATATAGTGACATATAATAGCCAAAATTTTAGATATCATTTCCTCTACATATGTGATTAAAGTACAGAATGTTTCCTTTGTATCTTAAGGATAATATATATTAAAAAACATGGACCTATCTTTATTTATGAGATTGAGTGGATATCAGGCATTTTTTGCCAAATTTTTCATATTTATAAAAGATGATAAAGAAAATATTATGTTTATATAACATAATCTAACTTACATATCTATTTAAAAATGTTTATACTTGTGTAGTGTTATCCTACGTCACAGTAATAAATTATGATCGAGTGTTACATTTGTTATAATAGTTAGATGACATTCAATTCTTTGGTGAGACTGGACTCCTAAGACAGATACTTTGAAGAATAATTAGCATTGTGAAATTTCCTCTAAAATTATTTCAACACACATTTAAACTTGTTCTTGTTCACCTACAATGCAGGCAGGCATCATTATATTTTGCAACCACTTATCCTGAATGACAGCTTGAAAAATCAACACATCAGACAGAACGGAGGGCCCATAATTCTTAGTAAAACATCTATTTCCGTAATAAAAAAAAGATCATGTTCTTGGGTATACCCAATAACTATTTTAAAAATATGTTAAAAATAGGCATAAGAACTGCAGCTGAAGAGGGGTCTCATTTGCTTATACATGTATACGTTTGTAGTAGAGACTTCGGCAGTTCCACACCATATTTACAGAGAGCAAAACTGCAACAGATGTGAGCACACACAATATGTATTTCACCTAATGTCCATCTGGCTTGTATTCATTAACATAGAGCTTGCTGGCTCCTTGAGGGCAAGATTCTGGGTGCCTACCTTCCCCCCACATCCCCAGGGTATAGCACAAAGTACAAAACAGGTGATCAATACACATTCTTAGTTGAATTGACAATGCTCAGGCAAACATTTTTCAGTCTGATAGCTTTTTATCTGCTGCTAGATCTTATTCTGTGTTAACTATGTTAGAGATATATTGCAACTGAATTTATTTATGTTCCCAGTGCTAAATATTACTTTAGACATTTTTGTTCTGCCAAAAAACATCAGGAAGATAGACATAAAATAACTCAACCATTAAGTTAAGAACACTAGTGTTAACAAAAAAATATATTGTTAATGGATCTTAGTGTCGTGGGATATACCATTAGGTAGACACCATTGTGTACCTGGTTGTTTACAAAAATGAGCTACCAATCTCCAGACGCATTTGACTGAGACCCTAGGTCCCAAGCTTATACATGAGAAGAGATCAGCCAGTTTGCCTCACCAAGTGGCCCACAATTAGGCTTCCAGCAGGGCTCTGAAAGGTGGCACAGTCCCCTGCTTCCTCCCATTCTTGGTACTCCGAATCAAAACACATCCCTATTCATTCAAATAATTTTCATGAACAATACTAACAAAAATTGGCAGAGTTTAATGATTTAAAATGGGAAATTTCACATTTTTCATTATTGTATAATAATTATACACTCTTTAAATAGATATATAGTAACTGTCTCTAAGTCTCTAAGTGTCTGTAGATCCTAATTTTCCTTCTCAGGGTCTGCACAGAAGCCAAGCTGCAGTTTTCTTCTCCACTCCTACTCTGTCCAGAAGGAGGATTCCCTAAACTTCCACTATCTCTCCTGGCCCTACTTTTGACTGGCATCATTCCATAAAGAGTCTTCTCAGCTTAAGTAAGTGGAGGAAGTCAGGACAAAACAATTGTTGCCTGGTCTCAGAGGATAACTTACATTTCTCCTCATTTGTACAAACGTCCATTTCTCTGTCCTCTGCCCAGAAGAGGTCCCTACACAGGCATCTCTTCAGAACAAAATCCTACAGAAGCGAGTACGCCCTTTACCTCATAATCTCATATCTATGAATTTATCCGCAGCACAAAAATTTTAAAGGAGATGACTTTAAACATTCATTCAGAATTATACTCCAACAATGTTTATAATAGTAAAAATTGGAGTCAATAATCACAATGGGGAAAATTTTTAATAAAATTATGATTTAGTCATTTAATAAAATAGTAAGGAAACATTAAGGTTATGAACATCAGATTGTAAAATACAAAAATCTGCTGCTTCTGATTCAATAAGGTATCTGTACGATGAGGAACTTCCAAAACAGCTGCCAGCCCCAGAATTATGTCACCTTGGTGCTATTTGCAGTGAAAAGTGGGGGGACCACATGCCTACCCACACTCCCATCCAAAGAGGTCTCCCTCAGGTCATATGACGAGTGTAATTCTAGCTTCAAGTGGGTCTGAGTAAGAAATGTAGTCCTAGCATTCTCACAAGGGGTTAGAACGTATGTTGAGGGCGGTAATCCACAGGATTTGTTGCTGCTGTTAGGAACTCAACAGTTGCTTTTATACAGCGTAGTTAATAGGTGGGGAGGAGCCAATGAGGCACAAGTATAGGATCAGTGGGCATTTTTCAGGAAGCATAATTTCTAAAACTAGCATATTCAAGAAAAACATTTATTTATTATTATTTTAAAAGAAAAGGTTTAATAATAGAACGTTTGCAAATGACTAATGTATTCTAAACTCCTATCAAATGAGTGAAATAAAAAATGATAGAATTGTCAACCTAGTGTAGTAGAAAGAGGACTAAGTTAAGGATCAAGAGATTAGTGTTTCAGTTCTGGTTTTATTACCAAGTAAACAGATTACTTAGAACTTAGTCATTTAAATAAATAACTAGTTATTTATATGGTATAGAGAGGAGATTTCTAAGTTTCTTTCTATTCTTCAAAGTGTTAAATTTCACCATTATTTTTATTATCATGATCATTTAATCTATTGACTTATGTAAACTTTAACTTAGTCTTACTTTTGTGAAAAGGAAAAACAACTTGTGCCATATATGCCATATGTGTATGGTTACTCTTTTTCTACAATAATGATAATCCTTTGAAAACTAGGCTGTATGAACTTTAGAATGTTCCATGTAATTATCTTTTCTCCCCAGAATTTTTGTGCTGTGCTGGAATCGCTATGGTATATTATAAGTGCTCACTGCTGGGAATTTTATTTTTCTTCCTTGGAAAAAGAAAGGAACTATTATTTATTGAGTATATGCTTTATCAGACACTGTGTTAGATAGTCTTGAAATGTGATCTAAACTACCCTTCAGCTATAGAAAGCATTAAACAATCATAACCAGGTGGATTTCCATGGAATTTTTAAATTTACAAAGGACATCTACAAACTTTACCTCACTGAATCCTCACGAGAATCTTGTAAGATATAAAATTTTTACCAAGGAAGGGAAGTGAGCTTTAGGTCAGTAATCTGCCCAAGGTCACACAGCAAGCAAATGTCTGAGTTCTGACAGGTCTCTGTGTCTCAAAACCCACATCAGCCTTTTAACTATAATATCTTGTCTACTGCACATGAAGAAAAACCTTCATTAACTGACACTACTCTGCTAGAGTTCATTTTCCCCTTTTGCTTTGGGCACGATGGCTCAATTCCAGGCAAAGCCAACACTTGTTCCCATTATATTTCTTTCCTGATCGGAGGCCTACAAAATGTAGTCATTCCCTTTAACAAAGATTGAAGCTTCCCCTTGCCAAGGAAGCACCCTAATACGATCAATTTATGGCAGCACAGAATAATTTTACTTTATTTTATTTCACTTTGATTGAATTAACCAAAAATTATTGTTCTAACGTATTTAAATGTTTGTAAAAAATGATACTGTAAAATATTGTCAAGAAGCATGTGCAAGATACACAGGATGAGGAAAACTTCCTTCTGCCAACATCACATTTGCAGTAAGTTTGTGAGATCAAAAATGAGGGCAAAAATGAACTCTAGGTACTAGGCACAGAAGCAATGGAGCTGCCTTTTGGATATTATTGTCACTGAGGAAAATCTAACAGTACCACACCATTAGAAGAAAACAACTGAAAAAATTAGAAACCCTTGTGTGTAAAAATGAATAGATCAATAGTCTTTTTCCATCATACAGAAAAATAAACTCACTTTTGAATTTACTTCATAAAAACAGAATAACATAAAAGAACAATGACAATGAATAAAAATTATTATTGCTAGAAACAGATGCAGGTCCAGGGTAAGTTCCTAAAATGGAATTAGAGGGCATTAAAAAGGGAAGTGAAGCTACAGTGCTACAAACCATTAATTATGATATCACTTAACCTTATGTCCTAAAAATTTATGATGTGTGCATATATATGTTCAAGGGATTAGAACTAGTATTAAAGTTGTTTTAAGCCATTAAATATTTTCTAAAAGTAAGAAGAAAAATTAAATACTTCAAATATAATAAGTGTAGTCTATTTGATTTGATTGAAGGTCTCATACAAGGATTTTTCCTATAAGTCATTAGTCAATACATCCACTCTTTAACACACAGAACCATATGTTATGAAATATTCCTAATAGGATCTTCATTTAGGGTGACGTATGCATTCTTGGCACCAAATAAGTAGCTTTTGAAGACCTGCATAAGTTTGTAGGAGCAAAAAAAAACCTCTGTTCTTGCTCTTATGTTTAAGACCAAGGACATGAGAAAATCAAAAGGTACAGGTGAAAGGAATCCAAACAAAATAACTATCATCAACTGTTTGATTACTCAGAACACTCCATAATTTAACTTGGGGAAAAAAGACTTCTTAGGAAATATAATAATCAGTTCAGCGTATAATAGGATATTGAGTTAAATTTTCCCTGTCATCTCAGAATTCTAGGTAAGGTACAAAGCCAAAAATTAAGTGCAAAATTCTAAAACAAAACAAAAATTAGGGTGAGACTCTTCACACAACATTTTCTAAAAGACTATAGAAACAGGTCTGCAACCACCACCCGGGGAATGGCAGAGAGCGATGGGTTCTCTAAGAAGTGTAGTGGTGTGTTGGGAGGGGTTTTTTTTAGTTTGTGCTATCCTTCCTGACTCCCGTCAAAGCCAAGGGATTAGAACGGGAAGGATGATTCTAAGTGGATTGTTTATTAACATGTGTGGTGCCATCCCAATGAAAGGTATTAATGCAGTTAACTGAACACTTTTATTCCTACTCATTATAAAAACCCTACTTAAACAACAGTTTACAGACTTTTTAAAGGAATGATATCACAAGAACAAAGCCAAAACAGGAGAAAAATACTTGCAAAAGCAGATAAATTGAGAAAAATCAGAATTTGAAAATCAGAATGAAGGTTAATGGATCTAGCAGCCCTGAGAGAGTTGGATGCCACACTGGCAGTGCTGACGGTCAGTAAGCAGCCCGGCTTGCACTGCTCATCCCTGAAAACACTCCAGTAGCTGGAAGCACCAGATGCTTTGGAAGTAGGGGGAAAAGATGGTTTTAAAAACAGCAGATTGGCTGAAAGTCTGTTTAAGAAGAAGTTAGAATCTCAGATCCTCTCACTTACTTCCTATATTCAGATGACTATATCTTCTCCAACCAGGTAGAGAACGGAGGTTTTAGTTTCTGGAGAAAATAAAATAGATGGTAAAATGTGGCAGACATGAAAAAATGATAGGATACTACTTTTAAAATACATTTAGAGACCAAAAAGAGGCCTTGAGAATTAAAAATATGGCAAGAGAAACAGTAAACTCAATATGCATGTTGGAAGCGAGGTGAGATCTCCTAGGAAACAAATCTCCCAGGCAAGGAAGGAAAGAAGGAAAAAAGGAAGGAAAAGGGGAAAGAAGGAAGGGGAATTCAGAGAGTGCCTTAGTCTGTTCGGGCTGCTATAACAGAAATACCATCTTCTGGAAGGCTTATAAAGCAACAGAAATTTATTTCCTATAATTCTGGAGGCTGGAAAATCCAAGATCAGGGCCCTGGCAGATTCAGTGTCTGCTGAGGACTAGCATCCTGGTTCAAAGAACAAGCCCCATGTTGAGTGTAGATATTACTTTAAAAAAAAAAAAGAGGGGAGATATGAACAGCTTTGGAAGTCTGACATCAATATTGTTGACAGCTGAAAGAAAATAGAGCAATTGCTTCAAAATTCTGAGCAAAAATTATTTTCAGTTCAACTCCCGGACAAAATCAAGACAAGGGTAGAGACAAGGATAAGAGGTGTTTTTAGATAGACAAAATCCTCAAAATTTACCTCCTGCTCATACTTTCTCAGCAGTCGACACTGGAAACAGATCCGGCCCAAGTGAGAGGGGACAAGAATCCTCAGGAAGACAATGGAAAAAGATCTCAGGAGGAATGGTTTGCAGTGACCTGGAGGCAATCAGTCCAGATGGAAGCAGATCAGTTTATGGCTGTGTTTTCTCTAAAAATACTAAAAATAGAACACCTGTCGTCTCTAAAAGTATTGAGAGAGGGTTTCTATTATTTGGCGAATATTTGAGGTGGAAGTATAATGTGTACTCAGAAAATCAAAAAATAATCAGAGAGATGATGAAATGTTACACAAGAAAATAATCATAGTATACTATGTGAATATTTATGCATCATAACAATGTAAATTCTTGTAATTTTTTTGGTAATGTTTATTTATTTTGCGAGTGTGTGTGTGTAGGGGGGAGAGGCAGAGAGAGAGGAAGAGAGAGAACCCCCAAACAGGCTCTGCACTGTCAGCACAGATTCCATTGCCGGGCTCAATCCCATGAACCACAAGATCATGACCTCAGCCAAAATTAAGAGGAGGATGCTTAACGGACTGAGCCACACAGCCATCCTAATAATGTAAACTCTTAATAGTGATTAAGACAAAATTATAACACAACCCTCTTGGGAGGATGAGAGGGAGGAAAGTCTACGTATGGTGGGCAAGGATGTAGGTAAATTATGGTTAAGTTTTCCATTTGGGGAAGACAACAGAGAAAGATCAAGAAGTAGCAGCATGAGCATGTCTTTTAGAGGTATGACTATGAAAAGACACAGCTAAATGAATCAAAGTTGGTTGGGTCTATAAAGGAGGGCATGGTTTCTGCAAAGAGCTTTGTAAAACATTTACTCTAATGATAAATGCATACTTTGGGGGTAAAATGAACTTTAAAGTAAAAAAGGGCCTCTGCTTTGTGAAGGGAGAGTGCACCTCGTTCCCTGGGCTGCCGAGCTACTAGTCTGTACCCTGCGTGTCTGAGCTGAGGAAAGGGAGCACAAGGCTGAAAGAAGAGGAGGCAGCCGTGGGGAGCAGCCGGTAGCCCTGGCATGGCAACAAGGCAAGGGCTGTCTAGGTATTAGCTTTCTAGCTGTCGCAACAAATTACCACAGAGTTAGTCGTAATTTGTGCTTTAAAACTAATTTAGTTTTAACTGACCATTTTATAGCTCTGTAGATCAGAAGTCTGACACAGGCCTCCTTCAACTAAAGTCAAGGTGCCAGTAGGCTGTCTTCTCTTCTGGAGTCTCTAGAAAATAATCTGTTTCTTTGCCTTTTCCAGCTTCTAGAGGTCTCCCACATTCCCTGGCTCATAACCTTCTTCTTCCAGTTTCGTAGCCAGTAATGGCCACTTAAGTCCTTCTCCTATCACACCACCCTGACCTAACTTTCTGCCTCCTTCCATCTTAAGGACCTCTGCGGTTATGCTGGATCCCCCCAGATAGTTCAGGAGACTTTCTCATTTAAAGTCAGTTGATTAGAAACCTAATTCTGTCTGCAACCTTAACTTCCCTTTGCCATGTAACATGACACATTTGTAGATCCCAGGGATTTGAGATGGAAATCTTTGGAGGACCATCTATTCTTACCATTATTTAACACACCTATGGATAGAATGGACAATGCAGAAGATATCTGGGCTTCAGCTATCTTTCTAGTACTTCACCTGATACAGATTCCCAACTCCCACTGATGTAGTGTAAGGTAACCAGCCACAGAGTTCTAAGGGGTAGACCAATGGTTGTGTGTTTTAAGGGGAAAAGGTGGCAACAACTCTATATTCTGTACAAAAGAAAGCTCTGTAGTGGAGAAGCTCAAAAGGATCCACATATTTGCTAAACTATCAAGAGTTAGACCGAATATTCTCCAAAAGGCATAGAGAGCCAATCGCTGACAGTCAGAAAAGTGACAAAAACAAAGCGGAACAAAAACAAACACAGTAGGAGGAGGATTGTGTCATCAGATAGACAAATCGGAAAAGATTTGCCGCTTTTCTCTGATATCTCTTATTAGAAGTCAGAACTTTTACAAGATTCAGGAGTGGGAATCTTGTAAGAAGAAAATACCACCACCAAGCTACTCAACTTGATCCTTGATGAAGAAGAGCTTTGAATCCGTACAATATGAACGCCGGAGACTTATCAGAGTCTTAATAAACAAAAGTGGCTGGAAAATTTACAGACTCTGACAAAGATGCAATAAGAGATGGAAAAAGTAATTTATAGCATAATAACTATTGAGGACAGCGAAAAAATTTAACTTATATTTTTACCTCTATGAGTCTATATTCTTCAACAACCTGTTACAAGTATATGAAAATCTGGAGAGCCAATTCAATTTGTATGTCACTTAGATTATATTAGCTCTGGGGAGTACAACAGAGAACACGATGTCCCTCAAGTGAGTTGAAGGACCATGTTCTTTCCTCAGGCTCTTATTTCCAGCAATAGTTCTCTTTAAAACTATATTCTGTAAAATGAAAAAAAAAATGGGGTTCAAGCTAAAAGCGGTGAAATCATTTTTCATTTTCTAGGCAGCAACAGAAAGGCTAGTGCTGTCATAAATACAAGCAATGAGTTCATGCCTTCATGATCTTAAAGTATATACAGGGAATCAACATTTTTCTTCTCAAAGGTAAAAAAAAAAAAGGGTAGGAGAAAATCAGGGAAGTCATTTGCTTTTGTAATATAAACTGTTTGCTCTGCGGTCATAGTCAGTCTTTTTACTCTTATCCATCCAACCTCCTAAAAAGCCTTTAGGAATGGAGCAACATCTCGAAGACTGACAGGAGGTCAGGTTACTATGTAGTGAACTGTTTCAACTCTACAGTGGAAATTCATATATTTTTCCCCTGAAAGACTGTAGAATAATTATTTTAAGTTTATTTATCTTGAGAGAAAGACAGAGAGAGTGCCCATGCAGGGGAGGGGCAGAGAGAGAATGAGAGAGAATCTCAAGCAGGCTCCACACTGTAGGTGAGAAACCCAATGGGAGCCTGATGGGAACCCCATGGGGGCCAGACAGCAGGGCCTGAACTTAGGAACCGTGAGCTCGTGACCTGAGTCAAAATCAGGAGTCGGACACTTGAACTGACTAAGCCACCCACGGCACCCCTAGAATAATTTTAACATTCAGCAACTAAAAGAGCAAAAACATTTCAAGCCATCATGCAATAATAAAACAGTACACTCTATTGATTTTCTCTGTTTTATACTCTATCTTCTCTCTCTTTTTTCCATTTTTGCTCTGTGTAGGAGACACTTCTACTACTCACCCCACTTTGTTTCTCTTTTCCTTCTAGGCACATTGGAGAGCCAATGGGTTGGAAGTGAAGTGATACATGTCATGTCTGTGTGGAGATATTAAGTTGACAGTACAAGACACAGCAGCACTCTCCTTCCCTGAAATTGTGAAAACATTTGTTGAGAAGATGCCAAAAGCTCAAACTGGCCTGGATTACCAAACAACCACATTCACAGCTAGTATCCTGGAGAGTCACTTTGAACCCTAAACCGGCTTCCAGTGAGCAAGAAATAAACTTCTGTCTGGTCATATCACAGACTAATTTTTTGTGATTGTTGTTACTGTAGTATAACCCAGTGCATTCTGACTGATACACTCACTATGCATAACTTATTTCTCTATTTTGGTTTTCATTTTAATTTGCTCTTATCCTTAGGCATTTCTCCACATTACTAAACGTGCTTGATCACTCTGCAAATTTTGATTTGTCAGATATGTATATATACAGAGGTACAAGAATAAACGCGATAAACAATCAGTTTTATTGGAATATAAAGCTGGCAGGAATCTTGTCAATTCAGCATGAACCACAAGTCCTCACCAGGTGATATGGGAAATTCTGGGCTACTGCTGCTTCAAGAAGATGCCTTCCTAAGGCTGGCAATTCAAAGTACATTCATGCACTGGAATCAGAGAAATTTCATTTTTTATTCCAATTCCACCACCACAAGTTTCTTGATTTTTAGTAATGCTAAATTGTTGCAGCCCTGGAAAACGTCTGCAAAATGGGAAGATAATATATCTAATTCTTGGGGTTTGGGAGTAATTCAAGATAATGTAGGCAAGAATATCTGGCATAGAGTTACGAGAATTGAAGATAAATATTACTGTCAATATATCCTGTTTTCTGATAAGTTTGGGAAATTTACGAGGTGCTAGGGGTTTCAGGGAAGGAAACAAGGTTCTTAAAAGTACCCCTTTGTTCTCTAGTTTTGAGGTCTCCTGTTCAATTCTACTATATTGATTTCCCAAATCTTTCTAGGGATTAGTTCCAAATATGTTTACTTATGTAACTGAAGAGAAACATAAGCTAATATGGCAGTTCCTGCTTCCCCATGGGGATAGTACCAAGACCCCTGCTGGGTGCCTGGATAGTGCTGAAACGAATATATGCTATGCTTTTTCCTATGCAAACATACCTGTGATGAAGTTTATTTTCTAAATTAGGCACAATAAAAGAGTAACGAGTAATAGTAAAATAGAACAATTACAAACGACTATAATAAAAGTGATATGAAGGTGGTTTTGATCTCTTAAAATATCTTATCGTGCTGTACTCACCCTTCTTCTTGTGATGAAGTGAGATGATAAAACGCCTCGGTGAAACTAAGCGAGGAAATGACGCAGCATTCTGACGTAAAGTTAGGCTTCTATTGACGTTTGGCCGATTCGTCAGAAGGAGAATCATCCATCGGCTTCTGGACCGCGATTGATGGCAGGGAACCGAAACTGCGAAAGGAAAACTGCAGATAAGCGGAAGTAACTATGTTCTTCTCAGGCTAATAATAATCTTATTTGGGCAGGTCTTATGTGGGCAAACAGCACATCTGAATCCCTGGAATGGCGTTTACTGCCATGTGTTACGCCACACATTGTTTATGTTACTGACATTTGACGGGGGACAAGCTTTGTAAAGTATACTATGTATCAGGAAAGCAAAGTAGGAACACATTTCCAACCCTCTTAAGAACCAGTCTGAGTTTGGTAAGGGATTACTTGACCTAGAATCTCTTGATTTTCTTCAGGGAGTGGCAGTGTAGATTAATTATTAAGCGTATGGGTTCACACCCGAGGTCTGTCACTTACGATACATGTGACTGGACAAATAATTTTGCCTCAGTTTATTTTTAATGATATTGGGGAAATAGTAATGTTACACACATCATTTACTGAAGGATTAAACAATAGCACCTTTAGAACGATGCTTGGCACGTAATAGGTGCTATGTTAGTGTGGCTATAATTACTACTGTGGTAGAAGGAGATTCAGTAGAGGTTGATCATTAGTTTTCTAGACCTTTGATTTATGTTTATACCAGCTTCTTAATTGTACATTATCTGTTTTAGTTATATCCTTTCTTATGAGAGTAATGAGAGGTTCCTCTAGGGCTATGGGCCTCTTCAGCTTCTATTCCTATTTCAAGGAACAGAAGAAGCTGTCTAGAAATAATGTAAGTAAAATTGGATGCTTAGTGAGAATGGCCATTGGCAAATATCAGGAGTTCGCAACAGCCCAGAATTATAGATATTTCTTAACTCCCCAAATTTAAAATAGCTAACGGCCAAATACTGCTTCTGGAAACATCAGGGAAAACATCAGGCCTGGCCGGTCTTCGGCCTGAATGGAATCAGCGGAGGAGTTGTTGATTGTGAAGGATGAGGAGAGAGAGATGTCCTAGGCGTGTTAGCTTAAGCTCTAAGTGTAAGTTCTAAGTAAAGACGATATGTTATGAGCAGTCTATGTCTGTTATTAAGGGAGAGGGGATGCCTTCTTAGTCCAAGAGTCTAGGTTAGTTACCAGGACCTGAAAAGGAAACATCAAGAAGCTCTCTGGAACCTTGTTAGAAGTAGGCAAGAGAAGTAGCCAGTAGAATTGGCCTGAGAGTTGCCCTTCTTCGATATATAGTTCACATATTTAAAAATTTATTAATCATGGAATATGTGCTAGGCCCACTGATTAGGTGAAGGAATGATGATAGAAACACGGTGGAATTTAAGAGTAAGCTGTGGAACTTGATGAATGATTACATTGGGGGAGTGAGAAACAATGGTCAAGGAGACTTCTCAGGTTCTGTAGACTCTAGAAAATACTATTTGGGGAGGAATGATGAGTTTTTAGTTTCAGGTGCACAGTATTTACAAGGCTGTTCGAAGAACACCTGGGTGGCTCAGTCGGTTAAGCAACTGACTCAAGATTTCAGCTCAGGTCATGATCTCGTGATTCATGAGATCGAGCCCCACATCAGGCTCCGTGCTGGCAGTGCAGAGCCTGCCTGGGATACTCTCTTTCTCTCTCTCTCTCTCTCTCTCTCTCTCTCTCTGCCCCTCTCCATCTCCATCTCTCTCTCTCTCTCTCAATCTAAGTAAATATACTTAAATATATATACACATAATTACAAGGCTATTTGAATATGATTTTTTACCTTTAAAGAGCACTATAAATGGAATAAGGAAGGCAGAAACCTTAGTGTTTTCAGAGAAACTGGAAGGTGGGGAAATGGAGATAATGTTTATGGTCTATCCTTACAAGAAAATTGTGAAGGAAAGTACATCTGGTACCATAATTATATAATGAGATGTTAAAAAGTATTTTAATAGCTTGGTGAAAAGAATAAATTAGGATAGAGAGATTCAGAGAAATGATGGATCATTGGCTCCAAAAGACTTGGGGGGATTGGATCAAGTTTAGCAAGAGAAGGAAAAATCTCAGTATCTGGGATTAGAGAAAAGCAAAAGTTCTTTCTATAAGCGAAGGGAAGAGATTTGTTATAGGTTCCCAAAATCAAATGGATGGCAGTTACAGAAAGATGAATTTTGGCTAAAAAATAAAGATGAACAAAGGGGTTTTTAATGTCAAGGTACAATGGATTATTTAGAGTGGTTTTACATTATTTTTGACTGGAGATAGGCAAGACACAGCAAAATGACCATTTATCAGAAATGTTTATGCATTTAAAATATAACAGTTCATTTGAATGACCCAGTCCAAGGCTGATTTTCTGATTTGAAGAACTTGTTTTACACATTTGCTTTCTACTCTAACACCATCTTGGGCATTTTTCAAAGACCTAGAGAGCAGACAAATATTGATTTTAAATTAAGCTTGTTGGAAGATTTTAAATCCCATACTTGCCTCTGGTAGAACAAGGAGAAGTGCATTTTCACCTTTAACTGGCAAGGAAATGAAAGTAGCATTTAGGTTTATGAAACCAAAATTTGGTTATGTGGGTCTTTGCAATGTAATACAAATTTGAGGACACATTCTCTCCTGGGGCTTATGTGAATAATGGAGTTCAGATCATGGTTGCTGGGGTAAAATAAAATTATGATTATTCTGTTTCATAATGAAGAGTTAGCAAAGTGGGGAGAAGGGAGACAGATGTGTAGATATTGAAATATCAGTCATTATGACTATAACAATGTAGAAGAGGAATCACATTTTCTTTTTTCTTTTTATTTTGTTTATTTATTTATTTTATGTTTTATTTATTTTTGAGACACAGAGAGAGCATGAGCAGGTAAGGGGCAGAGAGAGAGGGAGAAACAGAATCTGAAGCAGGCTCTAGGACCTGAGCTGCCAGCACAGAGCCTGACGCAGGGCTCAAAGCCACGTAGCATGAGATCATGACCTGAGCCGAAGTCAGACGCTAAACTGACTGAGCCACCCAGGCACCCCAGGAATCACATATTCTAGGACGAATATAATTCTCTTAGTACAACAATTATCTTAGTACAACCAACAATTAACAATATAGCACATTTCTGACTTAAATTGAAGCAATATTCATCCACAAATAATTTGCAAAATATATGGTTATTTTTTAACCACAATTTTCATATTTAAACTATTTTAAAATGAAAGTATATCAAATATGAAAAAACATTATTCTACTAATATACAGAGGAAGAAGTATCCTGACTCTTGTACTATATGAAGTATTCCTGACATGGACAAAAAATGATTCCTACCGTTTTGTATTTTTTTAATACAATTTTAATCACTGAATTATATATATCACATATAATGAAAGTACATTATTTTATAGTCAATCATAGCAAGCCATGAAAAGGCAAAGTATGTAATATGCTATGGTTTTCTCTTAATCATAATTATGATTCTTTCAGATGGACTCAGAGGGCCACATCACACTAAGCTCTGGACTTAAGCATGGGGATCGTCCCCCCAGTTTTGTGGCACTGGGAAAAGGCAGTAACAGGCTATCTCACTAAACTCCTGAGGGTCATTGGGCAAGTAGGAATTAACTAATTTGTAGGTAGAGAATTACTAGTAGGACAAATCCAAACCAAGTGTTGACTATGTTGCAGAAAGTAAAATTACTCTTACCTCTTGTCAGAAATTTATACTACAAGATGCCATGCGTAGACAGGGGCCACTGTGTCAATCAGAGTGAACACAGTTTGTTGAGGTACCAAACACAAGACAAATCTATCCTCAACAATGTAAAAGAAAGGGTTTCAAGAAACATGAGATCTGGCAAACATAACTCCAAAACTGTATTTTACTTCTAAACAAGTAACAATTACTTTCTCAGCCTGTAAAGAGTTAAGCAATCTAACCTAATGACTTCCACTCAAATATATATGTCAATTACAATGGACAAAAATGTGCAATAATGTACGTGAGCCAAACAGGAGCAACCCATTACTGCCACAGTCTAAGAAGTAGAGATATTTTACTTCCCCTTTAATTCCATGTTTTATTTAGTGACTGTACCATATTCTGTAGACTCCTAGCACTTCCACTGAATTTATGAGCCAAATATATTCTGCAAAGGAAACATTCTGTTTCTCCCATGTGCACCCAACTTTATTCATGTTAAAGATATTTTGGAAATAATTTGTAGAGTAAGGAAACTTACGGGAAACTATGGACATTTCACAACCATAAGTGATACATCAGACAATTCCCGGACACACCAAAATGAGATGGTCAGCTTCAGTAAATAAAAATACAAGCCACCCAGTTAAGTTTGAATTTCAGATAAACAATCAATTTTTAAAAATATAAATATGTTTCAAACTTTGCATGAACTGCACTAAAATATTAGCTTGCACTAAAAACATATTCATTACACAAAAAATTTTACTCATTAAATTTAGTGTATCATAGTGTACTAAAATTATTTTGTTCTAAAACTTACTCATTGTTTATCTGAAATTCAAATTTAACCAGACATGCTGTATTTTATTTGGCAACCCTCCACAAGGACATTTTATAGTAGCAATGTCTTTTTCTGCTGTTAGACTGAGTCCCTTTGTGGTAAGGATAGAGTAATTCATATTTGAATGGTCAGCCCCTAAAGCAATGTCTGATACAGAATAGATACACAATAAAAATGTGTTAAATGAATGAATGAAAGTAAAAGATGAATTTTAAAGAACTGAAATAGATAGATACAAATATTTACTTTATAACTTATTTTGTTGGTGTAGTTCAACAAAATAACCATTACTGGTACCGTCAAAGAGTGAAGCCGGTGTCAGCCCCACCAGGGTTACCTCTTTGGACAATGCCGCCAGAAACACACACCTGTTACTCTCTTTCTGGCTAAAGCTGCGGCCACACAGTAGGTGGACATGGACACAATCTTCTTTTGTGTGTATGACCTCGGCATGCCCAGCTGAAACTTTTGTTACACTTGAGGAAACCACAGCTCTGGATGAAAAACAAGATGAAGACCTACGAGAAGACCCAAATCTTCATTTGAATACTGTGAAATTCAAGAGCTTCAGGTGAAAAGTAAAGAACTCAAGGGCTCTCTCGTGAATTGTCCCGGGCTGTATCTGGATGCAGTTCACCCTAAAATCCCAGATGAGACTCTCAAAGAGCAGGATGTCCATTCAGCTATCCAACTATCGTATTAATTGTATCCTGTTTTGTTATTGTTTGGGTGGAGAAAAGTATTCTCCCAGGAATGTGCAAAACTCTGCATGTAAACACAAATTCTCAGGACTGAAATGTGATTGACATGATAGGGCATAACCAGCACACACACACAAACACGCACGCACACAGAGGATATAAATATAAAAAATATTTTTATATAATATGCATTATAGAACACTTACTTTTATATTTGTAGCTATCGATATATAAGTAAATAGGTAGATAGAAAAATAAATTTAGACTGTGATTGAAACCATGTGGTTTTAGAGGTTTATAACTTTAACTCACAATGGCTAATGTATTTGGACTATGATGTGTGGTAACACATCTCAGAAATGATCGTGACTTCCCCCCCAATAAAATTGTGAAATTGAGATACAGTATTTTTGTTGTTGCCACCCTTCTGATATGTTCTCTTCTCCCACACCTGCGCTGTTGCAGTGACCTAATTTTCTAAGGACCTGACCTCCAGAGCCTCCCACTCCATCACCCTTTCCCTGACTATCAGATCCACACTGCCCGGTCGTCCAAGTCCATTTTCCATTGTTGTCACTCAGTCACATAGAATTGGTTGCCATTCTTCTCCCAGTACAAACCTTAATACCAACTTCATTCCTCCCCAAGGTGACTTTTGTGCCTTCCCAGGTGGATGACAATCTTTTAAAATATGGGAATGGAATTAGCAGAAACCAAAGGATCCACCTGCCCTTTTTACCAGGGTAAATGATTTCAGCAGTGCCTTTGTTTTGTGATCTAACCCAAAAGAGTGACTAGTGATGTGATTTTTGACCAAGTGAGGGGAGTTACGATGATATTCATTACTGTTGGATTATTCTGGCAGTCTCCTGGAACTGAGACCTCCAGGAATACCATGCATGCCCTGGAGCAAAGCTACCTTCTAAACAGCTGAAGTTCTCAGAGGTTCTTCTGTGGTTTTTTCTTGCTTGTTATTTCAGATATAGCTCCTCACTTGGAAATCAGTGTTTCCCATAGTTTGACTCCACTCAATCTGCTCAAATTTAATTCACATTGTTTTTATAGCGCATGACATCTGCTTTTCATTTCTATCCCCACCGCCCTGTATATCATTATTTTCCCCTGGCTAGTCCTTCTCCATTAAATACACATCTCTAGGAAACCTTCTCTGCCTACTCCTGCCCATGTTAAATCCTTTCTCTAAGCTCTCAGTGTGTTTCCAGTTTATATCTACAATTCCCGATAATGCTAGCAAAAATGTTCTTCCCTAGTGGAAACGCACATGAACAATCAACAGGTCCCATAATAACATAAAAATTACAATGTTTCTCTTCTTATTCATGGGGAAAATAAGATCAAATATCAATTTCTTAATATTTAGATGTACTCCTGAACAAACATTCCAGATAGATTGGAAATTTGTTATTACACGGCTATAATCAATTCCTCAAGCAACAGGAAATTTCATCATTAGCTCTGCACATTTAGCCTAGTGTTGAAAGGCTCTCATATTAATGAGAACAGGTGGTAATACTCAAAATACATTCAGAACCCTATTTGTATGTGATAAAGTGTCTTGAAATATTTAAGCTAAAATACTATTTTTGAACCAAGAACAGGACACAGGAGTGTATACACTGTACGGATAACCTACATCAATGGTTCCTAAGTATACAAGGGACAATTCCAGAACTTGACTTTCTGAGCCTTAGAGTGGATTTGGAAAAGGCTCCAATTTGGGTTTCAGGTAAGTAGAAAAAACGTAATGCCTACAGGATATATAAGTGAAAATCTTTGAAAAGCACACAAACTTTCAGGGCTCTGGGCAGTCAGGCTCATGGAGGATACCAGTTGCCTAATCTTTTCATTTAGGCTTCTAATTAATTCCCACAAACTTTTGGAGGACGCCTGCTATTTTGGTCTCCGAGCTAGGAGCTCAGCTAGAAAAGCAAGAAAGGGAAACTCCCTGCCATCAAGGAGCTCACAGTCTAGTTAGTTACAGAAACCACCATAGACACAGGCACGTAGAGCGCGACATTTCCTGCGTGGAGGCAGCAGAAGGTACGTATTCTATTTATTTTGTATATTCTTCAATCTAGCAATTAAAAAGAAAAAATCTTTCCGTGTGACCCCGTGAGAGGAGGCACTTCGGTAGTTCGATCCTGGAGGAACGTTGCAAGGTTGAAAGTTCCCCCCAAGAAGCTGTGCACAGCTCGACAGTTTGATTGGAGCCTGGGGAGGGGTCAGGGTCTCATCGGTCACAGTCAGGGCTGGAGATGATTTGCAGTCCACTGCCCTAGAGGTAATGGGGTTTGGAACTACTTTGGTGATTTGGTAAAAAGAAAGAAAACTCAGCTTCCCCAGGGGTCCCCACCACTTGCTGATTGGACCCACTTAGCATCTGCAGGGAGGACAACAATAAAATGAAAAACATTTCCAGGCGTGAACCCCAAGGGTCAGTCTCTGGCTGTGCGGGACAATGGGGGTCTGGCCTCCTTCTTTCCCCAAAGGATGAAGGAGTCTTAATGAAGAGACATTTTCTCCGCGAAGATTCTAAACCCCAGCGGGTTCCACTAACTCCAGAGCAGCGAAGCCAGCGGCAGAGCCCGGGGGGAGGGGTGTCACTATGTAAATCGCTCTCAGAGGCCTGGAGGGACAGCCGCGCCCCCGCGCCCCCGCGCCCCCGCGGCCCCGCGCCCCTGCGCCCCGCGCCCGCTGCGCGCGGCCCCGGGCGGGCTGCACGCTCCCAGCGGCGCGCGGCCGCGCCCCCGCCCCCGCCCCGCCGCGCGCGCGCACACCCGGGCCTGAGCGCGCCCCCGGCACACAGGCGCCGCCGCGCTCGGAGCGCTCAGACCGCGGCCGCAGCCGGCAGACGACGCCGCCTCCCGCGCGCCCGCCGGCATGCGCCTCGGCTAGCGGCTCCCGGCCCCCGCGACCGCCGCGCGTCCCGCTTGCGAGGATTCCGGTCTCGCCCTCAGTCTCCCTTGGCTTGCTCGCCCGCGCTCCCTCTCGCTCTCTCCTTCTCCGTCTCAGACACACTCACATACGCGCACACACAATCTCACCCCAGTCTGTACACTGGAGGGAAAACATTTCCTTCACGCCCCCTCCGTGTCCACCCGGAGAAGCTGAGCAGCCGCGTGGTGGGGGCCCTCGGACCGTCTGGAAATGCTCATCCTAAAGCGCTTTCTCGCCTGTCTCCAGCTCCTCTGTGTTTGCCGTCTGGGTGAGTGATCAGACCGCGGTGGGGCTCCATCTCCGGATCGTTTGGGACACGGCGGGGTGGGGGGAGGCTCTGAGAGCCTTGGAGACCCGCTGCCTCCGCCGCCATCGAGTAAGGAGGAGGCAGACCCGGGGGGTCGCGCGGGGTCCACGGCGCCGCGACGGGTGCTCCCCCCACCCGGCTCCCCTGACGCCCTCCATCCGCCGGTGGGGATGCGGGCTCCGGCCGGAAGGGACAGGCTCGCCTTTCACGGTCGCGGTCCGCCGGGCTCTGCTCTCTCCTCTTTTGCAAAGTGTGGAAAGAGCCTTCTAGGTACACGTAAGACGAGAAATAAAACCAAGGTGCGGGGCTACGTACTCGATCGTGATTTTGCTTTTGAGTTCATCATGGACTTGGATGAAAAATACACGTGCCCGATGCGAATTACACACACACGCACGCACGCCCAAAAGGTAGTAACGGGAACAAGCACCAACCTGACTTTTCAGTGTTTTCCAGTACTTTTAATTCAGTCACATTCAAGTCTGGGCAGTTACCTTAAAAAAGAAAAAAGTTTCAATCAGAATTTTTATCAACGTCTGCTATTGCTGCCAAAGTCAGAGGAAAGCTGCCAATTGATAGATTTATTCATGGATTCCTCTTTCATCCACCACCTTCCAGGTTATACATTCAATACTGAAACTGCATCTTGAAACAACCAGTTAGAATATTTACCTGGGTGCAGAATCACTGTTCTAGTCGTTTTCCAGAAGAATTGTTAAGACTAGGTTTTTACATGTTTCAAAATATCTTTTCTCCTTCATTAAGATTTCCTATTATAATGGACTCTAATAGGTTTGGAGGTAATAACCTGAAAGATAGAAAAGGTACCTCAGTTTGTGAATACACAACTTTTCTGTTAGAGGATCCCATTTTTTTTTTAAATTTGAGATTGTTCATTATAAAGTAGATGTTAACCTATATTTTTATTCGATAGATGGTTCTGCTCTTGAAATGGTAACCTTTACAAAGAGAAATCATTTTCATGTTCTAACTAATGAGAATTACATTTCAAGCACAGTGATAATTGCCAACACCCCCTCCCCCCAGATACAAGGACATAATTTAAATTCTGGACGCTTAACAAAAATACTCAGGGGTGATGTGATATATACAAGGTTGACATTTAAGACTTGCAGGAGAATCTGGTCCTGGTTTTCTCTAAAACCACAGAGTTGATTCTGGAGGGGTGGGGGGGAGACATTTTTTGAAAGTGCTGTACTCATCAAATACACACCTGTTGAATTTGCATTTCTATTATAGATATTTTTAACAAGAAAGCTAGATCCTCTTGGTACTTAGATATTAGTTAAAGTAATTTCACTCTAGTACAGAAATAAACCAGAGAATACTGCTTTGAATATATTATGAATTTTAAAAAATTGAGTTCTAGTTTGCATACCATACAGTTCATCTTTTTTTAATGTTTATGGGGGGGGTAATGTGAGGGAGGGAGAGGCAGAGACAGAGAGGGAGACACAGAATCCAAAGCAGGCTCCTGACAGCTCAGCACAGAGCCCATGACTGGGCTCGAACTCACAAACCGTGAGATCATGACCTGAGCTGAAGTCGGGCGCTTAACTGATTGAGCCAACCAGGCTTCCCTAGTTCATCTGTTTAAAGTGTACAATTCAGTGAGTTTTACTATATTAACGAAGTTGTGCAACCATCACCACTATTGAATTACAGAACATATTAATCACTCCCAAAGAAATTCCATTAATAGTCATTCCTTAATGTCTCTGACCCCAGCCCTGGCAACCACTAAGCTACCTTTTCTTTTTCTATAGATTTGCCTATTTTGAGCATTTCATGAAAATAGAATCATGCACTATGTGGCCCTTAGTATCTGACGTGGTTCATTTAGCATGTTTTCAGGATTTATCCATGTTATAGCCTGTATCAGTATTTCTTTCCTTTTTATGGCTGAATGATATTCCATTCCAGTATTCTAGTTTGCAAAGGCTTTTTTCAATAAAGCATTCTTTATAGCTCATTATTTTTGGTTACACAGATTTCCGTTTATTGGATGCTTTCTTTATTGCTTTGATGATGTAAAATTTAACTACAAGGAATTAAATTAATGTCTAAGAGTATCACAAGTTAATGTAATGATATCGAATGTAAGCCTGTATTAGAACTCAAAATGTACTTTTTTTGTGTGACTGGTGGGTGACTACTTTTGTATCCCTTCCCATTATAGCAAAGTTGACCTTTTACATTGTTGCCCACACTTTGACCTAGGGGCATTGGCAACCTCAAATGGGATGAATATCTTGATTTCAGGGTAACATGTTTTGAAAAACTGAAGCACATTATCTATAAATAAGATATGCAGCCTCCATTTCAATTGTTTTTCCCTCAACATATACTGTAGTATTTGTGAGTATATTTATTGCTCCTCTTCAGGGTCCTTCAAGCCAGCGGGGTGGGCTGGCCCAGGAAAGGTCTGTCACCTGGACCATGCTGTGTAGGATGACAGCTCCAATACAGTTGGAATGTTAGGCTGCCATTGTTACTATTCTCCTAGGACAAATTACAGCATCCATTAAGGTATTCATTGTTAACAATTAAGAGTGAGGTAGCAAGGAATGACTTTACCGCTTTCTATGTTTAAAATGTCCTGATGTTTTGATCTGGACATATATACCAGTTGCTTCTTTCAAAAAAACTCTCCAAACAGAAAAAAATTTCTATTAAATCATTTGGACTGAAACAAATCCTTCCTTTACAAGTTAATACCAGGGGTCACTGGAGACTAAAGAGGCACATTATGGGTTTGATTTTTTTTTTTTGGTGGGTGCAGATTATATATATTTGTGGGTTCATCTATTTGGATAATTCTATCAAAATTGGCCTGTGGCCTCCAGTGTCTTTGTCAGAACTAGCTAGATCACGATTCTCACACTTGTGTAAGCATCAGAATCACAAGGAGAACTTACTAAAATACAGATTTGGGGGCCCTCTCCCAAAAGTTTCTGATTTGGTAGGTCTAGGGTGGGGCCCGAGATTCTTGATATCTAACAAATCCCCCAAAGTGGTGATGCTGTTGGTCTGGTCCATACTTTGACAACTACGGGGCTAGTTTAACATTTAAAGGTTAGCAAAATTCCTGGATTATTGACAAGTCATTACTGTGGAATTGATTTCTGATACCCAACTTAATAATATTTTTAAAAATCACATGAGTTAGGCAACCTTAAATGTTATTCACCTGAAGGAAATGCGTAATCGGAGAGGCAGAAATTGAAGATGACTCCAAGGTAATTGCCTGGGTGAATTTGGACTTTCTCAGGAATAATTGAGAGGTTTTCTACGAGGTGGAGCACTAATATAATGACTGTACAACTCTGTCATTATTTAATCTCGACCCACTGAACAGGTAATAGGAAAGAGTGCAGTGGCGTTCCTGCGAGGAGGCTTAACTATGAGTCATAGGGGAGAGGGAGGTGTTTTAAGAGCTTTTAAGGAATAGCTTCTCTCAACTAATGAGTATTCGGGATCTTTGAATTAAGTGAGTTATGGCCATGCAAGGTACTCTAAATTCAAGAGTTTAAACATTACTGTGAAATATGTAATGAATCAAATTCTGAGCTTTTAAAGTCATATCTTTCTCCTTTAAGGAACACATTAACTACAAATTGTACTCAATTCCTTTGTGAGAAGTAATTTCTTAATTTATCCTGAGTATGGAATCAAGAGAATCCAAAATGACTCCCAGCTTGGTCTGTTTATTCTCTGAAAACAAACTATAACCAGGAATAGAAAATATTCATGCTTCTTTCCCGAAATAATAACTAGTCTCCATCCTAGTTACTTTTAATTACTTTTGATTTGCAGAGGAGCAATTTTCTTTATTTCATCTCTCTCTCTCCTTTTTATATAGACTGTACTTACTTTCACTCAGGGAAGTTTGCTAGGATAAATCATTTCATTGATGCTCTGATGCCTCTGCTAGATATTGGGGGAACTTTCTTAAAATTTTATGGTGTGGGAATTTTGCTTCTGGCAAAAATTCA